>OX596264.1:175024-758172 GCA_951394255.1 Polyploca ridens | reverse complement strand
AAAAAAAATAACAAACATATAATATGATTTTGCAGTTTTTTTTCTACTGTTTTTAGTATAGGCCTGTGTCTGACCGCAATCTCACCTGGTAAGTGATGATGTGGCCGAAGGTGGTAAGCACGAAAAGTCTAGAAAAAACTGGCTCTCAAGTGCAGCTGTCGGAACACACCGATAGGTGCTTGGCGACAGATTTTCAACTTGAGGGTGGTTGCCAGCCAGATGGGTACTATAAAATACCCTACCAATGTGCTTTCTCAAGATGTTTTCCTTCACCGAAAGCTCAAGCTGATTGTAGGGAAACCCGGTACCTTTGACTCGGTAACCGAAGTCACAACAACTGAGCTATCATCGCCTTTAAAAAAAATTCAACAATTCAAATAATTTATTTGCCATGAAGTGTAGTACATTACAAGGTGTAAAAAGTGATATAAAAGTTAATACAAATCGGATCCCCCTATCCTTCATCATCATCTGGGCTGTCAACGCTTATACTTGTATACCATTACCCGGTGTTTGTCTGTTTTTTACCATATGTGTTTTATTTCCAGACGATAATGTCCTCATACGTGGAGCAAACAAAGCCGGCATCCCAGCGCATGAACGCGCTGTTCTACGCGTTCATCCTGTGCCAGCTGTGGACCCTCTACCTGGAGGCGATAGCAGCTGCCACCGCGCCTTCCAGCGAGCCTCACTTCACCTGCTCCGGCACCCTGCAGGACTTCTGGTGCAAGCTGGTGCCCAGCATCCTACAGGTCACCGTGCACTCCAAGCTGGTCAGTACACTATACACCTGCACTTACTCACACTGTACCTGGGGCAAGGGCACTGGGAACCCCACTTAACTTGCTCCGGCACCCTGCAAGGCTTCTGGTGCAAGCTGGTAAGTACACTACATACCTGCATTTACTCGCCCTGTACCTGGGGCAAGGGCACTGGGAGCCCCACTTCACCTGCTCCCGCGGCACCCTGCAAGAGTTCTGGTGCAAGCTGGTGCCCCGCATCCTACAGGTCACCGTGCAATCCAAGTTGGTAAGTACACTATACACCTGCACTTACTCATCCTGTACCTGGGGCAGGGGCACTGGGTACCCCAATACACCTGCACCCAATCAATATTTACCGTTTCTTAATTCCACCAAGCTTCATATTTGATGGTATTGTTTCAGTTGGCAGAGACAGTTAACCTCCATTTCCTGAGCTTGTTGGAATCATTGTTGGAATGCAACTCGACTGTTCTGTACAAACTGCTGCCGCTGTGGACGCCCATACTACACTCGCCGCTCTTCAATGTGAGTTACCAAAGGAGATTCAATATTTTATTTATTTATGTATTTTTTATATGAGAAAATCTTCGTATGCTTTTTTATGGGAAAATTGTGAATCCAGACGTATCAAATTTATTTAAAACCCATTCGAGTTTGAGGATGAGATTGGTGTAAAAAAAAACTGCGAGTGAACGGATATAATATGGTTGAGATGAAGAGGGCTAGTCAGTCACTTGAGTACAGTATTACCCAACTGATAAGGCGCGTCGTGAATCTTCGTTCGCACAGAAAAGAAAGTATGGCCCCGAAGATTAACGAAAGAATGCTTTAAACTTACAACCAACCTTAGATCACTACTATAAGGTTCATAATACACTGCAGCTGTTAGTTCCGTCTCATTCGCAAGTCACGCCCCTCCGCACGGCGCGCGCTAACATGGCGGCAGCTGCCGACCAATAGCATTTCTCGCGCTTTGAAAATATTTCTTCTGCGCAGGTACATCCATAGCCATATCCCATAGCCAGTTGGGTACTACTGTACCCACCTATGAAAAGCCTATAAGGGAAATTAGAGATAGTAAAAAAGGCAAAAAAGAGCCAGACATACTCTCAACTAGTAAAGAAATTACTAGTATTTGAAGATTTTAACCACATTTTTGTTACCACAACAGATGCCGCGTCACGTAGCCCAACGCATAGACGCGTGTCGCGAGATCAAGCCGATGACCGTGCGCGCCAACACGCCCAACACCGCCAACTCGGCCAACGCCGCCAACTCGGCCAACACGACCAACTCGGCCAACCCGCCGGCCAGCCCGCCGCCCGACGACGCGCTGGTACAACGGCGGCTGCACAGACTCATGGCTAAAATGGCGCAGTTGGAGCTGCAGCCACATTCCTTCTATTTTATTTAATTTATACATGTTTTGATGTGAAATATATATTGACAGTTGTAATAATAAAACCTATGTTTTCATTGGGGATTAACAAAAGATTTAATGTATGTACTAAATACTAGTGTACAGGCACTAATTAAATTACCTACGCGTTGAATATATGTCTAATCGAATAGCTGTGATTTTTATTTATTTAGATGAATTATTAATTGTATTAAAATGTTTTACTGTCCGCCAAATAATGTGTCAAAATGTTAGAAATAAAGTTGTAATAAATTACTGAAATTGATTTTATTTGTAGTTATAGTGATGACTCACAATTAGACTGAGGACCCTTAATTGATCCCCAGAAGTTAATTCAATTTGAAATGATCATCTGGAGCCTAAAACTCTGCTGGATATTAGTTTGAAGATGAAAATTTTATAATAATAATAATAAATGTTTATTTTCAAGCATCTTGTGGCCCATAGATAAACCTTACAAACTAACATTAGTATTATAATAAAACAATGTTTGTTAGTATAAAACACTTAAGCCTATATCTTTGTGCGTTCGTGTGGTAGGTAATTGTCCGCGAAAGCGACGGAACACCACGCCCTGGGGCCAAAAGTCCTCTTCCAGTATTTTTGCCCTTCGACTGGACAAGCGGGGCTCTGCCAGTCGTGACCTTTAGTTCCCTAGCTTCTCGTGGGATTAATATGCAAGAAGGTAATTTAAACCTAAAAGATATTGTTTCTGCCCTGGATTCCATCCAGGTCAACTCTCTCGAAGGGTCGGTGGGAGTGCTCGAAGCACCCCAAACGCCCTCGACATCCACCTCCGCTACTGTGAGGCCGAGCCGTGAGAGGGATGGAGGCTTAACTGACTCCAGACCGATCATGGTGCCGATCTCTAGTGGCGAGGTACCAAAACCTGACAGGATAAAGCTGTCGGGTGCTGCTCGGAAGAGGTTCCAACGGCTTAAGGCGGCGAACGTGGGAGTCAACGAAGCCCTCGTACTCTGCCGAAAGCCGTGGAGCGAGATTCCGAAGGGCAAACTTCCTCCCGTGGGCTCGCCTAAGGTTGATCCTAAGGCGGTTAAAAGAACACGGTCGGAAGAAGAGTCCCCCAGGGAGCATATTAAAAAAGCTCCAAAAACTTCCCTAGAAGGAGGAATAAAACCGACTTTTAGGGAAATTGCTGGTGCCTCGCGAGTGGGAATCCGTAATGAGAGTCCCATGAGTGAGGATCAGATGCGCTTGGTCCGACAAGCCATTAACTACGCCATCATAAAGATGGGCGAAATCGGCGTCGGGCCGAGATTTTTGGGTCTCTCTCACAAACCAGGCTGGCTTGTAACGTAACCTGTGAAAATCAGGAGAGCCAGCAATGGATTGAAAGGGAGGTCCCAAAGCTGCTACCGTGGCCTGAGGCGAAGCTCTCCGTAATCCCGGAGAGTGAACTGCCTAAGCCTACGGTTAGCATAGCTTTTATACCCAAGGGGGAGGTTAGCACCATTCAGGATGCCCTCCACCTAATAAGGGTACAAAATTTGGGGCTTCATACGGAGCACTGGCGTATCCTAGCCAGTAAGGAGGACAGGGCCGGTTACACTGTAACCATGGCCTTGGACGAACCCTCCGTTGAAGCCCTAAAAGAAATGGATTTCAGGGCTGTCTTTGGCTTCAAGAGAGTACTCTTCAGGATCGAGGGCAGCTCTGAATCTACAGTACAAACAGCGGAAGCATCCACGGGGGCTGTAGTGTTACCACAACCTACGAATCCCCCGGAAGTGGTCGCTGCCCCAGTCGCTTCTTCCAGTGGGAGTGAGGTGCCCCAACGCCTCCCGGCGGCACGGCCCTCAAGTCTCCCGTGGCGGAATAGCGGCTCTCGGGGCGGGAAAAAGAAGCCCGGGAGGGCTCAGCCTGGTCGTGGACGACATCGTCCGCAACGGGGCGGAGCGCAGCCCGGGCCTTCCGCTGCACATAAATGGCGCCCCAGGGAGAATCGGCGAGGATCCTCCAGGCTAACCTCCACCATGCCGTAGCTGCAACCGCGGTCGTGGAGCGCTGCTTTGTTGAGGGTCATGTAGATCTCGCCTTCATTCAAGAACCCTGGGTGCGCAACCAATCTATTCTGGGACTCAACGCTGCTGGCAAGGTACTTTATAATACCTGTGGCGTAAAGCCCAGAGCTTGCATCGTGTTTTCAAAACATGTTAATTTTTTACCTGTTCCAGAGCTTTGTTTTGACGACCTGGTAGCAGCGTTTATTAATCTCAAGGGTTGGGATGGGGCCAGAGTAATTGTGTGCTCGGCCTACCTACCAAGAGATAAATCCGATCCGTCGGAGGAGCTGAGACGTGTCGTCGATTACGCCCGGCAGCATGGTGCAGAGCTAGTGGTAGGTTGCGACGCGAACGCTCACCACACTGACTGGGGCAGCAGCGACGTCAACAATCGGGGTGAGTTATTATATGACTATCTTATTCAAAACAGTCTTGGAGTGCTGAACGTAGGATGTGAACCAACCTTCGTCACAAGCAACCGACAAGAAGTTTTAGATATTACCTTCGCCACAAACAAACTGGTCTCTCATATTTTTGATTGGCATGTTAGTGGCGAAACCTCAATGTCAGATCATCGACATATCCGCTTCGAAATCAAAGGCTTGCTAGCCTATGAATCGATCACTTATCGGAACCCCAAGAAGACCGCCTGGACTGACTACAGAAACATTCTAAGGCGGAACCTGGAGGACTGTCCGAAGAAAATCAAAACATCTGAAGAGCTTGAGATGGCGGCGGTCATTGTCTCTGAAGGCATCTGTCAAATAAGGAAGTGTGCAATCAAAGACGAGATCAAGCAGTAACTGAATCATCTATTTTCTAAAACCCACATACAGACATAAGCTTCAATCTACCTCCATTTTTAAACATAATTAATAACATGACATCCTCCTTTCTTAAAAAAAAAATGAAACTAAAATTTTATAATGTTATAAGAACTTCAATTTATAAACAATAGATTATAATTATTCTTATGAATTTAATTGTGCTATTATTAGTACAATGTTTATATTATTATTAACACAATAGCACTCAAAATAGCAATAACAAATACCTATCATTTTTATACATTATATATAAAATATGATCTACACATACTTGCAACAAATAAATAGCAATCCAATTGTAACAAAAAGAAAATTACTCTGTGATCTTAGAATATTATAATCCAAGTCTGTGATTTCAATTACCTATTAAATTGGCATTGAATATTTTACATTTATACATTCTTTCCTTGTTTTTAGTATATTTCAACGAACCATTACCTTAGCTTAACATATCCCAAATGATTAAATACCTCCATTCTACATAACAATAAGATACAATATTTTTAATTCATGCAATACATTTCATATTAAACTTCACTTACATTTCTTTATTTATGTAAAATCACATCACCCGTGTACCAATATTTTGATCCAAAGGAACAGTACTTAGGTATCACAATTATATAACAGTAAAGTTGTAAACATAAACAACATCGACATCCATCAGGTACCACTTGCATACCTACGTATGGTTCTATGATGCACAGGTGTGTAGGCATACCTTATGCATAGGTAGGTCGCGTCATGGAATCAAGTTGACTATGGCTCAGGATGCCATCTATTGGGAGGCCTCACTATCCTGCCAGAACGAGTAACATAATTATTATTAGAAGAACTTGAATGTTGACAATGTCCGACATCACTTTCTAAAGTAGGTGACAATAAATTATGATCATAATCGAAATTATAATCGTGTGGCTGGTCTTGGCGGGTTTGTGAATCATTAACAATGTGTCTTCTATTTCTCACAATTATTTTATTATCAAGCAAACGAATTTCATACGATCGATTTCTCAATATACGCGTAATTGTGCCAGAAATCCAGTGCTTTCTAATAGTATCCAACACTTTTACTTTTTGACCTGATTTTAATATAGGTAGATTTTTTGCGGTGCGGTCAAAGTACATTTTTTGTTTACTTTGCCTATTTTTTAACTTTTTCTTTATATGTGTATGTACCTTTGGCTTTAATAATTTAAAAGATGTTGGAATCGTACTTCTTAATTTTCTACATTGCAATAATTCAGCAGGAGATGGTAATTGTTCATTTAATGGAGTGTTCAAGTATTCTAGCAAACCAATACGGTAATCGGTATTGTTAGCAGTTGTTTTTATTATAATATTTTTTACTGTCTGAACCGTGCGCTCAATTTGTCCATTTGACTGTGGATAATAAGGAGATGATGTTTGATGAACAAAATTCCATTCAGAAGCAAACTGCTTAAAAACACTAGATGTGAATTGTGGTCCGCAATCTGACATAACAATATTCGGTATTCCCTGACGACTAAAAATATTTTTAAGGCAGTTTATTACATACTCAGACGACGTTGTATACAACTCAACGATTTCAAAGAATTTACTAAAATAATCTACTAGTAATAAGTAATTAATACCTTTTATATAAAATAAATCTATCCCTACTTTTTCCCATGAACGATCCGGTATTTCGTGAGATATAAGTTCTTCTTTCTGATTATTTCTCCTATATGTTAAACAAATATTACAGTTGGATATCAAATTTTGAATTTCATTATTAATACCTGGCCAAAAAATCACTTCTCTTGCCCTTAATTTGCACTTTTCTATGCCCATATGTCCAATATGTATTTTATTTAACATTTCTTTTCGCATTATTTTCGGTACAACAATTCTATGACTTTTCCAAATTAATCCATGTGCACTAAACAGATCTTCTTTGTAATTCCAAAATGGTTTAACTATATCTGCAACCTCATTTTTACTATTAGGCCAACCTTTGCTTATGTATTTTTTTAATTGCTGTAGTTCATTATCGGATTCTGTGTGCTTCTGCAGTACTATAAATTGAGAATCTGTAACATATTGAGAAGTATTTTGCACACCATCGTTAACTATTTGACACACTTCACAATCATACGCATCGCTGCTATTATGTACGACAGTATCGGACGAGCCCAGTTCATACGCACGTGATAACGCATCAGCTATATATAGGTGCTTACCTGGTTTGTACACTAATCGGAATGTGAAACGTTGTAACCGTAATAACATTCTTTGCAATCGGGATGGAGAATCTACAATGGGTTTCTTAATTATACTAATTAAAGGTTTGTGATCGGTCTCAATTACTATATCGGAACGTCCGTATATATAGGCATAAAACCTTTCACAGGCAAACAAACAAGCATAAAGCTCTTTTTCTATTTGAGCATACCGTTGCTCCGTTTTGGTGAGAGCTTTAGATGCATAACATACAGGATGCCCATTCTGCATTAAACATGCACCGAGTCCCGTACTACTTGCGTCTACAGACATAATAATAGGATCCTCCATATTATAATATTGTAGTACGGGACGTTTAGACAAAAACTGTTTCAACTCATCGAAACACTTGTCATGTGTATGATCCCAATGCCACTCAATCTCTTTTTTTAATAATTCCCTCAATGCTAAAGTCTTATCCGATAAATTTGGAATGAATGTACCAACATTATGTAATTAACCCCAGAAATCTTTCTACATCCTTCCTATTTTTTGGTGTCGGCATGTTCTTTATTGCCGTTAAATGACTATCATCTGGACTAAGCCCCTCTTTGGTAATTCTGTGACCTAAATATTTAATTTCCTGTAAGCCAAATTTACATTTAGTTTTATTTAATATTAAATTAATTTTTCTACATCTTTCTAGTACTTTTCGTAAAATCTCATCATGCCTAAGCTTATTTTTTGCAAAGATTAATAAGTCATCGATATACATACACCCTCTATATCATCAAAATTTTCATACATTTTCTTATGAAAAACCTCAGAAGCCGAACAAATTCCAAATGGTAGTCTTAAAAATTTGAATCTACCAAATGGCGTATTAAAAGTGCAATATTCATTAGTCTCATCCAGCTTAACATTCCAAAATCCCGATGACGCATCTAATGTACTAAAATAACGGGCACCTGATAACTTAGACACTATCTCATCAATTGTAGGTAGCCTAAAATGTTCTCTCTTAATAGCCTGATTTAATTCCTTTGGATCTAAACAGATGCGCAAACCCCCATTGGCTTTCTTGACCACCGTCATACTGCTGACCCAATCCGATGGGCCCTCTACCCTAGATATTATTCCTTGTGATTCCATTTCTAATAATTTATTTTTTACATCATCCTTATTTGCAAATGGTATTTTTCGCGGTGCATGAATGACTGGCACAACATTATCTCTTAACTGAATTCTGTAACTTCCCGGCAAACAACCTATCCCGTTAAACACGTCCTCATATTCATTAACAAAATCGGGTATATCTGCATTTATTTCACTAACCGACATGACCCGCCGCACTATATCCAATTCCACACATGCATAACGACCCAATATCGGATTACTATGAACGTCTGCAATTTTAAATTCTAAAACGTATAATTTATTTTTATAATATACTTTTAGGTTTAATTTTCCTAAGACTGTTATGTTTGCACCAGAATAACCGTTTAATTTTGTGTTCGTTTTTAATAAGTTACATTCAAAAATTCCTAATCTTGACAAATATTTAACGGGTAACACATTAACATCCGCACCTGTATCTAATTTAAACATTATCATTTTATGATTTACTTTCAAGTTAACTGACCAGTCATCTATATTTTCATTAAGTGAATAAATTACCTGATCTTGCGACTCCTCCACATAGTGTACGCCACACACCCGTGCAAAATGATTCATTCTCGAGCATCGCGAACATGTTTTACCATACGCTGGACAGTTATACATTTTATGTGTAGTTCCACATTTACCACATTGCCTCGGTTGAAAACGTTGCTCTGATGACACTGACGTAGACGGCCCCTGATTAGGACGTTTCTCTTGCCAATATGGCCGACGACGTCCTCGATCACCCTCCATCCAGCGCTTGCCACCATCTTGTTTTCTCGATGTAAACGATGAAACTCCAGCACCTCGTTTATTTCTCACCGTGTAAACATTTTTTTTAGATAAACAATATTCATTTATTATATTGACTGAATCTTCTTTCTTAATATTTTCCGAATATACACGGGATACACTTTTTTATTTTTTACTTAATTTTTTATTTAATATTTAAATAACTCTGTTTTTAACCGACTGCGCCATGTCAAATAAGGAAGTGTGCAATCAAAGACGAGATCAAGCAGTAACTGAATCATCTATTTTCTAAAACCCACATACAGACATAAGCTTCAATCTACCTCCATATTTAAACATAATTAATAACATGACAGCATCACAAATGCCTTCGAGAAGAGCTGCCCGCTACAAGAAAAGACTTCAAAAACTAAAGTCCCCTGGTGGAGCGCAAAACTTAGGAAACTAAGGGAGAAAACTAGGAGACTATTTAATAAGGCTAAGAAGACGCGGGAATGGGAGGTCTACACGAAAGCCTTAACAGAATATAATAAGGAAATAAGGAAGGCCAAGAGAGCTTCCTGGAGAAAGTTCTGCGAGGACGTCAAACACACGCCTCAAGGAGCTAGGATTCATAAAATTCTTGCCAAGGAAAAACCTAGGCAAATAGGTCTTCTCAGGAAGACAGATGGCTCCTTCACGTTTAACGAGAAGGAAAGCTTGGAGGTGTTAATTTCTGCCCATTTTCCTGGGGCTCAGGCTATGAGCCTAGTAAATGCCGGAATGCCCGTCTGCAGAAGGCCTCATAACGAGGACTGGCGCAGAGCGGCGCAAATCATTAGACCACGACAGGTAAGATGGGCGGTAAACTCCTTCAAACCTTATAAATCAAGTGGGGCTGATAGTATCCAACCTATTCTGCTACAGAAGGGATTGGATATCCTTATTCCTTTCTTGATTAAAATATTTAGAGCTAGTTTAGCCCTGGGAGTGGTTCCAGAACCATGGACCAGGGTAAAAGTACTATTCATACCTAAGGCCGGTAAAAAGGACTATTCTTTACCAAAGTCCTTTAGACCTATAAGCCTTACTTCTTTCTTGCTTAAATCTATGGAGAAAATCATAGATAGCTATATAAGGGATATGGTTCTAGCCACGAATCCTATCCATTGTACTCAACACGCCTATCAAAGTGGAAAATCCACGGAAACTGCTCTGCTCAACCTTGTTGACAGAGTAGAGAAGGCGTTAGAGGACAAAGAAATTGCCTTATGTGCTTTTCTAGATATTGAGGGAGCCTTTGACAATACCCCTACTAGCAGTCTGGTTGGGGGACTAGAACATAAAAATGTGGACCCCACCACTGTTCGATGGGTTAAGGCCATGCTCTCCAATAGATCTAATACCGTATCACTGCATGGCACTTCTCTTGAAGTATCTGTAGTGAGAGGCTGTCCACAAGGAGGAGTGCTATCTCCCCTGCTTTGTACACTGACCATTGACCAACTCTTATATAAGATGGCGGAACTTCGTATAGATGTGCAGGGCTACGCTGACGACCTTGTAATCACTGTTCGAGGATTCTGCCAAAGTACTATATCGTACCTTATGCAAAGAGCGCTCAATACTGTTAGTAGATGGTGCAAAGAAAACCAACTATCGGTAAATGCCGACAAGACGGTTCTGGTACCATTTACTAGAAAACGGTCCCTAAATAAACTAGTCATGCCGACACTTAATAACAAAAGTGTACAATTTTCCAAGGAAGTCAAATATCTGGGAGTAACCATCGACCAGAAGCTGACTTGGAACAGTCATGTTGCTAACATAATACATAAGGCGAAAATCGCCTTAGGAATATGTAGCAGAATGGCAGGTCAACGTTGGGGACTCAGGCCCCAAATGATGCTATGGCTATACTCCACCATTGTGAGGCCGTTGATAACATACGCCTCTGTGGCTTGGAGTAAAAAAGTCAGTAAAAAACAACAATTTCCTTATTAGGCGGGATTCAAAGGACCGCTTGTATTATGGCAACTGGAGCCATGTCAACCTCCCCTGGAGCGGCCCTAGATGCTATGTTAGATCTAACGCCCCTGCATCTACATGTAGAGAAGGTGGCGAAGACAACTATGCACAGGATTCACGCACAGGTGGGAGTGAAATGGCTCTCCCAGGCACTAAACTCCCTTCAGGAGTCAGTACTGGAAATTCCTATTCTAAACATGGTCACAGACATGATGATCCCTCAGAATATTTTTTGTAAGCATTACGAAATTGAAATACCCACCCGTGACGACTGGCTAGATGACAAGGTCACGTGGGTGGAAGGTAGCCTCAAGTGGTATACCGATGGATCCAAATCAGGATCTGATGTAGGCTGTGGAATTTATGGAGAGCGTCCAAAAATCAGCAAAAGTCTGAATCTTGGAAAATACGCCTCTATATTCCAGGCAGAAGTACACGCCATACTTGAATGTGCGGACACTAATCTGCAGAAAGACTACGTCAACCATACAATATATATCCACTCGGACAGCCAGGCAGCTCTCTTAGCACTGGCCTCCGATTCAATTAACTCTAAGCTAGTTAAAAACTGCATGGACCTACTAAACCACCTGGGCGAAAAGAACAGGGTTGTATTACGGTGGGTTCCTGGACACACAGGAATCGTCGGCAATGAAAAAGCTGACGAACTAGCTAAAGCTGGAGCTAATGGGACCCCCTATGGCCCCGAGCCAATTTGTGGTGTACCTAAAAGCCTGGCTAAACTAATAATGAGGAACCTATATGTAAACTCATCAATCGATTCTTGGAAAAACGCTTCTGGAATGAACCATTCTAAGGCACTCATAAAGGCCTTTAATAAAAAGTCTACCATAGAGGTATTATCTCTAAGTAGAAACAACTTACGCATACTTGTGAGAGCCTTAACGGGGCACTGTGGATTGAGCAAACATCTGTTCACCATCAGCGTTTACGACTCGAGGTTGTGCAGATTCTGCCGTGAGGCAGATGAAACACCAATACATCTCTTGTGTGAGTGCTGTCCACTTATGCCTAAACGAAATACTCATCTGGGGAAACACCTGTTACACCCAGATGAAGTAAAATCCATTCCTGCCAAGAATATTGTGCAGTTTATTATAGCTGCAGGTCTTGGCAGTGAAATTTAATTAACGTGGCGATCACAATAGATCTAGTCTGGTCGCAGTGATACAAGCTCTGGAAAGACTTGAAACAGCCACTTAACCCAAATAATAATAATAATATGATTCCGTAAATAGGTATGATTCCTAGGTAAAAAAAAATCTAATTGGTTCGTCAGTTAGATTATCAAAAAATATTGGACACGTATTTTTTTACTTCGCCAAATCATCAAAAAATTAAAAAGATAAAGCTAGTCAAAGTTCGGCTCGTGACGCACTTTAGAGTAACAATTGCACTCTAACACGCGGAACTTCAACACACGATACCTTCGTATTTTATATTTTAATTGACAAAAGAAAAAAATATGTGTTATATTTTTTTTAAATTAAAATATGGACTAAATAGTTCTTTTTTAGTCATCTAGCCCATTCTAGATTTATCTAACTGTTTTATTTCTTCACAATCATATTCAATGGATACGTAATTACATAGAATTAGGGGGCCCCCATCGATTTCGGGGCCCTGGGCACTTGCCCAGAGAGCCCAGTGCAACCTTCCGAACCGGTATTAGAGTATTAGAGTCAGACTTTTCATAAGTGCCTGCGAAGGTCTATTTGAATAAATGATTTTGAATTTGAATTTGAATTTGAGTGGGAAAGAGGAGCCTGAATGTTACTTATTTGTCAAATAACACATAATTGTCAAATGTTGTCACCAAGTATCAGATTGTATCGTTCCCTGGTTCAAAAGTTACTATGGTTCTAATAAAGGGGCACAATCCACAATAAAAGCGTAGTATATTTCCACTTGATTACAATTACTTTGCGTGGCAACCTAACATTCCCTTACCAAATGAGATTCGTTACATTCCCACGCAATTACTCAAAAATGTGACGAGCGCGTGCGCTGCGGGTAGAAAGTATATATCTATTATAGATACATAATAATTACAATTTACAACGTAGTACCACACCTTAATTGAATTACATAATATAATTGCACACTTTGTTCACACCTTGTCCGTATGTCCGTCATTGTACTGTGAACTATTAATTACGTAGGTCTATGTCACCTCTGACCCCTAACAGAAGTTATTGTCTCTTACGACTTCATAGAAAGCGTTGTATTTAATTGTGCGTTTGACACCTATAAACATTTTATAAATAAATTGTTGACATACCTACTATTTTTTAAATTTTCTTAGATTTACCACTGTCGCTTTATGTTGTGCCTCTTCTACAAATGGTTGAGCAAAAGTATAGTAGGGTAAAGTATCAAAATATAGGCATGGTACACCAAAAACTTGGGAGGTAAATGAGGAATTGATAATCGCTGAGCATCCCTGTTAGATAATACCTCGAGATAATCTCTAACCCCCTTATTAATAAATAAGCTTTAAGAGTGCGTACTAAGCCAGAAAAATATGGTAATGTCAGATGAAACAAACTTATGTCTAATCTTCGCGTGGAGATGAGATGGAGATAGCGTGTTTCGCGGAACAAAAATGAACTAAGCGCTTTTTATCTAAATAACTCGTAAAGTATAGAATATTTAAAAAAAACGTTAGTAGCAGCCCTAGGTCATATGTTAGTGATATTATTTATCGAATTTTTGTCTTAATTAGATACACCATGAACGAATAAAACCGAAAATTCATTATTATTAGAGGCATTGAATTATTACGCTTAGAAGCGAAGTATCGAACAAAAATCCTCGCGACTCGTAGGCCACTTGACAACCAATGTGTGCGTGAGTACCATATAATTACACTCGCTGACACGCACACAAGCGCACGAGTAATGTTGCAAGCTAAACGAAATTTTTCAGTAAAATTAACCTTCCGATACTAGTGAATGAAATTGGAAGTAAGTATTCATAAAATTAATTAAATAGTTTAAAATGTTCTGCGTCTTAGATAATTTATCATAGATACAGGCCTGATATTTATTTATTACTAGTTTAATGGTTATGTTTCATAGTACTTATGTTGGGTATTTTAACATAGTAAATCAAGACAATGTGCAAAGCTATGAACGATCGTACAATTTGTAGTAATGAAATGAAATGAAATAATTTATTCATTCAAATAGGCCTTCACAGGCACTTATGAATAGTCAAACTCTAATACTCTAATGCACTAATGCACGGTTCGGAAGGTTGATTTTGCTGAGAAGAGCCGGCAATAAACTCAGCAATTACTCTTTTCAAAAACAAACTTAAATTTATTACATCAGATGTTTCCTGCGAGAGCGAGCGCTACAACCACGCATTTTTATCATTTAAATATTCTTTAATATTGTAGTAAGCCTTCTGTACTAAAGCGGCCTTTATACGTTTCTTAAACTTTAGTGACGGTAAATTTAAAATTTCATTAGGGATCTTATTATAAAATTGTACACTCAGTCCTAAAAATGAACCTTGCACTTTTTGGAGTCTATAAGAAGAGGTCAAAAGTTTATGCTTATTTCTAGTATTAAAAGAGTGCACGTCACTTTTTTTTACAAAAAGATTAATATTCTGATGTACAAATAATATGTTTGCATAAATATACTGCGATGCTACTGTAAGGATACCTATATTTTTAAACTTATCTCTGAGGGAAGCTCGAGAACTCATATTATAAATAGCTCGCACTGCTTTTTTTTGCAAAATAAAAATGGTTTCTATATCAGCAGCTTTACCCCAAAGTAAAATGCCATAGGACATATCACTATGAAAATAACTAAAATAAACTAATCGAGCTGTGTCTACGTCTGTTAGCTGTCTAATTTTTCTAACTACATAAGCAGCTGAACTGAGCTTTCCCGAAAGACATGCTATTTGGCTGCCCCATTGAAGTAAAGTAATCCCTAAGAATACTGATGACTCAACAAGACCTACAGGTTCATTATTTATCATTAAATTACAGCCTACTTTTTTAACATTTGGAAGCGCAAATTTAATACATTTAGTTTTTTTTTTTTTTTTTTTTTTTTTAATAGTTTTCTTTGCATTTAAAACTAGATTATTTACAGTAAACCAATTTAGTAGGTATTGTTGGTAATGATAGGTTTCATATTTGATAGGTTGTATAGAAAAAGAAGATTAAGAAGTATGTAGGTATTTAATTATAATTATCGTATAAAAGACGAAGATGAAGATGATAAGAATGTGTAGCTAATACATTCTTATAATATCTAACTGATTCTATACTAATATAATATTAATATTTATAATACAAGAAACCGGAAGAGTTTTTTGTTTGTTTAAACGGGTCAATCTCTGTAAAAAAACGACCTGTAAAACGACTACTGTGTAAAACTACCAGTCTGATTCGAAATTATTTCACTAATATGAAGCTACATTATCCCGAGTATTATAGGCTACTTATCCCAAGAACGCGGGTGAAACCGCGGGGGACAGCTAGTCAGTTATAATAGCTATACGTAAATAAAACAACTTATCGGACTCAATTACTTACTCTACTTCCTACTCTAACAAAATCAGTATCAATTACGGAAAACAACACAAATTCGCACACAAATAGATAGCAACACTTTGCTCGAAATCTGAGTGAAGTATTTTTATTTTTGAATTTTGTTATTTTACATGAATTACGCAATAAAATTAGTGGCTTATCTGTGGAATAATACAACAGAATTCTAATCTTTCTTCCTTGATGAATTATGACACAATTTTACTACACAAACCGTCATATTTATTATTTTTCTGAGAGCTCCACTCACTAAAACGCCAGTCAGTACACTGACAGCGCGGCGGTCATTTGGAGCCATTATGGCTCCAATTGAATGGATTATGTTTCGCGCGTGTACTTTGTTTCTATGTGTAATAATTCAATGATTAGAGGTAACTTTGCGATTTTTTTCTATCGAGGAAATTTCATTCCATTATGTTTTTGCTCAGATAGACCCTCGTGTATATAATGAACATACCCATATAAAAATATTTTTTCATTTAAATACTATTTACTTGGGTAAATTTCAATTCTAAGATTATTTTGCTTTATACGCACTCTTAAGTCAGTCTTGTAACACCCAAGTATTAAGATAGCCCCAGCCCTTTTTGTTATATGACATTAGAAAGTGACTGATATATTTAAAACCTAGGTTTTACTACACTTGACTTGCACGTTATTTATTAATAAGGGGGTAAGAGTCTGTTCACACAGACCAGCTCGGAGAGAAGAGGTATATGCTCTTAATATGCTCTGTGTTTAAAAATGGAGTAGATACGCGCATCAAAATATGCTCCTCGCTCCTAGCCGGTCTGTGTGAACGGACCCTTACAGGAATGCTTAATGATTTTTATAATCCTAATCCTAACTAATCTTATAAATGCGAAAGTGAGTTTGTTTGTTTTACGCCTTCACGCCTCAACTACTCAACAAATCATCACGTTTGGCATGCAGGTAGCCTATGGTATGAAGAAGGACATAGGCTACTTTTTATCCCGGGAACGCGGGTAAAACCGCGGCGGACAGCTAGTATTACAGTTTTACATAACAAGACACACAACTGCCTTCATTGTGAATTATCTAACCTAAACAAAGTACCTAAGATGTTTTAGCGTGTATGTGCCTACCCTAGGTCTTATCGGTACCCCAACTTACGCGAATTCAACTTCTTTCGCGTAAGTTCGGATTGCTATAAACCTACCATTTTAAAAAGTACAGACATAATTTTCTAAAATGAAACCAGACTGAAAATAACAGATAAAGATCATCAATAACAGCTTAAACACAATAATAAAACAATAAAATTGATACAGCGTGGGAAAAAGTTCGTTTCTCATCGACTTGAGAGTCCAATCGAAATGTATACAAAAACATCCATAATTTATTTATGAACCAAACTGAATTTACATCAAAAATCATCAATACACTGATTCTTCATTGCTTTGTAATAAGGTATATTCTTGCTTGCATTGTCTAATAATTTGTGAAATTTATGTTGGTAGATTGAACAATTCGCAATTTAGTGATGTAACTGCTCCATTGGACGCTCTCCTTTGATTTAACTGTCAAAGATGTTACAAAGGAAGTTATCATATGCACAATGAATAAACTAATTGTTCTTATTCAATGTTGTAATGTGATATGCATTAATTAAGATTTTATGTCGGTCAAGTGGTACCTATATTATTTCAATCTATCTTAATATTATGGATGCGAATGTGTTTGTTTGTTACGCTTTCACTCCTAAACCGCTGAACCGATCGCGATGAAATTTGACATGCAGATAGCCTATGGTATGGAGAAGGACGTAGGATTGTATCGCGGGAATGCTGTTAAAACCGCGGGGAACAGATAGTTATAAATAAAAATGTTTGCGTGTTCGTGTTTTGTGAGTGTTATTCTGAGTTGACACTGTACACACGGCAACACATCAAGCTATACATTCCAGTATAAGCTGATCTCGCATTGTATAGGATTTCCCTACAATGAGAGGTCAGCTTATATTGGAAATATATAACTTGATCTGTAGCTGTGCGTATAGTTGGATAAGAAAGAATTTTGCAAAACGACATTTTGATAAATAAGGTAGGTATTAAAAAATATACAAGTAAAGGTACCACTCGTACCTACAGATCGTAAATGTAGTCAATTAATGCCCGGTTTCAATAAACAAAAACGAGTCGTTTTGTTTACAAATGGTAGGTTTTTTTTTTACCAAACTGGGCATATAGATTATTTCGTAAGCAAATTTTACCTGTGATAGCTACTTCCATATGGGAGGGTCTGCTATGCAAAGCTTTGAGGTCTTTGCTTCATTATTAGTAAATATATAGGTAAGTCTTAATTTTAACCGATAACGGTCCGTAAAATATAGGAATCGGCCATAAGTAGTAAGTATACATAATAATTGTAAGTTTCCTACTCCGATCGAAATAACTACATACCATAAAGACATTAAATAGGTAATATCCATTGTTAGCTATAAAAGGCGTAGGTCAACAAATGTCAAATTAAATGATATCACACATATTTCCATACAGACAGATTGCTTCCGCAAAGTTACCTTTTGAAAATTTGAAGCAGTAGGTACTTTATGAGAAATCAGTAATTGCGCTGCTAGAAGCAGTCGGTAGGTACTCCTAGGAATAAAAAAGTCATTACTTGCTTTCTATTCATTTCCCGAACTCACATCAATAAACCAAATAAATATCCCGAGACATTCCTCACACACGGTCATCTGATCCCAAACTAAGCAGAGCTTGTACTATGAAAACCAGATAACTGATATAATACATATACTACTTTTTGTTTGTAAATAGATACTTAATATACATAATTACACCCAGACACGGGACATACAGACATGTTCATTCACACAAATGCATGTCCTGTGTGGGAATCGAACCCATGACCTGCGGCGCGTAAGCCTTGCAACCTTAACCAACTGCGCCAACTGGCCAGTCATAATAATTCCAATATTTTAAATTAAACGGCCAGGCTGAAGGTAAGCGGTTACAGTAGCCCATAGACGCTTACAACACTGGGTATTAAACGCGCGTTGCCGGATTTTAGACCTCCAAGTTTCTTCTGCCCATCGAACCAGGATTTCATGGGTCAAGGTATGGTTTTTCCACATTCTCATGTCCTCATATAACCTTACAAAAAGGCCATCCAGCCAGAGTCTTGACCCTGACCAAATAACGCGACAATTCACTGGAACATTTAACCGATTGTTCACTCTACATTACCCTACAATCGCCCACGATGTCGCGCCGATACGTTACCCACTGAATATATAAGTGTACAGACATGCTGGTCTTTACAACACAAAAGTAATAATACCTAAGTAATTGACCGAGCGAGCGCGAAGCACGAGCGTATCTCCGTTTCAGCTTGGGCAAAAATGCTTTCGTATGTCTTTCCAGATTCCGGATTTCGCAATTTCCGGACGCAACATTGTATATAATAAACGAGACTCGCGAGGTCTATACTCACACAGCCACATGCTAGAAAACCTAAATAAATAATTAAATTCTTGTATTTGACTAAAATCTAACTTTGGTCAGAGATGATGTGGAATGAGAGGAAGGTAGGTCCGTATAAAACATGGAAGGAAACTGGCTCTCCAGTTTTTTACGTCAGTTGGTTGACAAACCTGCAGATGGTCCACCTGATGGTAAGTGGTCACCGCCGCCTATGGACATTTGCAATACCAGAGGGATTGCCGATGTCCATAGGTATGGATGCCATATCGTAGCGCTGAGGGAAAACCGTAATGGGGAGCTCATTCCACATTCTAATGGTCCGCAGTAGGAACGTCCGACTGAACCGTTGTGTGGACGATCGAGGTGGCTCGAGGATATGAGGATGAACTCCACATCGCCGGCGAGCGGTGCGGTGGTAGAAGGGTGTTGACGTTACCAGGTCTAAAAGTTCTTTAGAACACTCCCCATTATATGCGCGATAGAACACACAAAGAGAGCCTATATCCCTTCGAATGCTGAGAGGAATGCTGATTTTATTTATAGAAACCTGCCAGGACTTCGGAAGTAGTAGTTCCAGTATCTAGTGAAATATTCTCAATATGATAGTAGCGTACACAAAGCATCCTGCCACCATTCTCACGATGTTTTCATGTCCGTTGTAGCCTACAACTTGTAGGCTACAACTACACCTACCACGACCATTGAGTGTGACGTTACTAAAGTATAATTTCAAAATAGTTCTTTTCACGTCACTAATAGGTAACGTAGACGACCAAAGTGGCACTTTCTGCACCTATTCTATTCCTTGGCACAGTGAAATTGGGTGTGACCAAACACAATAGAGCGGCAAATAAACAATTTGTACGCAATACTCATCAAATGCGTTCATTAGGTGCGCTTTGTGCCGTTGCGTTTGGCAATTCTATAACAATTCGCGTAGGTTTGATCTGACGACCATTGTTGTAGATATTAACTCTCGAAAGTAAATAATTGATGATATGATAATGTTGCGACAGTAATTTTAGCTCGTACGATTTTTGCCTGCCTGGTGGTAAGCGGTCACCGTAGCCCTATGGACACGGGATGCTTGCAACACCCAAGACATCACCGACCCTTCCCCCCTCATCAATGAGCTCTGGCAACCTTACTCACTCGCAGGAACATAACATTGTTATTTGGCTGTGATTTCTGTAAGTAGGTACTTCCCCAATCGAGCTGCTCTACAGCAAAAAAAAGCTATGCTCTACCTCTCTTATCAATGTTTAAGATTCTAAAATTGAATCAATTTTGGTGCAATTTTAAGTAGGTATCTAAAATGAGAGTTAATACGATTCTATCCAATGTACATAAATTAAAATTAAATCTAGTTATAATTTATGGAGGTTAGATAGAAAAGTATGCATTGCTATTCAATAGGCTAACAATGAAATCCGAAAAACTGCGCAAAGCCTAATCTATGTAATATCAACACTCAATATTTATATATTGCTCATTCTATATTTTACAAATATTTTTTACACTCATAATTATGGGTGTTTTTTTATTATTTTGCTTCTGAATGTGCTATTTTATTAACATACATTTTTGATTTCATATCATTTTATTTACTGCTATCCACGTCAAGGTATGGCCATCGTAATACAAAATGCGCATAGAGAAGCGATGACAGATCAACATAATCCAATGAGTTGTATAACAGCTGCTAATCAATCGGATGCATCTCTTTTTGTAGAGCTGTATCTACGATGGAATAAACTGTATCGTTATGTAGGTATATAAGCGTCATACTGCTTAACCACAAAGAAGGAAGGGAGATATCCACTAAAGCTGGGGCTTCACCTGCGTGACGCTTAACGTCCAATTATCGGAATAATTAACGTGCAATAAATAATGCACTAAGTGCCACAAGCATCGCGCGATTAAAAATACGCGCGTATTTGAAATTGGTAACCATTACCTCGCCGTACGCGCGTAATTCAAAATCATTTATTCAAATAGACCTTCGCAGGCACTTATGAAAAGTCTGACTCTAATACCGATTCGGAAGGTTGCATTTGCTGAGAAGAGCCGGCAATAAACTCAGCAATTACTCTTTTCAAAACAAGCTTAGATTCATTACATAATATTTACATTCTAATCGCACTGACAACAATTGCGTGCCCCGGCGAGGCGGCAAAACTACAAAGTAGACTGAATCTATATTTAATAAATAAATAAATAAATGGCAAACTTAACCCAATACAAAGGTTGATCGTTTACTAACGATGACGATTGTCGACAACGATAAAAAAAAACAAAAAATGTAATGAATCTAAGCTTGTTTTGAAAAGAGTAATTGCTGAGTTTATTGCCGGCTCTTCTCAGCAAATGCAACCTTCCGAACCGGTATTAGAGTATTAGAGTCAGAATTTTCATAAGTGCCTGCGAAGGTCTATTTGAATAAATGATTTTGAATTTTGAATTTTGAATTGAATCTTGTCTAAGCACCCAGCCCACACAAGCAGCACCTGTAATGTATTCGCGCGAGAGAATCGCGTCGAATTCATCCTTTTTGGACAGGGTCTAAATTATGCACTACATGGGTGGCCACACTGTCATTTGATTTGAGCTATCGCCTAACGACTAAAGGCATTAGCAAATTTGCGCGCTAACATGCGGCTATATTCGCGTACTATGTCAAAAGACGCGCTATTTAATGGTATTGCACGTTCAAATATCACTCAAGATTATATTAACCGAGAATCTATATTAAATCTACCTATATTAACGATTATTCTTCCTGTTATTCGTTACACCGTGGTCTTCATGTGGAGTTATCAGGGGCACGTGTAGATAGCTGTACTCACGATCATCTCACTGAAGGCATTTATTTATGTTCAATGGTTTGGTCGTTGACAGCCGGCAGGAGTTATTACGAGGCCGAGGATGTAATACTCCTACCCAGAAAATGTCTAATCACTCTGGCTTGAAAGAAATCTAGGTTAAAGGCGAAACGGGAACTTTAGTGGGAGCTATCACTAGTGCATCACATTAGGCATAGCTCCTAATAAAGTAACGTATAGTAAAAAAGTTGTACCGCAGCTTCCCGCAAGATGGCGCGCGTTGCATCACCACATGTAATAACCATGATTACGCGGCGCGCGCGCACCTCGCCGCTGTTTCTGCGATCATACGGGATCCGTGTCAACGCTTGTGAATTTTTCGTGGGTAGTGTTGTAGTTCAACTATCTATATGGATATCGATTGAATGATCTTGTGAAAAACACGCAGTGGCTTTCGAGCGCAAATACTTCTTTTACATGTAAAGAGGTAGCAGAGCGTTTTTAGCACCAAGAGTACCTAACTCGACCGGGGAATCATACCGCAGCCAAATAAAATAAAGTTGTGTTCCACTCACAGTCACGGTCAGCTCACACGACCTTACGGTCGTGTGAGCTGATTGAAGGAGGAAGGATTGGTAACGCATGACACGGGTATTGCAACCTTGCAGGCTACAGAAAGACGGGTCAGTTGGCGCGGTTGGTTAAGAGTGCGTACCAAGCCAGAAAAATATGGCAATGTCAGATGAAACAAACTTATGTCTAATCTTCGCTTGCAGATGAGATGGAGATAGCGTGTTCCGCGGTACAAAAATGAACTAAGCGCTTTTTATCTAAATAACTCGTAAAGTATAGAATATTTTTAAAAATCGTTAGTAGCAGCCCTAGGTCATATGTTAGTGATATTATTTATCGAATTTTTGTCTTAATTAGATACACCATGAACGAATAAAACCGAAAATTCATTATTATTAGAGGTAGCTTTGTGATTTTTTTTTATCGAGGAAATTTCATTCCATTATATTTTTGCTCAGAGAGAACCCTCGCGTATATAATGAAAATACCCATATAAAAATATTTTTTCATTTAAATACTATTTACTTGGTTAAATTTCAATTCTACGATTATTATTTTGCTTTATACGCAGTCTTAAGACTCTGATTAAGATTCCACCAAACGCGCCACAGGTCGTGGGTTCGATTCCCACGCAGGACATGCATTTGTGTGCAAGAACATGTCTGTATGTTCTGTGTCTGGGTGTAATTACGGATATTAAGAATGTATTTACAAACAAAAATTTGTATATGTATTATATCATCATCTGGTTTCCATAGTACAAGCTCTGCTTAGTTTGGGAAGAGATGACCGTGTAAAATAAAACTGGCCAAGAGTCTGAGTCTGACTCATACACCAAGGGTTCCTTCTTTTGACCAGTGATAGCGTACTTTTTAGTAGGTACCTACGAGTCTCAAGTTTTTTTTTTTCGTCATGATGGACATTGCCATCAATGTCCATCATGGCAGCTAACGTGTTAAGAGCACTCAAGTCACCATACTTTTCATACAAAACCTGTGTACTTATTATGGCGTTGTTAAACATTTTTCGTTAGATGTTTTGAACAAATTAGTATCTTGTGCACTATATCTAGCCGTGTATCTAGGCGAAATAAAAAAAAAGTGTGAAACAAATTCAGTAAAAGCCTCCGAAAAACAGCGTTTTTGCTCAAATTTTACCTGAACTTTGGCCATATTTAATGTACCTATAAATTTTTAAAGTAAAGAAAACATTTAGATACCAGGCTTGCAAATGTATTGGAGATTCTAAATAACTAACTTTTTTTTCACAAGAAGTATACGCCTGTAACAAGTTTTATGATATGCGAAATCATGAATGACGACCTAGCGAAGCGGCCGCGAGTGATCAGCGGAATTTACCGACTGATAACCGACGGCTCTGATGCTGTCTCTCTTTTTTCGTAGTCAAACATTACGTTGGATGAAACAACAAGCTTTTAGACTATGCTTGCGTTGAAGTTGCGCCGGCCACAGAGGGCCGCCTTAACCATCGATATAATTTCATCGACATGCCCCCCATCTCAACTAAAACATTCCCACATCTCAAATGCGGACAAATAATGTCTAAACACGTTTTTGCGTCGACGAAATGAGATCATTTCTTTATTATTTACATAAATCTACTTAAGCACGCTGTCATTGTGTTATTATCTCAGTTAATTATAATTAGGGGTTTAGCCGTAGGTAACACCGTGAGGTCGTGGATTCGGTTCCTGTGTTACATTTCCGTTCTATTGTAAGTGCAATGTGTAATAGAATACTCTAGAATTTATTTTGTTTGTATAAGTCTATTTTTAGTTTTTTGTTTAATGTATCCCATGTAGTTGCGAAATAATTGTTAATTATTGTCATTTGAGTAACGCTGTCTGGGGAAACTGACTGCAATAACGGTGTGAAGGTAGTAGAACGCTGAAAAAAATGCTGTAAATGAAGCCTTGCTGAGTTTCTTGCCGGAGTCTTCTATCTATTCCGAACCGGTACTGGTAGAGTCAACCTTAATGTTCATAAGTGCCTTAACAGGGCTTAAACTAAATAAATGACTTTTAGATCAGACAGACCTACGACTAGGTGGGGGAAAGTTAAAGGGTTGAAGCAGCAAAGCTATACGCTCCAGGGGGTCACCTCCAAAAAAGCATAACTCCAATAATTTAAGTCTCGTAAATTTTCTGTACAATTTAGGGCGTCCTCTGGCTCTCTTGCCACTTGCACCTGACAACTTAGTGACCAATTCTGTCCACCTTCCATCTGTAGATCTAGTCACGTGACCAGCACACTTCCACTTCAATCGGTTCATATGCTGGAGAGCATCTATCATTGTGGTTCTTTTGCGATATTTGCTTATCCTTCAGTATATTCAGGATTCCTATCCATAGCACGCTGAGTTTTCTGAACTCTGCTCCTTGCATAGTTGTTGTATATCCAAGTTTGTGATCCGTTTGACATGCAGGGAGCAAACATCCATTCATAAAATTATTTTTCAGTTTCTGACACGTTGAATCTGAAACCGGAAAATTACATAAGCTAAGTATAAGCGCTCGTGTACACGATGCCACCGCCGCGCCGCCACCGCAACGTTGTCCGCCATTATTTAATTGAGTTATTCCATTGCCAGCCGCTAACGAACGTGCAACACGTATCATCTCCGTAGCTAGCAATGTATCACTGACAACTGTATAGTATGCTATAATCAAGCGGCGGCGGTGCGTATACACAGCATAGAGGCGCGTCGGCGGGGCGGCGGCATCGTGTACAGGGGCCCAATTCTCACCCAATCGAAACTGATCGCTCGATCGAAAAAAGCACGAATTCTAACTTTTACGAACGTTACGTTATTCTGGCAATTTCAAGGCCGGCATATTTAGAAGGGAAACCAGTCAGCTAGAGCGTTGATTGGTCGGGACCGTTCGAATTGACTCCGCCCCTCGAAATTTTACAGTCGAATAGGACTCGAACCGTAAGTTCGATTCGAAGGCTAGTTCGAGGGAAGTGAGAATTGGGTCCCAGGAGCGCTATATTATAGCCAAATTTCGCATGCGGAACATGTAGCGTTTGGCTTTTGTCTAGATCTAGTGATCTACTATTATGATAGGTTTACAGGTCGCTATAAAAACTAGCATAACTTGTGCATCATTAGCGTTACCGCACAGAAACTAATCGATCATCATTCAATAAATCACTCTGTGTGAACTACATATAAGCGGACAACAAAATAATGACTGTCAAAAACGAGATTGACATTTTGACATGCAATTCGGATGTCAAAACAAAAGGATGGTGTAATGTAATACAGATTAATGACTGGTAAAATTTTGATCTGCAATCTAGACAATAAGATGCGATTACAAATGTTAAATGATTGTATTGATTTTGATAGATAGACAGACATTGTCGCTTCCTTGGTAAAGAATTTCTACATATTGTTCAATCTTTTTTTTTGGCAAGCAGATTTCTATGCGAAAAAGTCTGATGTGGCGGGTCAGTGGCAAACATATAAAATAATAAGGGTGCAGTCCACGTTAAAATTTGACCCTGTACCTCTCAGATACGAATAATCTTCAAAAGATAAGAATAACATATTTGAATGTGGTGTGTTCTTGCAGTGAATGTGGTCGTCAGAAAGTGCTGAGCTAGCAGTGTGCGGGGACCAAATCGCACCCTTCCTGGAAGAATGTTGTATGTGAAAAGTGACAACTTTTCAGGAGCGTAAAAAAACTGTCCTAAAAATGTTATTAAAAATATGTAGTATACATCAAATGATAACTAAAACTACCTGTGAGGGGCCTACGTGTTTATATTTTAAATGTACTCAATGTGTATTGAACCTAAAAAGGAGCGTTGCGTAATTATTCCTCGAAACAGTTGATGGAGTAATTATGAATATTGCATTGTTGACATGTTAATGAAGTCTCGCTGTTCGATATTATTGCAGATAATTCTTTATTTGCATTCTGATTTAGTAGTGCATTCAATGTGTAAGTGTCGTTTACATAGGTTTTCCTCGAGCTACTCGTTTGTGTAACAAGTATGCAACTACAGTTATTCGAAAATATATTTTTAAGTCTTCGTTCAAAATTTATGTAAGTATGAATATGCTATTAGTCATATGGAACTTTAGTGAATAATTAAGTGCAAATATATTAACTTCGTTTTATGATGGAAACATAAATATTTAAATGTTGCAATATTTTATATAATTGTATTTTATTCCTTCATTTTGAAGATAAAAATTATGAAAAAAATTGACAATACGTATACATTTTTTCTTGATTTTTTAGTGCAATAAAAAAAAACACGCAAGTCGACTTGCATCTTTGTTCCAGGGGGGGTGCGAAATGAAGTCTCCTCCCCTGCTGGCAAAGTAACTTAACCCGTCTATAAACCCTTTTGGATGTCAAGACATTTTAACAGAGTTGGCAACGTGCGAATGATACCCCCGATGTTGCATGCGTCTATAGGCAGTGGTAATTGCTTACCATCGAGCCGTACGCTTGTTTGCTACCTAAGTAGACTTCACTTAGACCTAGATTTTTGCTGACAAAATTATCGTGAAACATTACTATTCGCCATCATCATCATCAGCCTATAATATCCCACTGCTGAGCATAAGCCTCCTGCAGACAAAGAAGGTGAAAAGGAATAGGCAGATACTCCACCACGCGTGCCCACTGCGAATAAGTGGAGGTAGGCTAGTGGTCAATCTACTGTTGGAGTTCTCAAGCCACCTGGAAGGCCTCCAACTAGCTTAACGACTATCACAACTGAGTGATAACTGGGACAAACGGCTTTGCGTGCCTTATGAAGCACGGAAACCGCTCGAGTTGAAAAGACCACTGGGCGGTCACCCATCCAGGTCATAACAGCCTCACCAGTGGACCTTAACTTAATTAATCATGCTATACCATGAGCTCTTCATAATAACTTGGAAATGTCGATGTATCATCCCAAAAAACATGATGGATGTCACCGAAGTGAGAGTGGTTTTGTAAATCTCACGTATCATCTTAGCTTGCGCAAGTGCCTACCGTGTGACGCGACTACTTGGATACTGACATTTTTAATTAAATTTCTGATTTTAGACAGGATGTTACCATAAAAGGATGCAAAGGCATCTAGGATAGATAGCCTGACTGTCATGCCACAGGTCGTGGGTTCGATTCCCACCTAAATAAGCATTTGTGTGCATGGACACGATTTGTTCTGAATCTGGATGTAACCGTAGGGTACAGCTAGTTATATGTTTAACAAAGTTGAAGAGTTTGTAGGTATGTTTGATACGCTAATCTCAGTAACTCGTCTTCTTAGTATCTACTTATAACACGCATGTACAAAAAGGGTCTGAAGAGATTTCTTCAGGGTCGGCAACGCGCGAGTGATGCCCCTGGTGTTGCAAGCGTCCATAGGCTACGGTAACTGCTTACCATCAGGCGGGCCATATGCTTGTTTGCCACCTTAGTGGTATAAAAAAATATGTACCTATAATCCAGTTTTAAGAGGAAAGGATGGCTGCCTGAAATTTGAAAAATAGGTTTTTACCATATCTATTGCTGTCGCGCTATGCCCTAGATTTCCCGCCCGAGGGCGATAGAGACAACTACAGCTTGGACCGATTATACCTATTTAAATTAGACGAAATCGCTATCTCGTAATCCCCGCTTTCCTCCTCCAAAACTGGATCGAATAAAAAAAAAGACAAGAATCATAATAAGAAGGGTTTTGGCTATGTCTGTCTGTTTTATTATATTCGTCAAAATTCGCTGGACGTCTGATAAGGGCGTTAAAAATGGTAAGTTTTTGTGATTTTAGAAGGCTCCTAATTCTTATAATAATTAATGTATGGAGAAAAGCACAACAGAGGGACATACAGTGGTACCTACAGATTGCATGGTAAAGTAATCATTGCTCTAGTGTCATTATCCAGAGAGGAAACTGAGGATTTCGTTTGTATGGAACAAACGCCACCAGCATTTCCTCTTAATGCAGGTGAAACGCAATTTAAACATAAAAAAATCAAACATATTAAAGGTTATTTCCCATTACAGTCATCAGCATTAGATGCTATCCTTAGAAAATTCCTTTCCTATTTTTTAATCAAATAACCGCATCTTGCGTAGGACTTTTCATCTTTCTCCTCTCTTGCGACATCGCTGCGTAATCGGTACTGTTAGTCAATGACGCTAATAATTCCATTTTTCCGTTGTGGACACTTTTATCAGATAAAAAAAGCTTTTAGTACTTGATATAAGGTTGTTTATGTTTTGGTAAACAACAGCATTTAAGTTTGCAAAGGATCTTCTGTTTAATTCCCACTAAGATGCTTTTCATGGTACTAATAAAGTGCAAAATCGTCTGCTTTTATTAAAATTAAAGAAGGTACAGAAAAGTCACGAATTCCGTTGTCAACACCAAGGGCAAAGTGTACGCAATTTTAATATTATTTTTTATAATAATAGTTATTTTTTTGCATTCAGTGGTATCTAATCTAGTGACATTGACGGTTTACAGTTGGTAAATAAACACCGCAGGAATTAATTGTGTTTGGGTTGTTGGTTAATTTTAATTCTAAATAACTTGATGATTGCTATAATTTAGGAGCTTTTTATTATTAATAAAATTGTAATTTCTTGCTTCATATTGCTGTAAATAAAACTTTAGATAGTGTTTATTCTAAACAATTTACTGGGAATATAAACATAAAAAATAGTACATTAATTAGAGGACAACAAAATGGTCCTAAACCCCAGTTCATTCAAAATTTGGCTGATAAGTTTATTAGAAAATCACTTTGGCTGTATCAGTTCAAATGGTTCTAGATTAAAATCAGCACTTACGCGAAATGTTACATACACGGTATGGGACTATCAACGATGATATGGGGGTTTTGGGGATGAAAAATTGATCGAGCTAGATTTCATCCCTCAGAAAACGCATTTTCACGAGTAAAGCTCAATTAAATTCTTAATAAGTGCCCTTCTGGGGCCTAAATTGAATAAATGGCTTTGACTTTGACTTTGAGGGAGTATAAGAACGGGTCGCCGGGCGAACAGCTAGTCTTCAATAATTCAAAGCAAGGTACCTACACTACAAGAAGCTTTTAAAAAAACTCGCCAATTTTCTTCAAGGTTGAAAACACATTGGGAGTACTGCCATGGCAACCACCTTCAGGTTGACCATATGCCTTTTTTTACTGGCTTTTTACTAGCCTTTTGTTTAAGATCACAAAGCTAGGCGGGTACTACAAAGTACCTACAGATATAAATTTAAATAGATGAAGTAAGTGTATTGTAATTCGCATGTCAAAAGCTGTGCAAAAAGGATCTTCTTTTGAAACTGTTTCGCGCGGTCAGGGAACTCGCATAAGCCTGCATGTCCACCAGAGATGTGTAGCGAGGGATGTGTTTAGCTGACAAATAGGATCTAAGCTCTAATGCCAGCCTAGCTAAATCAATCTTGTGATATTATGGTAGGTATAAAAAAGTGGCACGCTTGGTTTTCATACGGATGGAGGACTTGCATTATCTATTTAGATTTATGTCTGTGGTTCCACCATAGTGTTTTCCTTCACCGAAAGCTCAACCTTATTGTATAATTTGAACCTTCGCAAGGGCATTCGACGTGACGACGTTAATCTTCTGACCTAAAAACTTAATAAATATATACTCATCATAAACATAAGTATATAATTATCCAGCATTGAGCCGAAAGCTGTCGCGCGTGAAGACTTGCGTGTCGAATGCACAGACGGACAGACACGGACAGCCGCTGTCAACGTGATTAACCATATCTAATACTGTTTGTATGTCCTTGAACTATTGGGACATTGATAACATATTGTATTCAACGTATTATGTATATTCTTTGTAGGTATATGATTATTATGATTTGCAATACCAAATTATATTGGCTTTCATATTGTTTTTGCACAATGACTACAAATTCGATTACAAAGTTAATGAAAATTAGTACCTACTTAATGTTATAAACAAATATAACATGTTCAGAGTATTAATGGAATATTATGTGGCTTTTAATCTGGGATATGTGGTACCCCGCCAAAAGTTTATCCCACAATTATAGCCAAGTCCTATCGCTGTGTTTGTTATGAAGCTTCTTAATAATAATGACCCTTAATGCTGCAGTGCAGATTCGTAAACTTCAGAATCGATCCCCTCGATTCTCATGAAATTTTCACTCTTACGTTGTTGACATACCGACCATATGGACACAACGTTTTGCATCCTCATTTATAAAGCGGACAGCAAGGGAGTAGAACTTGCTTTTGGTATCTGTGTTTCCTGACTTTTACAATCTAGGAACTTTCAAGCCCAGAGTAAATAGGTTTCTTCAGGGCAAGCGTTCTAGGCTTTGTTTGCTTACCCTACCACCTTCGACCACTTCAACACTTACCATGGTGAGATTGTGGTACCAACCAAGTCTCATATAAAAGAGCACAGAACTTCTATTTGTTGCAATGTTCACTAAACAGGTTCTCCATCAGCAGCAGGGGCACGAGACCACCTAAATACAGGGTGTTGTTTTGGTCGGCGACAAGCGACCCAGGAGCGGTAGTACAAAATATATATTCCCCAAAAATGGACTTAATTCCATTAAATACTGTAAATATGTTGAGAAATACCTTATTCAATTTGAAATAAAATTACCGCAAAGTATGGTTACGAGACACGTGCACAGACTAGAGCTAGGCACAAGCCGCCATCGCCCCACCCCTTTACTCCTCCGTACTCCCGTTGAGTATTATGTCTACATTTTAGCTTATTACATGATTTTTGAAAAAATGTATTTTTTAATTATTGTTATTAAAAAAAATAAAGTATTTTTTTTATATTTTTTTTAGCACCAGTATCATTTGTATTATCGACCCTGAGTCGCTCGTCGCTGACCAAAACAACAACCTGTATAAGGGCGATAAAACTTAGTCGACCACACGTTAGATCAGAATTCTTGGATTTATCTCACATTTGTACTTGTGCCCTACACAGGGAAGCTACAAGCCAGGCAGGCATAAATCATGGTATTGCATTAACCCTAGTTAGCATAAACAAAACTCAACAGTGTCCACTTCCTGGCAACCCCAATAAAGTTCCCCATTGTGCCGATCGTACAATAAAACACCGCTATCGCACATATCTCAGTCCGTCTGTGTGTAGACTGTACATAGAACTAGGAAGATACGTGTAATAATATGAAGAATAATTTGATCTGATGCCCACGGCTACCTTCTACCATCGCAACTCTCGCCATCGACGGGGAGTCCATCCTCACACATTGGAACCAAAACAGTTTCGTACTGTGAGGTTTCAAAGGAGTTTGCTACCACAGATGCTCAGGCTGTGAAATGAGCTCCCTGCCCCGCGGTTTTCCCAAGGGAGTACAGCAGGTGTGAATAGATTTTTGCAGGGTGGGAATGCAGATCCAGCCGCAGAGTCAGTCTTAAACAAACTTATGTCAGATCATAATTTACATAAAATATTCATGCATTATATAATTTTTAAGGTCAATGCCAGAATGTAGACTGTAATCCTAGCAAAAGTGTGTTTTCATACAGTCATGCCCATAACAAATGTTAGTTTGTTTGTCTGTTTGTTACGCTTTCGCGGCTCAATTGCTCAACCGACTTACATGACATTTTACATATTACAGTTAACGTTATTATGGTATACGGTAAGATACTTTTGACCCCACAGCTTAAGTCTTCAATAAAGAATTATTATCAGTTTTGTGGATATCTATATCTATTTATCTACAAAGTATAACGGAAAGGGTATAAAGGGTGAAGATGAAGACTAGATATACTCATCAGTCTCAGGTATAGACTCTCTATAAAAAGTTTCAGCTCAAAATAAATTACTAATTAAAAAATTCATTATCCGTCATTATCTTTTCAAGTCACTTGCTAACATTATATAAAAAAAATCTCTTTCGTGATCTGTGCGCCTATACCAAAGAAGTCTTGCACTTTTATGGATATACCTACCCTTTCCGTTGCACGTTGTATAGATTTGTATGTTTGTGACGTATGTATGCAGTCTTATTATTCATCATTGCGATGACTTTGTTGATTTATAATGCGCAGTGATTAGCTGAGATGTAAAGCTGTGATGTATATATGTTTGTATGTAAATTGTATGATACATTTCTTAGACATTTTTGTCATCAAGTCAACCATTGAAGCATTATGTACGAAAAAACAATTTTTGACACCTTCATTTCAAGATGGCGGCTAATGCTGTCACCTTTCGAGGTCGAAAACTAAAAATTTTCATGACTACCCTATACTTAAATAAAAAAACGACTTTAGTAGGGAAACATACCTATTTACTGGGCTATAGCTAATAGAGACTTATTTAACGAGTCAAAATATTTAGTATTCAAAGAAAACAGTCCATTTCTATTGTATTATCCATCCACGCAGAGTGCACGTAACTGGACAGCCATGGGATCGTCTCTATCGCCGCTACGATCTCAGTTATCAGCAGATCACCGCCGCATTACCGCTGTGGCGAAATAATGATCATTTGTGTGGACTTGACCCACTATTGTGATCTCAGGGAAGTCGCTATTAGGTGGTAATGATGGGTGAAACTATTTCATCGATACACATACAAGTCTAGACAAGGATTTTTTGGCGGAATTGGGAACGTGACGTTTTGATTTATAATTTCATAAATTTTGAGTTTTATTGCATATTATCGGTGGTATTTTATTTTATTTATTTTATTTATTTATTTTTATTTTATTTTCTTAGGGAAACTAACAGCTAGGTTCTTAATTAACAAAGTTATAATTACATAGATATTGAAAGCTAATTAAAAGTTTCCACAGATATCCAATAAAGATCAATCCATGTGCACCAGTGAAGTGAAATGAAATCGATATTTATTATGTCTGTCTAATTGTTATATTCTATTCCATATAAATTATATTTAATTTAATGTTATAAATAGTCACAGTGATAACAAATTGTGTGTTTAGTAGTTTCCCTTTAGTATTTTTTTTATTTCTAAGGCAGACTTAAGTAAGTCATGCTCACTTTAAGGTCTCTGCTTGCGGCGGCGTCTTGTGACGGGTCGCTCACTTCCCTCCAATATGGCGAGGAGGGCGATGGCTGCCACACGCGTCATACTTGTGAACAGGTGCTGCTTGTGGGGGCTGGTCTGCTTAAGTTTGCCATTTATTTATTTACTTATTAAATATAGATTCAGACTACTTTGTAGTTTTGCCGCCTCGCCGGGGCACGCAATTGTTGTCAGTTCGATTAGAATGTAAATATTATGTAATGAATCTAAGCTTGTTTTGAAAAGAGTAATTGCTGAGTTTATTGCCGGCTCTTCTCAGCAAATGCAACCTTCCGAACCGGTATTAGAGTATTAGAGTCAGACTTTTCATAAGTGCCTGCGAAGGTCTATTTGAATAAATGATTTTGAATTTGAATTTTGAATTATGTGTATCGTGACTTTTCAAGTTGTCTTAAGAAAAGTTGTAGTACAATGACCACCATTGTGACTAGAACTTATAATATAACCAGTGGGACGCCTTTGAAAAAAAAATGACAAAAGCCTAATGCTATTTGCACAGCACATTTATGCAGCGGATTTAAGTGATGTGTGCGTCATCTAACGAACCCTTAGCTGTTTTACAAGCTGTTTTATTTAACTTGCAATGTATGTATGTATGTTTGTGGAATATTGCAGGTCGAATTTCACCCACTTCCAGTGGTCGGATTGACTTGATATTTGGTATACATTAGTATATTGGAAGACAATGCAAGTAAAGTCAACAAAAAGTACAATCACTCAAAAAAAGCTTGTATAAAAAATGAAATTTAAAATAAAAGAACGAACCGGTCCCAGCGGAATACCAGCGCTGGTTTATTAATGACCAGCATATGCTGAGTTGGGACCGTTTTGTGGCAATTTTAATGTTTAATTATTAATTATTCATTTTTATTTGTTTTATTTTGCTAAGAATTTGTAATACTAACCTACTATAGGTCTATGTTATGTTATTTTTAGTTTAACCTCTGTTTGTTTTTTTAATTTTACTTGCCACAAATAAATAAATTCATTTTTATTTTTTTTCATTTTTTTATTCCATTTTCATACAAACATTCCGCAGTTACGCTCAATAGGTTTCTATAGCACATGCTCTGTTTTGTGTATGAATAATAAAGTTTTTCTACTGAGAATGAACTTGTATTTGAAAATAATCTCATCATGGTCACTTATGCTACCGGATAAAACGCGGATGAAATCGCGGGTGAGACCTGGTTATAAATAATTCCCGCTCCCGCTGTTATGTCCAACGCAGCTGCGTATGCGCAAATGATAGAAAGTCATTAGAAGGTATTAAGTCAAGGCTGATACATTATTGTAGAAGGTACTAATCGAAATTGGTCAGTAAGTATTTGCTGATGGAATTACTTTGATGTACCATCAGATAAGATAATAATTCGAACCGGTGGTAAATTCAACTGTATGTAACAATTTAACGTTCATAAGTGCCTTACCAGGGCCTAAACTGAATAAATGACTTTTTGATTTTGAATTTACTTTTAATACGTACATATTTACGCTAGGTTAAAATTCTTGATTTTACTTGAATTTTCTTTAAATTTTGTATTTGAAAAGAATTTCATAAATATTTGTGCCTCTGATTTTTTGTATGGAATTGACGGAAGCGGCTTATATATTGTCTTCATTTATTTACCAAAGTGTGAGAGTCGGAAAATATATAATACAGATAAGTAATACGATAAACACATAACCCTTTGACTTCAACACACATAAAGTCACACAAAAGCTTTCAAAACATGATAGATAACAGAGTCGTGTGCTGAATGGGTTATATTGTGATAAACTGACGATAATCTATTGATGATGTGATTCGCGACGTGCACGTTGACGCGTCGAGTGAAGCTTCAAGATTCTTGCTTCCGACTGATACGGTGACATGCAAGTCATGATTGTAGTGTACTTAGGGATGGGCAGCGAAAGAAAAAAAAATGGGAAGAAAAGAATAATACGGGAAAGAATGGAAAAAAACGGGAAAATTCCCGAACGGCGGGAAAATACTCAAGTGGCTTTTTGTACCTAAAAAAAATATTTTTTGATGCTTTTGATTGTTATTTTAATCATACTCGCTGTTGTATGTACCTACATTACCTACGCGCAGACCCACGCGGACCTTGAGTATCACACTTCCCGACTTTGAGTCGGACGAGTATGTACACACGGCTACAGATCAAGCTATACATTTCCAGTATAAGCTGACCTCTCATTGTACGGAAATCCGATACATACCCCCTCTCTTTCTCTACTGAGATTTTCTATAGTGGCCACCTTCACCAACCTCTCGGTCATAAAAGACGGCACACTATACCAGGCAACCCCTTACGAGGCGTCTGGGACCATCTGCGGTAGGTCACGCCGCCAGAGTACTCGCCCCTGGTACTCAAGAGAAAATGTGAGTCGCACCGTGATCACTCACTACCATTTGTCCAGAATGGTACCGGAGCAATCAAAGTCGCTCACCACACGCACCCCAGCACGCCAGCGCTAGCATGAGCACAAACGTATAAATACGCAGCGCAAACACCGGCACCAGCGCACCTTGTTGGTGCTAGCGGATTCAATCCCCGCTAGGGACGCCAGAGAAGCTGGCTCCCATTTCTCCAGAATGGTCCCGAAATCCGATACAGTGCGACATCAGCTTATACTGGAAATGTATAGCTTGATGTGTAGCCGTGTGTACTACTACCATGGCGTGGGAATTGTGTGGGACCGCCGCCGCCGCCTGTCCACCACAACTAAGGGTTGTGGTGACCCCAAAACGTCTTTTTTTTAAAAACAATGCACTCCATCATCACAAAAAAAAAGATTTTTATTTTATGATATGTGTAGGTATGACCCTAATAGAAATCTTATTAAATGTTATTCAAAGGATTTTGTTAAGGTCTCTCTCGCTATATACCCAAAATCTAGTAAATGTGACCATTTGAGTATTTTCCCAGCCAATGGGAAAATTCCCGGTTTTTCCCATCAAATTGGAAATTTACTCGAAGTTGGGTTTATTCCCGGGAACAAACCCAAACGTAGGTGTACTAGCTAAACCCGCCACTTTACTCGCTTCCCAGAGATGTTTAATATTCCGATACCCATGCTTCAAACAAAACATATTTTTTTATACCACAGTTGGCAAACAAGCATACGGCCCGCCTAATGGTAAGCGGTTACCGTAGCCTATGGACACTTGCAACACCAGAGGTATCACTCCCGCGTTGCCGACCCTGCAGAAATCTCTTCACATCCTTTTTCAAGAACCCCATGCTGTACTCCGTTGGGAAAACCACAAAATGTGAAACAGTTGGCGTTGTTAGATACCCTGTCTACCATACCATTTAGGTCGTAGGTTCAATCCCCATCTGGAACATTGTATGCGAGAACATGGACTTATATTTGTTCGGAGCCTCTGTTTCTCTGGTTTCCATAGTACAAGCTCTACTTAGGGATCGGATAGCCGTGTGTGAGGAATGTCCCAGGATATATTATCATTAACAAAAATCGCTAATAGCTATGCTCGGAATCTCTCTACGTGACAGACAGGGTCCGAAACGAGGACATTCGTAGGAGAACGAAAACTATCGATATAGCTCATAGAGTTAGTAAGCTGAAGTGGCAATGGGCAGGCCACATCGCTCGAAGAGCCGATAACCGCTGGGGAAGAAAGGTTCTCGAGTGGCGACCACGTACTGGAAAGCGCCGAGCGGGACGACCAGGTGGACTGACGATCTGGTCAAAAACGTTCGAAGTGGAATTTTATGGGGAGGCCTATGTTCAGCAGTGGACATCCCTAGGCTGATATGATGATGATGAACAAAAGTCATGAAACAATTGACAAACACTCTTTTCGTCTTTTCGTAATATCTCCGAAATATACAGGATGTTGTTTTGGTCGGCGACAAGCGACCCAGGAGCGGTAGTACAAAATATATATTCCCCAAAAATGGACTTAATTCCATTAAATACTGTAAATATGTTGAGAAATACCTTATTCAATTTGAAATAAAATTACCGCAAAGTATGGTTACTAGGCACGTGTACAGACTAGAGCTAGGCGCAAGCCGCCATCGCCCCACCCCTTTACTCCCTCGTACTCCTGTTGAGTATTATGTCTACACTTTAGCTTATTACATGATTTTCAAAAAAAATTTTTTTTTTATTTTTATTATTAAAAAAAAATAAAGTATTTTTTTTATATTTTTTTTAGCACCAGTATCATTTGTATTATCGACCCTGAGTCGCTCGTCGCTGACCAAAAACAACGACCTGTATAGATGCAATACTAATCCATTGCTTTCCATCAGTTGCGAAATATTTATGCATTGATCGCATGACCCTTCGGTACAATGCTGCATAACGAATATTGCAAGCAGCATCAGCTGAATAGTGAGATCTATGCTGAATGGATCAATCTGGCCATTAAGTCTGCTAAAATGTCATACCGACACGATACTATTGCAATTCCATTATCATTGAGCCGATGTGCGCAGTCTACTAATTCATAATGGTCTCATAATGAACGAAAATAAATTTTAGTACAAAAACTGACAACTAAAAAATCATTGTGGCACGATTGTAGTTTCAGTGGAAAATCATCGGAAAGCTATTATGACGCCATTATGACACCGGGTATTGCAAGCGTCCATAGGCTACGGTAACCGCTTACTATTAGGCGGGCCGTTTGATTGTTTGGCCCGTCTTATCTATCTATAATAAAAATCCCGTGTCACGGTGTTTATGGTCGCACTCCTCCGAAATTGATTGACCGATTTTTATGTAATTTTTTACGTATATTTGGTAGGTATGAGTATAGGTTATCCAGCCATGAAAGAACTTCACTACTATAAGAACTATTGAATAACAAAATAGTAATGAACAGTGAATACATTTTTCACCTTACTCCCATGTGACGGTAGGGAAACGGCCAAGCCACATATTTTGACTAAGGTGTAGAGTTTGTGAAGTTAGGGCTTGTAGAGTAAGTGCATGTAGAGTTATAAGCTTGGCTCTACATGAGATCTGATAACTTTTTGACAGTACGAGCCATATGTCTTGCCAACATTTTACATAAACAAAGTATATTGCAAGTAGTAGTACAAAAAAATTTTCGTATAAGTAATTGTCGAATGGGATCAGCTGTGTTCTCGGAGTATTTAGATAGCTGTATTTGAGAGCTTTCCCTAATTTATTTACCACCTTTGGTTTTTTCACAGTGCAAGTCTATTTATAAGATACACAATTCCGTAGTATATCATTTTGATATATCTCGTAAAGTTTAGTCAGCGTTAGCAAGGAAAGCACAAAAAATTAAATTCTATACTTTGTCTTTTTTTTATATGTCCTGTTTATACACCGTGTTTTTTTATTCGTCTTAGAAACGAAGGTCACATAATGTACCCAAAGAATAGGTACTAATTAATTAAAAAAAAAAAATTGAACATTTGTATCATAAAAAAAAAGTCAAATATTATAACGCATGACGTAGTTTTAAACACCCTGTTACGAGCGCAGTCTACTCGACTCGTGCTCTGGGTTGGTATTTTCTACCATTTTATACGCAAACTTTAATTTATTAACCCGGTTTGTCACAATTATAATAAATTTTAATATTTTTTTTAAATATACAAATGATCTAAAATTTTTTTTTCTTAATATTTAGTACCTATTCATTGGGTACATTATGTGGGCTACGTTTCTAAGATGAATAAAAAGTCACGGTGTATAACATGCATATATTATGTATATAAACCTTCCTTGGAAAATTATCTAACTCATGGTGGAAACCGCATCAAAATCCGTTGCGTGGTTTAGAAGGAGTTAGCGGATAAACAGACAGACAGGCAGACGCGGAAATCGACTACATTTTATACTGTGTAGTGATAGAGATGTAGTGATAGTCAAACTCAAACCTACTAAAAGTACAAACAAAGAGTATTCCGCAGATTTCAACACGTTATAAGCTATCTTTGTTTTTCAAATTCGAGTATTATCCGTATGAATCCACATAGTTGCGCTAATTAGTTACGTGGAGTGAAACTAAGTCGCCCACACACGACGTTTCAGAACTGTGTAACACCCGCTAAACTTGTATTGTTTGCGAGCACCGTGTATGCACAGCTTAATTGATCCTTTCCCTGTGCGAAAATTAGATAGAAAGAGTTAAAAAAAACATTGGTGAGATTATGTCATTTCTAAATCCTACAGGATCTCGCTTGGTACTTTTTTTTAAGGGGATTTTGTTTTGGCCACAATGACCATTAAATGTAGCCAAAGGTGGTAAGCACACAACACCTCACTCTAAATAATACTTGGCGACAGATTTTCAACTTAAGGGTGGTATTCAGCCAGGTACGACAAAGTAGGTACTCTACCAACATGAAATTCAAAATTCAAAATTCAAAATTCAAAATCATTTATTCAAATACACCTTCGCAGGCACTTATGAAAAGTCTGACTCTAATACTCTAATACCGGTTCGGAAGGTTGCATTTGCTGGGAAGAGCCGGCAATAAACTCAGCAATTACTCTTTTCAAAACAAGCTTAGATTCATTACATAATATTTACATTCTAATCGCACTGACAACAACAACTGACCGTGCTATGGTTTCCTCATGATGTTTCCCTTCACCGAAAGCTTGAGAAAATCTATTGCCAAGCACTTACCGGTGTGTTCCGACAGCTGCAATTGAGAGCCAGTTAATTCTAAGCTTACCACCTTCGGCCACATCATCACATACTATGGTGAGGTTATAGTCAAAACTTCAGGGGTCAAATTACGTCATGAAGAAAAGGATAATGATGGTCATAGTGCTGGTACCGGCGGCCCAATCGCTTGAGCGTTAATCGCAACTTTGCGGTGGTATGGCGGCTATTTGGAATCGTCGGAAAAGTATGGCATGGTGATTTTTATGGATGACTACTCGACAATGATTAGCAATGCAAAAATTAGCCTGGTACAAATAATATAATATTAATAATAATACTTTATTGAAACCAACTTAATAACTAGCTTAAGTCTACAACATTTAATTTTAATACTCGCAACCGCCATTTCTTTTTCATCGACTATCGTAACTTACAAAAATATTGTGGAAAAAATCGTCTCGCAATTTATCCGACATGTTCGAGCCACCGGTACCAGCGCTATGACAATCATTTTTCTTTTCGTTGTTACGTAATTAGACCCCTGAAGGGTCGCTATACTGGTACAAATGACCAGGAAATGTGTGCCAGTATCTCCCGGTCTATCAGGCCTACACAGTAAAAAAAATGTGTCGTAATCGATTGATGACATTTAAAATACTAACCAATTGAGACACAATAACTGCATAAAAGGTAATTTGTCATAAATACCATTGTTTAGGTATAAAATGATAAATTCCAAGTATTACTACATCTGTCAGCTTGAAGCGGTTTGCCTAATAAAGAGAACAATTGTTGATCTTCCTTTCCATCCCCCACCGTGGCTGTGAGCAGCACGCGGCCCGTCGGCGCAGTCTGTCGCCGCGCGCATCGTCGCGAGCGCATCTTTTACACGCGAGTTTACTTAACTCTACAAATCACTCGGTATTTATTATTTTTTTAATTTAATTTTGTACTTTCGAACTGTTTTATTTTGGGGAATTGTATTTCTTTTTAGTGATAAATGTTTAGGATTTAATAAATATTTTTTTACATAAAAAATTACTAGGAATTTTCAAAAATATTATCTCTTTTCAATCTAGTTTGTGAGTGAACCATAGCGACCTCCAACAAAAATATTTTTATATAACCTTACAATTGTTAAAAAATTCGATTAGAACAATAGTCAAAAAGCTAATTGCAATTTTTGTTTCACACTAACATTGTCAAATAAAATCAGACATTGTCCGAATTAAAAAAAAACACAACCTAATTATATACGTGTGATTTTTGCGTAACCGCGGGAGACTTGGGCGCGTGAGAATATATTGTTCATCTGTGTATTCCGTACATAGACGCTGTTTTTGTTGCTATTATAACTCTGTTATACAACTAGGAACTGTATTAGATGTATAACGTCAATTTGACAGCTATAACTTATATATTAGCACCTTAAGTGTGAAAAAGTCTTTCCTTTTTCCTTTATGCATTAATATTTATAGGCTGTGTGTTTTTATATTTACTACTTATGTACTTATTATCATTTTAATATACCTATTATATTTGTTCAATGGTTTGGTTACAAATTCTCAGTAAATTTATGTATTAATAGGTTGTGTGTTTTTTACACGAATAGTTGCAAGCAGTTCGAAAGTACACAGCGTATAAAGAAGTGTGTATTCACGTGTGACAAGTGACATAACTAACAGTTTATTGTGATTGCATTTAGTGTGAGAAGCGGCTGATTTAGGTAAGTGATAAACTATCATATTTGCTTCTTACATTGTATTCTTTTTCTAGATTAGATTTTTTTCTCATAAACTTTTTTTATGACACGTAATAATTAGCTTACATTGAAATAGAAAAGTGCAGTTAAAATAGTACCTAGTCTCGTAAAATTTAAGAGATGTTTTCGGTCATTACTGTTGGTTCGTCAGAAAACTTGAGCCCTCCTAATTAGCACGACGGATAAACGTAAAAAACTTATTATCGTAACGTATTTATTGAATTTTCACCTTTTAATATGACTGACCCAGGGTTAAGTTAAGTTTCTTAATGTGCACTAGTGCATAATAACCTGCATTATGTTACTAAAAACGGTGCCATAAATATCACTTTACGAGCAAGTGTGTTGAAAAAACATTTTTTTTAATTTAGTTTTTACGGTTCACAGCGTAGCCAAAAATTTGTCTCATTATATTGGCAAATAACTTACAATATTATTCAAAATGTGAAAATTAACTGGTTAAATAAACTTAATAAAAAAAATACAGTAAATACTAAATGTGGAAGGCAGTACCTACTGACTTTTAGTTTTCGCGTCAACTATAATAATAATGAATATTAGGTAAAAAAAAATTATACGACTAAGGTGGTAAACAAGCTTACGGCCCGCCTGATGGTAAGCGGTTACCGTAGCCATATGGACGCTTGCAACACACGAAGCATCGCTCACGCGTTACCGACCTTTCCTCCCTCCCCAATGAGCTCTGGCCACCTTACTCACGCGCAGGAACACAACTTTACACAACATAAAGTTATTTGGCTACGCGTGTTCTGTAAGGTGGAGGTACTTCCCCAGTCGAGCGAATAAACGCTATGCTCTACCTATCTGATTTTTTTTTTTGTAATTGTCGACAATACATCACTAATTTCAATAAATCACTGTCAAATTATAACAGGACATACGAATAAGTCTATTATTTCATGTATTATCTAGCTTTCATTTGACATCGTAATTATGTCGTGAGTTAACGATCGTATCGGCATATTTCGTGCGCGGTTCATGCGCACGCGCTGAAAATCAGCTGTCACTTTTACTAGAAGCACGGCTTTAAGTCAAGCTACCACTGTAAGCTGGCCCCACGAACTTATACCTGATTCAAGCTACTAGAGACCTGTTTATAATGGCTGTTTAGGTACCAAGTATTATCGGGAAAGTATGCTCAGATAGAGTGTAGATTATGAATTAACGACGGTACAAATTGGATGGAATTTGTACATTTATTATTAAGTCGCCATCGACGGGGAATCCATCCTCACACATTGAAACCAGAATTGTTTCGAACTGTGCGGGCTCAAAGGAGTTTTCTTCCGCGGACGCTCGGACTGTGGGATGAGCTACGCCGTGGTTTTCCCAATGGACTACAGCATGGGGTTCTACAAGAAGGGTGTGAAGAGGTTTCTTCAGGGTCGGCAACGCGCGAATGATACCCCTGGTGTTGCAAGCGTCCATAGGCTACGGTAACCGCTTACCATCAGGCGGGCCGTAAGCTTGTTTGCCACCTTAGTGGTATAAAAAAAAAAGCAGAAACTATTTATTCAATTACGATCCTAGATACTTAGAAAGAAAGCAGAAACATTTACTCCGACATACACGCGCTACGATATGGGGTTCTTCAAAAAGGGCGTGAAAAGAGCTCTTTAAAAAAAGAACTAAACCTTTGAGTTAGTGTAGTGATAATAGTGTAACGTAGTCCAAGTGCTACATATAAAGAACACAAGAACAAAGTGTCTTCCCCTTAATAGAGACAATAAGAAGTGTTAATGGACACATTCTTAGATATGGTCAATATAGAAGTTTATGTTAAATTTAAATCTGGGGGCACGGGTGTGCCCCCCGCCAAGACAGCCAAGCGAAGCGAAATGGCACTACCTACCTTTTCTCGAAGCGCTTCGTCGTTTTTTTGAACCCTCATAACTTGGGTTTGGATTATACCAGATAAACAAAATTCTCAGGACATGATGTCAATAGTAAACTTATTACACATATTAAGTTTCAATAACATAGCTCTTATACCTTAGATTTTATTGATATCTAAAAAACCCCGATTTCGTCACTGACTCACTGATAATCATCAAAACTCATAGGGTACTTCCTGAAGTCCTAGAAACAAGCATACAGCCCGTCTGATGGTAAGCGGTTACCGTAACCATATGGACGTTTGCAACACACGGGGCATCACTGACGCGTTACCGACCCTTTCCCCCTCCCCAATGAGCTCTGGCGACCTTACTCACGCGCAGGAACACAACATAAAGTTATTTGGCTGCGGTATTCTGTAAGGCCTCCACCTTCTTCCCCAGTCGAGCTGCTCTTTGAGCGAATAAACGCTATCTACCACTCATCGAATGGATTATTTCTCTTCGAATTTCGGTGAAGAACTGTGAAGAATGTTGAAAATATTCAAAGGCTCAGATGTAGAGTACTTAAACTAATGAAAGTCTTGCTGATTCTACACGATTTGGGGGTATATATGTACACCTAATCATCAGTCATAATGAATAATATTTTACGTTTTTTAATTATACAAATGAACAAAAAAATATTTTTTTATGTATTAGTAAGTACCTATTCATTGGATACATTATGTGGCCTGCGTTTTTTAGACGAATAAAAAATCACGGTGTATAAAACAGATTTTTGACAAGAATTTTGTTTATTGTTGATATTTTTAACTGGATTAAGTTTGCCCTTCATAACGGCATTCTGTTTAATAAAAATGTATTAAAAACAAACATAAACTCGTATATTTCCCGTATTTATTTTATCATGTAATCCTTATGTCATCGTTTATTATTTACATGAGAGTGTCAGGAAATGTTTTTTTGTTTTTCTGTTCCTCGTGACATTTGAGCGTATCCTTGACGGTAATGCGTGCGCCTTCACTATGCGTCGTGTCCTTTTGTGATTATAATTTTAGGTTGCATTTTAAAATGAGCAGCTTGAGCAAGTTTTCTTGCATCTTTCAACATTTGAGATTCTTTCTGATGTCTTCACTGTAAGGGATTCCGTAAAAGGGTTTACTATTGTCCCTTTAAAATAATACTGTATATATCAAGACTTGTGGTAAACGGGGCAATACCACCGTGGTTTTCCCAAGGGAGTAATGGGGTTCAGAAAGGGTGTGAAAATATGACTGCAGGGTCGGCAACGCGCGAGTACCCCTGGTGTTGCAAGCGTCCGTAGGCTAAGGTAACCGCTTATCATCAGGCGGGCCGTATGCTTGTCGTATACAAAAAAAGAAAAAAAAAACAGCGGCGGTTATTCCGTGATACTAAGCATAATTTCGTGTAATCTTAAAAATATAAATTTCATTAAAGTTTTCCAGAATGATAATTTGACGGGCTAGTTGGCGTGGCTGCCAATGAAAGTCTCGTGAAAATTGGATAAGAAGTTTCGAAGATTGTCCCGGACAAACAAATAGACAGCATTAAAAAACGCATGCTTGAGTTTTGGTAAAGTGAAAATTTGGGAGGACGCGCGTTGATGTCTTTTATATGAAATGCAAACGCAAAGAATTCTATCGAAGATCGATGTCTTTATTTTGTCTTTATTATGAAACATTTGCAGTCCCCCGCTTTTAACAAGAGATTAACTTTTTGGCTTTCAGAAACTAGCAGTTAGCCGCTTAATATTTATGTACTAAAATAAAAAAGATAAAAATATTCCAGCTTAAATCTTACCGTTTCATCTTTTTATAGTGGTTACACAGTTAGCGGGCCCTTAGAATGACATTTATGTAACATTATTATAATAATTATGAACAGACGGACGGACCGTCTTGTTATGTATAACAAATGACTAAGATAATATGGTATTGCGCAAACAATAGGTCAGTTTCCAAGTCGGTTAAGTAGAGTGAGCAATAAAAGAGTTATTTAAATTATAATTTCATTAAAAATATTTGCATTTTTAGGGTTCCATACTTCAAAAGGTAAAAAAGGAACCTTTATAAGATCACTCTCTTGTTCGTCTGTCCGTCTATTTCAACTTTTCAACGTTTAAATTTTGCGCCTTCTACTAAATTTCTTATATCCTTTTCTTATTTTCTTTGTTAGAAAGAGACATAGTGAGATTAAAATTAGTTTAGTTGTGAACAATAGAATCAGGGCCATTGGCTACTATTTTAGGTTACATTATTATTATTGTACGGAACCCTCCGTGTGCGAGTCCAACTCGTACTTGGCCGGTCTTTTTGTGTAATATATACTAATATAATAAAGCGGAAGATTTTATTTCTTTGTTAAAACGGGCTATTCTCTGGAACTATCAGTCGGGTTCGAAAAATTCCTTCACTAGTAGAAAGCTACATTATTTCCGAGTATTATAGGCTACTTTTTATCCCGGGAACGCGAGTGAAACCGCGGGGGACAGCTAGTACACGATAAGGCAACACTTTTCGCAACTCACAATAATTATTTAATAGCAATTACTAAAATTACATACAATTATCAACAAAGTTAGGTAAGTTACCTGACTGTTACATATAATCGTGAACCGGTCACCCATCCGGCTAATAGCTGAGTAATTCCGCGGCTACACCAGTTTTGTTAACAAAAATAAAGCAGAAAATTTGCTTATAAGGCGCCGATCCCACAGAGAGAGTTCTAGAGTTCAGAGTTCCGCGTTCACTACTATTCACATCGAGCGACCAGTCTAGAGTTCTAAAGGAAAATGGGAAAATTTCTATGAAGCTTGCCCCTTTGGCGGCCAGCAATAATTTCTATGTTTTCTATTAGGGAATCATGTATTAACAAAAATATGAAATCTTATTACTGCGGTTTATTTAGAAAAAGTATTGCATGGTATTTGCATTAAATTTAAAAGTGTAATTTATGCATACAGCACGCAAAAGTTTGTTTACATTCTTTATCTCATCTCATTTCTGGCCCACGAGCGTCTACTAATGAAACTAAAGTAAGACCTTTAGTTTCATTAGTAGACGCTCGTGGGCCAGAATGCCCATTATTCTTTATACTTTGTGTCACTCAATAAATTAGACAGTGATAGCTCAGACGTGTCACCTCAGCCGCCAGCTTTAGAGAATGGAACTCCGACAGAACGCGCGTTCATTTGAACTCCGAGTTCTCTGTGTGTAATGATCAAAGGTACCGCATAGATTACAGTTATCGCGGAACTCGGAACTCTCGAACTCGCCTTACTACTTGTTTCTAGTAGTAGAATATTAAGGCGCCGATCCCGCAGAGAAGAGTTCTAGAGTTCTGCGTTCCGAGTTCTGCATTCCGCGTTGACTGTAAGTTATGTGCGGCATTTGAAAGTAAAAAAAGTGTATGATGTGCGATCAGTAGCGAATATTGCAGAACTCTAGACTGCTTGCTGTGTACATAATAGTCAACACGGAATGCAGAACTCGGAACTTGGAACTCTAGAACTCTCTCTGTGGGATCGGCGCCTTAAAGTCTACTCATAAACATTATGACACAAAATAGAGTATATTTGTAACTAGCTTCTGCTTCACGCCTTTACTCGAAAGGATTTTAATCCTGTAAGTAATGAACGATCCAAATGATAACCCCCAATAGCTTAGTTTGTGCGTTGAATGAATGGTACCTGCACACATTGATTTATAATTATACTGTCTGTCCTTCGCGGTTTCACCTGCGTTTTCGGGTTAAGTCTAAGTCCTTCTCCATAACATAGGCTATCTGCGTGCCAAATTTCATGATTATCCGTTGAGTAGTTGAGGCGTGAAGGCGTACAGTATTACCCAACTAATATGGCGCGTCGTGAATCTTCGTTCGCACAGAAAAGTAAGTATGGTCCCGAAGATTAACGAAAGAATTCTTAAAACTTACAATCAACCTTAGATCACTGATATAAGGTTCATAATACACTGCAGCTGTTAGTTCTGACCGACTCGCAAGTCACGCCTCCGTACGGCGCGCGCTAACATGGCGGCAGCTGCCAACCAATAGCATTTACCCTGCGCTTTGAAAATGTATCTTCTGCGCAGGTACATCGGTAAGCCATATCAGTTGGGTACTACTGTAACAAGAAACTCACTTTCGCATTTATATTTATTTTTAACCGACTTCAAAAAAAGGAGGAGGTTCTCAATTCGAATGTTTTTTTTATTTTTTTTACGTTTGTTACCTCATAACTCCGTCATTTATTAACCGATTTGGAAAATTCTTTTTTTATTTGAAAGGGTACACTTCCCGTTTGGTCCCATTGTCATCAGATCAGGATTTGATTACGTATTAGTGTACTTTGAAGTCGGTTTAAGAATTTTGTAAAACAGTCCAATTATTTGATTTTTGATTTATCTTGTTTTTTAAAGTATTTGTTATTTTAAGAAAGACTTTGATACTGGCATCCCAACATTCGTCACGTGCCAAAACATGTCCATACATAGGTGAGTCCAAATACAACGTGGAGTATTGAATACGATTTGATACGGTTGTGTACAGTACGCAACATGAATTACTGTGCTTTTGATAGTCACTAATATATAAAATGGATTAAGTGACAAGCGAAAGCTGCAAGCTATACTGGGTGGAGATTTCGAGATGGCATATTTTCGAAACCTATGACACTGAATACTCAAAAATTTTTTTTTTACTTCATACGTCATGAATGAGTAATTTATTCCATAGTAAAAGTTGTTCAGCATGACTAACCCAACATAGGTTTCGAAAATATGCCATCTCGAAATATCCACATCTACAGCAATTTTTTTAAATTTCGTAATAAAAAATACTTGGTAATATTTTTTTATATATTTCATTATTAAATGTAAGTCTTCGGAAAACTTATAGCATTTTTTGAGTCACTGAACTACACTAGAAACACCAATATGACTCACATTTTGACTGAGTCTCAATTTAACTCATGTTCAGCTTAGACAACATTATATTAAAACAAATCTTAATCACATAAAGTGACGCTCTGTGTGTTTATTATCTTTTCAAAACGAAACCTATGAATTTACGATATCATTTTGATACACAGATAGTGTGATTGAACAATCAATCCAATATTTTTTCATACAATAGTATTATAATTTTTTAGTTAAAAAAGTAGCTCTACACACTAACCGCCCGCTCCCGCTGTCACTCCCGCTACCGCCTCTACTTCAACCCACAACCCAAGACAGACGTGTTGTAATAATTATGTTTATTTAGAAGCATTATGCAGTAGCGACCTTTAGGGAAATTGCCGCGATCTGCCGACGCGGTGATAAATGGACCCGAGACGCAATCATCATTAGGGTACGCTTTGTGTCATGTTACATGTGAGTGATGGTAGTGTGGGGTAGAGGGTTAGGTGAAAGTTGATAGAATAGATGGGTGGTTTTGACCTCGTTTAGTATATGACCTTTTTTTATACATTTTTTTTTTTAACTTTCTTTATAGGCCTGTGTTTGACCGCAATCTCACCATGGTAAGTGATGATGCGGCCGAAGGTGGTAAGCATACAAAGCCTAGAAAGGAACTGGCTCTCAAGTGCAGCTATCGGAACACATCGAAAGGTGCTTGGCGACAGATTTTCAACTTGAGGGTGGTAGCCAGCCAGGCGGGTACTACAAAGTACCCTACCACCGTGCTATGGTTTCCTCACGATGTTTTCCTTCACCGAAAGCTCAAGCCCATTGTAGGATTCGAACCCGGGACCTTCGTCTCGGTATCCGACGTCACTACCACTGAACTATCATCGCCTTAGTTAGCAAACAAGCATACTGCCCGCCTGATGGTAAGCGGTTACCGCAGCCTATGGACGCTTGCAACACCAGGGGTATTTCTCGCGCGTTGCCGACCCTGCAGAAATCTCTTCACACCCTTTTTGAAGAACCCCATGCTGTGCTCCATTGGGAAAACCACGGCGGAGAGCTCATTCCACAATCTGAGCGTCCGCGGAAGGAAGCTCCTTTGAGACCGCACAGTTGGAAACAATTCTGGTTTTAATGTGTGAGGATGGACGCGTCGATGACGAGAGTTGCGATGGTAAAAGGTAGCCGGCCTATTAATTTTTCTCTAGGCTATCAATGGCTCTTATGTATCACACACACCCACCCTAAAATGCTTGGTGACAAATTTTCAACTTCAGGGTGGTAGCCAACCAGATCAAAAATAAAATTATGTGTCTTGTATGAAAAAAGTAATTTTAATTTCATCTTCGTTAACATAATTTGTAACAAATGAAAGATGTAAAGAAAACATGACTTGCTATCCCCCGCGGTTTCACGAGCGTAGAATAATAAGTAGCCTATATGCCTCTCCATACTATAGGCTATCTGTGTATCAAATTTCATCGCGATCGGAGAGGTTTGGTCGTGAAAAGGTAACAGACGGACAGAGTTACTTTCGCATTTATAATAATATATGGATATGGACTAGTTTCCGCCCCTCGGTTTCACTTGCATTCCCGAAACACCTCTTATTTTCCGAGGATAAAAGTATCCTATGTGTTAATCTAGAATATATTCTATCGGTGTGCCAAATTTCACCCAAATCAGTTCAGCCGTTGATGCTTAACCACGCATCAAACATACAAACATTCAATGGATTTATGAATGACCGCTAAGCCTATTAATTTACCATAAACAATAATAATCTACGCACTCAATTATAATTGAATTATATTTATAAATCAATTAGATACTCAAATCTTTAACTCCAACCAAATGACTTATAAAGTGCCGGAACAAACTGACATCATAATAAGTTTTTGCTTACATTTCATTTATAACCATATTATGTAATTTATTGTAATTGAAAATGCTGTTAGATGGTACATAGTTTTGTAGTTACGCTCGCACACAGACGAGCGCGTGTGGTGGGCTAATCACCTCTCGACCTGTTACTTTTGCGAACTATATTTCTGCGCTGACGCATCGTAGTATATACTTAAGATTATATTGCGATGGTAAAAAGATATTAATGTAGGTTCAAAGATTTAATATCGCTGTGGTTTTTCCAAGGAGGTACAGCATGGGGTTTTCAAGAAGGTTGTGAAGATTTTTGTAGGGTTGTACAGGTACTTAGTAGATATAAATAATGCAATAGTATATATTTTCGGTTTAAAAAAAACGTCTCCTATATTTTGTGATATATTTTTGTCAATACTATATTTGGCGATGTTTTTTTTGTTATTAAATCGTAGAGAAGTAGATCTGTCATCCATATCCAAACACATATTACATGGAAACTTTGACGCATAAATTTTTGAAATAAAAAATTTATTTCAGCAAAATACGTTCATTGTCTCGGTTACATTATAATCACCAAACTACTGACATAATTTTTGAATAGATGTTTTCTGGGCAAACGTGCCACATTCTCCTTCTCGTCATAACTCCTTCTGGAGTGAGTCGAGGGTCAAAAGTATAAGCCTATTATGGAATTTAAAATATGTTTTTATATATGCAAGATTGAATGAAGCCATTTTATTAAAATAGTTACACACAGAGCGAGTGCGTGACCAAAACTATCTCGCACCTAAGTTCACCTTACGGGTTACAGTTCACAGTTGCAGGAAGCGTTGCGCAACTATCGCGCAACTCAACAATAGCTACTACACGTACGGGGAGTTATTTAAAATCGATTAACAAAATTACGATACACGTGTTGTGAGATGAGCAATATTGCGGTCTCTTTCACTCATATGAATACTATAATCATAGTATTTTTTTTAATTGCATCATTAGATTGCCGACTTATTTTTTGGCTGTAATGATCTTTTTAATCTGTATTTACTGTGCATCACGGTTTCATTCGTCATCAAAATCATAACCAACCGCTGAATAAGGGTAATCTTTCCACTTCGTTTGCTTATATTATTATTAAAATTTCTCTTTCGCGATCTGTGCTCCTAGTACCAAAGTAAGTACCCAAGAAGTAAATCGTGTACTTTTATAGATATACTCTTTCCGTAACCTACACGATGTATAGTTACCCCCTTATTCATAATAAAGTTATCAAACGTGGATTAGCTAAAATTCCGAAGTATTTATCTGACAGGTGTAGGGTTGCCATCTCTAAAATTTAGCAATCAGGACAAGACACGTGAAAGCCCCGGATTTTGGAGCCCAGAACCCGGACATGTCAACAGGTTTTTAAAACTTAGTCAATATAATAAAAAACAGTTCAAAATATCATAAATCAACTTTTTAATTATATTCAAAGACATTAAAATTTAATTTAGTCATCTTTTATCTTCATTTTAAATGTTACAAAACAGAATCTTCAGACATGAAATTTTTAAACCCGGACTACAAATGAAACCCCGCCCGGACGCTCCCGGGAAACCCTCTCGGAGGACAAATCCGGGGAAACCCGGACGGATGGCAACCCTAGACAGGTGACATTTGGTGATTGAAAGAGTAAGACGGGGCACACTATTACACTGATTTAGTTAAAAAGCGATTGTGAATAAGGGGGTTAGACTATAAAAAATGTATGTAATATAGGATAAGGTTACTAACAATATATGGACCTAGAATTGGGAAAACATTTGATAGATCCCTCGAGAAAGCCACTACTATAGCCCGAAGCTAAAGTTACAAAAATACTCCAGAAACGTAAAAAACGTATTAAGCAATATTTCCAAGTAAATAGTAAGCACCACTTGAGATACACATTGCATCATACAAATTAGATAGTTACATACAATCACATATTCAAATTATTTGCACAAATTGTATTTTTATGTTGTGATTTGACGGTGCACGTATGTAATTATTAATGTTAGATAACTTTTAGTGCATTCTTCGAATGTGAGAGGTGTAAGTATTATGTAGTCATGAATTAAATTACAACTTTTTTATACCACTAAGGTGGCAAACAAGCATACGGCCCGCCTGATGATAAGCGGTTACCGTAGCCTATGGACGCTTGCAACACTAGGGGTATCACTCGCGCGTTGCCGACCCTGCAGAAATCTCTTCACACCCTTTTTGAAGAACCCCATGCTGTACTCCATTGGGAAAACCACGTCGGGGAGCTCGAGTCTGAGCGTCCGCAGAAGGAAGCTCTGTTGTCCGTTGAGCAACTGAGATAGTTTTTTACAAATTCAGAGATTATCGAGGCGAAATGACTGACTATTTTGGCGTTATGGAGTTATACACATCGTTGATATAACAAAAAAAAAACAGAAAAACCGAGGGCCGATTGTCAACGCGTTCTCATATTCAAGTACCGGTGTACGCATATGTAATTCAAGCGTATAATCTTCCATTGTTTTATATTTTTTAACCTAACATATACGTCGCGATGGAAATCATTCGAACTAAAGTTTTTCGCAGTGGTATACTTTCGAAAAAACGTACTTCGCGATGAAAAATATTCGAACTAGAGTTTTTCGCAATAGCATACTTTCGCACTTACGTATATCGAACTTACGAACATTCGAGCTAGAGTTTTTCGCAATAGCATAGATTCGAACCAACGTTTTTCGAACACACGAACATTCGCAGTACAGTCGATCGATGTTTCAAATTTCGAAGTTCTGAAATACAGTGAAAAAACTGTATGTAATAAGCTCGGTTTCACGGCACTCGGATTTTTAGAGTCGATACTTCAAATGCACCTAAATATTGACAAAACGCTCCAAGACCTCAAAATATACATTTTAAGAAAATATGCTGATAAACTAGTTGAGCTACACGACAAATATAACTTGGGGATATATTTCATAACAAAATATCTAACATTTTAAAGAAATAACTGTGAAACGTTTAAAGTTAAAACGTTCAACGAGGAGGTGAACTCTTGTTGATGCACTTTATAAGTAGGCTCTGGGAAAGGACGATAACTTTAGCATAGACCAATGTAAGGAACAGAGACTTTATCCTTTATATCACATTAAAAACTGTTTGTTTTGTAATTTTTTACCCGAATAACCCGGAAGGAGGGTTATGTTTTTCGAGTGTATGTATGTACATATGTATGTATGTATGTCTATTTTTTTGTGCCGCTCTGCAGCCTATACGGCTTGATGGATTTAAGCATATGAGGTGTCGTTAGATTCGTCTTGACTGGGGGAGTGTCATAGGGTATATTATTTTTATATAGCGCCTAAGAATAAAAAAATAGGGGGGTATTAAAAATAAAAGTTTCGTTATTATAACAATATGGGTATCAAATGAAATCTTGTAAATAGACCATTCCATTTATGTATATATTGTAATACTTTTATGCTACCATTTTGACGTAAACTGCAAAAAACCACGTTTAATGCAAGGACAGTAGGTACTGAGCTGTTACCATACGTAAATCACAGATTTGCGATGGTTGTTAGCGTTCCTTTACCGTACCGCTCATTTACTTACTAATACATACAACTCTTTCTGTATAAAACTAAAAAGTCTGAAATAAACTAAATTATTAAAAGAAACAAAAAACCCGACTGCGTAAAACATAAATTAAATGACAACAACAAGCTCTTAAATCTATAGAATTTTGAATATAACTTGAATTTTATAAGGTATTGCAGTCGGGGACAACCAATAACCTCCGCAGTCGGGTTTTTTGTTTCTTTTAATAATTTAATTTATTACGACTAAAACTTTTTAGGAACTCTGCATTAAACAGCGTCTATCCTCCGTAGTGCAGTCTCGCATCCTTACTTTCTTTGGTCACGTGTCGCGGCGCCGAGATGTTTCTGTAGAGCGATTAGTGGTGCAGGGTAAAGTAGAGGGCACCAGAGCACGTAGGAGATCACCCGTGCGATGGACCGACCAAGTTAAGGCCGCAATAGGCGGTCTCATCAACGACTGCACCAGGAGGGCAGCAGTTAGGGACGAATGGCGGCGTGTTGTGAAGCGCGCCACAAATCACACGTCATGACGACCACGACCACTCTGTCAAGTGTGACACGCATGAGAAGAAGAAAACTTTTTGCCGATAACGATTAACGGCACGCTCACAACCTATGGTATGGCAAGAGCCTTTTTTTCTATTCCGGGAACACGAGTGAAATCTGGGGACAGCTGTTATTATAAATGTGAGAATGAGTTTGTATATTTATCCTTAGTGCCTCAACGATATAAAAATAGTGATAAAATGATTACAGAATAAAATGCACGCATATAGCCAATGGTAAGGGGAAGGATATATGCTACTTTCTAGCTAAAAGATGTTGATGAAGTCACGAGCGGACACTATCAGTAAATCCTAACTTAATATTATAAATGCGAAAGTAACTCTGTCTGTCTGTCTGTTACGCTTTCCCTCTTAAACCGCTGAACCGATCGCGATGAAATTTGGCATGCATATAGCCTATGGTATGGAGAAGGACATAGGCTACTTTTTATCCCGGAAACGCGGGTGAAACCGCGCGGGTCAGCTAGTATAATATTATAAATGCGAAAGTAACTCTGTCTGTCTGTCTGTTACGCTTTCCCGCTTAAACCGCTGAACCGATCGCGATGAAATTTGGCATGCATATAGCCTATGGTATGGAGAAGGACATAGGCTACTTTTTATCCCGGAAACGCGGGTGAAACCGCGCGGGTCAGCTAGTAATATTATAAATGCGAAAGTAACTCTGTCTGTCTGTCTGTTACGCTTTCCCGCTTAAACCGCTGAACCGATCGCGATGAAATTTGGCATGCATATAGCCTATGGTATGGAGAAGGACATAGGCTACTTTTTATCCCGGGAACGCGGGTGAAACCGCGCGGGTCAGCTAGTAAATTAATATTTTACGCGCTTTATTCTCGAGAGTTCTCAGGCCTCGGGTCTCACTTCGGAGTACGCATATATGTATTTTATTGTTTCAAATAATATTTTTTATAATATTATTTGTTAGCCCAGCGTTAGACATGGTGATTACCTGGACAATTATTCGGCTCTCACCGTAATAGTCAATTTAAAAAAAACCTCAACGAAACGCCATTATTTTTGCAATAAAAACATTAGTATATTCTTAAGTAAAATACATGTGAAAAGGGTCAAAGCGATTGACACACAATTAAAACTATAATTAATGTATTAAGGTTTATAACAATAATACTGCCATACAAAGAAGTAATTTATTCATTTGGAAATTCAAAAAGGTCCCTTCATAATCGAACTATTGTAACACAAAACCAATGAAAGATTCTTTACAAAAGAATCTAATATTATAATCAATTTCACATCACTCAAAACTAATACTCTAATTACGCACACCTAATATAATTAATAATACATCTTCAAAGAAGAATACTCCTTCGACTAATGATTATAAAGTTGCATATCTATCAAATGTGACGGTTGAATTTCAAATGTGTAGTCATTTTCTTTGACCTTTCGTGATTCGCAAAGTACCATAATTGGCGTTTGTTACAAATTACTTGTGTCAGCGGCTGTACTTTGTAACTTATGTGGTAACTTGTGTATTCGCATGTACGCCCTTTGGAGTTATCTAGGGTTACAATTATTTAAATATTAGCTTTCCTTTAAGTAATAGGCTACTTTCCTGAAAAAAACTAATTAGTCCGTCATTTACATTATGAAAAAATATTAGACACGTATTTTTTCTTTTATCAATTAAACAAAAAAATACAAAGATATCGTGTGTTGAAGTTCCGCGTGACGTCACGGTGTGGTACACTTTTTAGGAACAAGTGACGTCACGAGCCCCCACTCCCGAATTTAGTCGCGCTTTATCTTCGTCAATTGTTAATGATTTGGTAAAGCAAAAAATACGTGTCTAATATGTTTTGATAATCTAACTGACGGACTAATTAGAATTATTATATTTTTACCCAGGCAACATCCCTATTATACCAAAAAAAACTTTGTTAGTTGTATTACCTATTTCACGCCTACTCTGCGTAGCCAACCGCTCGTTGGTTGTGGAAGGTCATGGGGACACGCGACCCAGTTGAAGAGCTCCGCGCTACGTCGCTCCACATACATTTACTTGGGCCTCGCAATTCGACAAGGTTATGCTTAGAATGTGCTCTTCATTTTCGCAATGTTTGACCAAATAAACAGTTGCGGAGATAAAACAATACAAAACTGATGTTAAATTCATAAGGAGTTATGTTTGGAATGTGTGGAAACCATAGCATAATGGTAGGGTACTTGTAGTACCCGCCCGATAAGATCAAATTGAAAATCGGTCGCCAAGCACTTACCAATTTATTTCGGTAGTTGCACTGGAAAGGCTTTATCAAATGGGGAACGTTACTTGTTTCCCTGCGGTAAGTAAGGTCGCCAAAGCTCCCATGAGCATGGGGTAGGGTTTCCCCGGATTTGTCCTAGTTTAGAGAATGTCCGGGCAGTATCCGGGCGGGGTTTCATTTTGTAGTCCGGGCTTAAAACTTTTCAAGGCACAACAATTAAAACAATTTTTTATTTTACCGAGAAACCTTAAAAATCTAAACACTGTTGACATGTCTGGGTTCCAAGCTCCGAAATCTGGGGAGTTCACGCTTCTTTTCCTGGTTGCCGTATTAGCAAGATGTTATGCTGGAAATTTGTGGTCGTCATATCGAATGACACAGCAGTTTGTCCCTTTTGCTGTTGGCTCATGACTCTTAACGGAAGAGAGAAAGGAAGAGAAGGTCACCAACGAGTGTTACCCCTGGTATTGCAAGCGTCTCTAGGCTACGGTAACCGATTACCATCAGGCGTGCCATATGCTTGTTTGCTACCAAAATACTGGTATTGCTCATATCTATAAGCGACATTAGCGGTTACCATGAGGTGTCTTGCTTGTCAGCCCGTTGACAAGAAAATTTAAGAAACATTTTCGGTTTTATCCTCGAACTATTAAAATCACGTGCATTACACCAATATGGTATAATACGGCGCAGGCGTCGGTACATCGGCTGTCGAGTAAAAGTCACGGTCAATCCGAGATTGCGTGTTAATACAATACTTTCAAAACCAATTTGTTTGTCGAGTAATTCCGAGGGAAAGGGGCATTATGTATGTACGAATATTTTTGTAAACAGTGTATTTTTTAATTGTAATTGTTAGCTATCGTTGAAGATATTGAGAGGTATTAGAGAGCGTCGCTAATTTTGTACAGTATAACCCCTTTATTTTTCGCTTTTTAACTAAATCAGTTTAATATCCCCCGTCTCACTCTTTCGATCACCAAACGTCACCTGTCAGATAGACTTCGGAATTTTAGCTAATCAACGTTTGATAACTTTATTATGAATAAGAGGGCCAATTTCTTTCATAAATTTGTATGATATTCGGAAGAAACCTTCAAGTGCACTTGAGACCCAGCTCCCGTGTGACCTTTTAGTATTGAGATTAAACTCCAGCTCTTCCATATGGCCTGCCTGGTGGTAAGCGGTTACCACAACCATATGGACGCTTGCAACACAAGAGGCACCACGTGTTACCGACCCTTTCCCCTCCCCAAAGAGCACTGGCGACCTTACTCACGCGCAGAACACAACATAAAGTTATTTGGCTGCGGTATTCTATAAGGTGGATAGTACTTCCCCAGTCAATAATGCAAGCGCTCGAGAAATGATTCCCAAAGACCGGACAAAAATATTTCAAAGCCCTAATGTGCAGTCCTCAAACACCATAGGGTCATTAGAACGTATGTATCACACCGTGGGACGAAGTGGTCACAAATAATCTTAAGTGGTCATTGCACAACACTGTCAATTATACCCAGGTGGACTGGTAACAACTCCACGCATGACTATTAGCATTTCTTGACTTGCACAGTTGTGCCGAGGTATTCGGGATTTGTTGACAGTTATTTTAATTCCTGATGATGAGAATTTCTGAGATTAAGTTTTATGATGTTGTTACTTGGATTGCATCCATCCAAATTCTTCCATTTTATAAAACACGTTTGTTTGTGTTCTCGAGTTATAAATCTTGAGAACCACAGAATGGATTCTTATGAAGTTTTCAGTTACCAAATAGGTTTCTTCGGGCCTTTTATTTACAGTGCTATCTATCGTAACATTTATTTTGTTTTGATAATGTTTGTGTACTCTACACGCCCTAACTTTACAAGCCCTAACTTCACAAACTCTACACCTTAGTCAAAATATGTGTCTTGGTCGTTTCGCTACTACAAGAACTACTACAGAAAAGTAATTAACAGTGAATAAATTCGCCTTACGCCCATGTGACGGTAGCGAAACGGCCAAGCAACATATTTTGACCAAGATGTAAAGTTTGTGAAGTTAGGGCTTGTAGAGTTAGGGCGTGTAGAGTTATAAGCTTGGCTCTACCTGAGATCTGATAACTTTTTGACAGTGCGAGCCATATGGTCTCGTCTTGGCAATATTTTAGATGAAAATGTTTTTGGTGGATCTATATGTCATCAATAAAAATAATGAAAAGATGTGGTCCCAAATGAGACCCTTGGGATCCCGGAAGTAACGATGTAAAGTCATAGTCAAAGCCATTTATTCAATTTAGGCCCTAGTAAGAGACTTATGGTCAAAGCTACTAAAGTTACCACCAGTTCGTAAGTCGGCCTTCAACTGAGAAGAACAGGCAAGAACATTCCCCTCCCATAATATTAGTAACATAATATATCAGGGAACATACATAATAATTCATTATTGAATCATGATACCTATAGATATACCATGCCATCAAGTCAAGCTGATAAATTCTCCAATATCACAACAATATGACATATTTTACGCGAAACCACAATGGCCCAGATTTAGCAATTACATAAACTATGTTATACATGACACTGCTCTATTATTAGACAACCTATTTCAGAGTAATTTCGACATATTCGCGGAAGTCTGGATATTAAGTAAGCTAATAATTACACAATAATAAAGAAAATTGTCTAATAAGTACAGTAGTACCCAACTGATATGGCTTACCGATGTACCTGCGCAGAAAATACATTTTCAAAGTGCGGGAAACGCTATTGGTCGGCAGCTGCCGCCATGTTAGCGCGCGCCGTGCGGAGGGCCGTAACTTGCTAGTGAGACGGAACGAACAGTGTATTATGAACCTTATATTAGTGATCTAAGGTTAATTGTAAGTTTTAAGCATTCTTTCGTTAATCTTCGGGGCCATACTTTCTATTCTGTGCGAACGATGTTTCACGACGCGCCTTATCAGTTTAGTACTACTGTAATCAGAATTGAGTCGCATAGCTACAAATTAGGTAAGGGCAAGTATGCTGCTTTTTCTGTTTCATTTAATTTATTAAAGAAGGTTTTTTTTTATAACAAGAGCTTATACAGCCCGCTTGATGGTAAGCCGTTAGCGTAGCCTATGGACTCTTGCAACACCAAGGGTGTTTAACACTCACGGAGTTTGTGTACTCTCCAACCCTAGAAAAGTGTGTTTTCTTTCACCCTTCTTGAAGAACCCCATGCTTTACTCCCTTTGAAAAACCAGGGGATTTATTCCACAAGCTGACTGTGGATTAAGTCACCCACCCTGAGTGTCTGCAGTACGAAGCTACTCTGAACTCGAATGTCTATGGTAGGCTAGCAACCAATCACGATTTTTATAGCGCCAGTTTGAATTTAGAACATAAAGTTAATTAGTTTTTGAATCATCGCATTGTCTAAACCACAGATTAATGATCTTATTATTTATTGTGTAAAGTTATCTGTAAGGAGGGAAAGCATCGCATGTCGCTACGGGCTGCGCGCGCGCACGCCTGCGCCCGCGCTAGTGACAACAGATGAAAGTATGGATCCACTGTAATAATCCTACGAATAACAAACGTAATAGTAATGATATAATGTCTTTATGTGACATGATGATGATTTCATGTTGGTTTAAAATTGACTGCTAATGATTTTAGTGTCCATCTCAGTGAATAATAATGTATGTAATCTTTAAAAAATATGGTGGTGTTTTCATATGGGAAATGACAAAAATATTAACGAGTTCTTTTTTATATCCTACAAAGTTTTTTTTTTTTCTCTTATGTCCATTTTTTTGTTGTTGTTATCTGCAGTCTCCACTGCAATGGACAACATTTTTGGCTGCTTTCGCTGGATCATTAGGCGTCATGTGTTGAGAGAGATCCAGTAATCTCGTTCCTCATCAGTTGGCTGATTCTATTGGAATCGGTTTTGTAGGCTAGTTACGCTGTGCCTTTTCAGTCTTGTGAATGAGATGTCTTCCGAAGATGTAAGGGCATTGGCCATTTTGTTGGGATGATTTGAAAGTCTGTACATATATCTTTGATAATAATCTACGATTTCCTCTCTGACGGTACGTATTTTCAAGTCCTGGTACATACATGTATTTATTGCTGACGTTCCATGGTATTTTAAATATCATTCGAATAATTTTGGTTTGGAATCTTTCAATGATATCTATATTTGAGTTGGCAGCAGTACCCCAAAGTTGTATTGCGTAGGTCCAGACAGGCTTTAGGATGGATTTATATAGGGTTAGCTTACTTTCCACTGATAGTTGCGACTGTTTACCCAATAGCCAGTTCATGTTTCTAACTTGTGTGTCCAGTTGCTTCCTTTTAGTCCATATGTGTTTACGCCACGTAAGCCTTCTATCCAGATATAATCCCAAGTAATTAGCATCCTCAGTTTGCGGTATTGGATGTCCATCTAGAGAAACAGGTGGGCATGTTGGTCTCCTCAGGGTAAATGTGACTTGAGTCGATTTGTCAGCGTTAAGCTTTATTCGCCATGTTTGGTACCATTTGCTCATCTGGTCGAGGCTTTTCTGCAGGTAATCAGAAGCTACAACCTCGTTGCTATGGGTAGCTAATATGACAGTGTCATCCGCGAACGTGCCAGTTGTAGTATTGGCAGAGGTCGGTAGGTCTGCTGTGAAGATCAAATAGAGCACGGGCCCGAGAACCGACCCCTGAGGGATACCAGATTGGATGCTACAAAGAGCAGATGTCACCTCTTGAAATTTCACTTCAAAGCATCTATCAGTTAAATATGACTTAAGAATGGCAAAGATATTGTGCGGGAGGTGACATTTTAGTTTGTACAGAAGTCCTTCGTGCCAAACCTTGTCGAAGGCCTGGCTGATGTCCAGGAATGCAGCTGTGCAGAATTGCTTCCGTTCAAGGGCTTGCGATATTGTGTTCTCTGTTCTGTGGACTTGTTCAACGGTTGCATGTTGTTCACGGAAACCGAATTGGTGGTCAGGGATAACATTATCTAAATTAGGTTTCAATCGTTTCAGTAGCATTCTCTCAAATAGCTTTGACAAGACTGGTAGAAGGCTTATTGGTCTGTATGACGCAACTTCGCTTGGAGGTTTACCTGGTTTCAGTATTAGGATTATTTGGGCTATCTTCCATTGTCCAGGATAGAAGCTCGTCCTCAAGATAGCATTGAAAATAGCTGTAATAAGCATAATAGGCTTGTGTGGTAATTCCTTTAGTGTACTTCCAGTTATGAGGTCGTATCCCGGTGCTTTGTTATTTTTAAGGTTATTTATTAGGTATCTAACCTCTCTTGGTGATGTGCTTTTAATTGGAGGAGATAACTGGTAGCTGGATTCAAGGAAATCCTGTATATCTTTTTCTATTAACTTTGAATCTTCATTACTGCCATTTGGTTGAAAGACATTTGTGAGATGTTCAGCAAAGAGGTCTGCCTTTTCCTGATTTCTTCTAGCCCATTTCCCATCTCTATTTTTTATTGGAGGGACTTGTTGACATCCTACAAAGTAGGTAAGGATATTTATAAATCGTTAAAGTTCAGGAGTGGGGGCTCGTGCGTGACGTCACTTGTTTATGAAAAGTGTACCATAGCGTGACGTCATGCGGAACTTCATCAGAACATGAACATCTTAGTCATTTTTTGTTTCATTGACAAATGAAAAAATACATGTCAAATATTTTTTGATAATTCAAATGACGGGCTAAATTTCAGGACACTAGCCTATTATAGAAACACCTAACAATAAACTCAAGCTAAGCACAATGGCCTTCCAAAAAGCTTTAAATAAAGATAACAACAACGCACTCGTTTCTTATGAACTGCAATGTGTTATGAACGAGCTTCAACAATATTACCGCAAGTGATGCAGCCAATATGTGCCGATGGCCCAAACAATGGTCCATAACAATAAACGTAAAGAGCCATAGATTGGAAACGGTTTCGTGAAATTTTGCGTTTCTAGGTAAATTGGATTTTATGTAACTGTTTGGTGTTTTGGATTAACTGTATTAGAACATAGACTAGTATTTATTTCATCATATCAGCCCATGGATGTCCACTGCTGAACATAGGCCTCCCCCATCGATTTCAACTTCGAACAGTTTTGTGCCGCTTGCATCCAGCGGCGCCCAGCGACTCTGACCAGGTCGTCGGTCCACCTGGTGGGAGGTCGTCCCGCTCGGCGCTTTCCAGTACGTGGTCGCCACTCGAGAACCTTTCTTCCCCGATTATCGGCTCTTCGAGCGATGTGGCCTGCCCATTGCCACTTCAGCTTACTAATTCTACGAGCTATGTCCGTCATTTTCGTTCTCCTACGAATGTCCTCATTTCGGACCCTGTCACTAGTCTTTATTTAGTTAGTAAGAAACTAATGTTTTAAAATATCCATTCACAAATGAGGGTGAAAGAGAATGGGCAATACTCCACCACGCCTGCCCACTGCGGATAGGTGGAGGTAGACTAGTGGTCAACCTACTGTTGGAATTTTCAAGCCGCCTAGTAGGCCTCCAAACAGCTTAACGACTATCATAATTAAGTGATAACCGGGACCAATGGCTCTATTTGAAATACCACTAGGCGGTCACTCATCCAGGTACCGACCACGACAGGCGTAGCTTAACTTTACCGATCGATTAAGAACGGCTAATCATGCTACAACACGAGCGCTTCAAAAATGAGTAGTTTGAATTAATTACCTTATTTAGTTTGTAGTTTAGAATACTTAAAATTAGATATTGTTGAATTATTATATGAATAAGAAAATAAATATTTGAAGTGAAAATTGTAATCACATAATTTGAAAATCAGGAACTAGCCTTTTCAGTTTACACTGATGACTGAACGAACCGGTGGTAGAGTTCAATGTTACGTTAACAAGAACGTTATCAGCTCCCAAACTAAATAAATAACTTTTTAGTGTAAGAGTCAGCCAATATTTTTACATACAAACGCGGAAACATCTCATCACTACCAAACACAACTAGGTAGTTTATATACCAGTTCAACACGACTACAAACGAGCATTTCTCCTAACAAGACAGAAGAGCGGATCGTATGTCGTTAGATTTATCGACATGAGCCAGCAAAGGTCGCGGAAAGGTCTGCTTGTGTCGAAGCCATTGTTTAGAAATTGACTTTTTAATGTTGAGAAAAAACCGTGAATCCTTTGAGATTGCTCCAGTTTTTACGCGATTGTGCTTTGATCTAGATGTCTAGAATGATGTGACCTATCACGTTACGTAGATCAGGATCATTGATGTGAAGATGAAACTATATTTTGATCTTTAGAATTAAATTTTGATATAGAAAAACCTGTACGGCTATATAGTAACTCGACCCAAATTTATTTATCCAATGGGACAAGTTGCCCCAGGCTTTACTGGCAGGGCAACTTGACCCACTGTTAATTTGAGCAGAAAACATAGTTCGTTTTACAGTTTTGGTACTTACTGATAAATAAAAATATTTCATCATAAAAATAGTCGATTAGAAGACAATAAAAAAGACTAAGTCTAAATTATACAAGTTTATTACTGGCAAGGTGTGTTGTCTAGGAAATGCATGTTTTTTTGTATAGCACCTATATTGATAAATATTATTTGTTTTTAGCATTACACCTAGAAAAGTGGACTTCTAAAATTTTATAATATCATCCATCCCCATTTGGGGGACCTTGAATTTATGTTTTTTTTTTCTAAGTATATTTTTTCTACTGTAAGCGAAAGTAAGATTCATAAGACCTGTGACCACCAAGGGACTAGATGACCTTAGGCCGGCCTAGGCTAGGCCGCTTTCTCTCCGTCACTAGCTTCGAGAAGCTATCTTCAGTTCCTGCATAGCATATGCATAATGCTGTCAATCTTTTAATTGCTAATAAATTGTATAGGTTTATGTAATAAGCAATGACAATTTTCTATTAAATTTATAAGACTTAAATCACACCTAGCTAGGTGATGAAATAAATTCAATAAATTAAATTTTTGTTCATTTGTTTCAGGTGTGGATTTTGCGACGCCATTACGTCTATTAAGTTTTATAGGTGAGTTTTTAAAGCTTGTTTATCGTTTTTTTTTTATAAAGTTACAGGCAAATGTATTAAATTTGGGTTTACCCGATTGTGATAGTAATTCATTTTTATTTTTATATTGTGTCTGACAGTTTAATTTTTGTAATTCATTCAAGACTAACAAAAAATACATATACCTATATAATAAATTAAATGTACTTATAGCTCACACATTTTTTATTACCAATTGGAATTTAGCTGAGATTGCCAATGATGAAGTCTGCAGTAGCTTTTATAATAGATAAATCTCGATTGGGCTTACCGAAACTGGCCCTTTAATGTGACTTCATTTTAATAAAAAAAATTGCCTAACATATTAAATTGCTTGGATCAAATAGGGCCATTAAACATGGCCGGGAAATAATGAAATAAACATGTAAAATACCCAATTGCTCTAATTCTCACACCACTTCGTAACATTTGACTCCAACTCAATTATTTCATACTTCGGTATCCAAAAAATGTCATTACAACTAACGAAATCCGCGCGAAGTAACTTTGTACGAACGTAACACTAATTTAATTTTTCATAGCAATAGTTTTTTCTCGTTTAACTCTCGGGAGGTTCTCATGATACTATTGTTTTAGTGATCTTATGTAAATAATGACGATTAACGATGCCTCATTCAGACGTTACCGTTGTGTAATTCGTGTAGAAAAAGTTAATTTGTAAAACGTATGTGTCGATATAATGTCTCAATAAATTCTGAATGATGTGACTTTGTTGAAGCGGACGGATAAATTAAAATTTAGAATATTTATAGGTGATAAAATATTAATAAATCTTTTATTAATGACAAAGTAACTTTGTTAGCTTTACAGCCACTTTTTTTAGAAATTTGTTTTAAAACGAACTCTACAACTAACAAGTTTTTGTTAAAAAATTAATTTTAATACAAGCTTTTTTGGTGACTGTAGGTACTTTTTGTTGATTATACTTGCATTGTCATCTAATATACTAATGTAGTAAACTCGATTTGCAAGATTCCACCCGAACAAACATACATACATACATTGCAAGTTAAATAAAATTATAAAACACCCCATGTTAAAATTCTGATCAAAAACAAGCCAAAAAAAAAATATGTGCGTCCTACTTACATATTTGAAACTGGATATTTCAAAATACTAATACTTAATTATTTTAGGTATTTTTGGATATACACATTGACATTTCCTATCTTGGAATTGCCACACATAACTTTCCATTAAAATTGTCAGCTGAATTTCGCCACGTATAATTAGATAAACTAATTACCAAGACAGCACTTACTTTATACACTTCATCATAAATACCAACGAGTCTGCATGTAGCAATAGCATATTAATAAACGTTTTACTCCTGTCAAAATCATTACGCGAGTGCTGTGACTTTGTAGCGAGGATTCCGTCTTTAAATTTAATAATAATGTGCCAATATTTTTATATTGATCTTTTTATACTCGCAGAATTTTATCGCGAGATTCGTCTCACTACTGATGCCTCTTGGAGGGTTCGTAGTTAACGTCAAAGCCATTTATTGAATTAAGGAGCTTAAGAGGACTCAATTCGTCATACTTTTCATACAAAACCCCTGTACTTATTATGGCGTTGTTAAACATTTTTCGTTAGATGTTTTGAACAAATTAGTATCTTGTGTACTATATCTAGCCTTGTATCTTGGCGTAATTAAAAAAAAGTTTGAAACAAATTCAGTCAAAGCCTCCGAAAAACAGCGTTTTTGCTTGAACTTTGGCCATATCTAATGTACCTATAAATTGTAAAAGTAAAGAAAACATTTAGATACCAGGCTTGCAAATGTATTGGAGATTTTAAATAACTAACTTTTTTTTCACAAACTTGTAAGATTTATTCACAAGAAGTATACTCCTGGAACAAGTTTTATGAATGCGAAATCATGAATGACGACCTAGCGAAGCGGCCGCGAGTGATCAGCGGAATTTACCGACTGATAACCGACGGCTCTGATGCTATCTCTCTTTGTTCGCAGTCAAACATTACGTTGGATGAAACAACAAGCTTTTAGACTATGCTCGCGTTGAAGTTGCGCCGGCCACAGAGGGCCGCCTTAAAGAACGCTCATTTACAATTAAAAACTACGGCTGTGTAAGTAGTTCGAAAAAATGATCAACTGAAAAAAAAAAATGTTATATTTTTGTTAATCTGATTTGCTACTTTTATTTTGTATCTATATATTTCAATTGCAAAGTAACATTATTTAGAAAGTAATCAGTTTCAGTCCAGTTTTATTTAAACCCGACTGACCCGGAAGGAGGGTTATGTTTTTCGAGTGTATGTATGTATTTATGTATGTATGTCTATTTTTTTGTGCCGCTCTGCAGCCTTAACGACTTGATGGATTTAAGCATATGCGGTGTCGTTAGATTCGTCTTGACTGGGGGAGTTTAATTATATATGACTATATATTAAAAAAAACTTCGTCAACATTATTACAAAAAAATACATACTTAGATCATTGGTTGTCCCCGATTGCAATACCTTATAAAATTCAAGTTATATTCAAAATTCTATAGATTTAAGAGCTTGTTTTTCTCTTTTCTGTTAATTTATGTTTTAGGCAGTCGGGTTTTTTGTTTCTTTTAATAATTTAATTATTTAAGGAACTCTAATATTTAAGTGCATCAGGCCAAGTTCACACGATCGCAAATGAAGTGCAACTTGCTATAAATGATATTGAACTAATTGAAATGAGATAGGTACTCGAGTATGCATATCCAATTATTATTTAATTGCCCGGTTCATTTATTCACAATATGTAACCAACTACCGGTCCTCTGTTTGAGAGCAACGTCTACTCAAGTGCTAGAGTTGACAATGGCCCTGATTCTGTTGTTCATAACTAAACTAATTTTAATGTCACTATGTCTCTTTCTAACAAAGAATATAAGAAAAGGATGTAAAAAATTTAGTCCTGTCAAATTAGTCCAATGCTTGTTTTCAATATAAATTTAGTCGCCATTTATCGCGGTTACGCCAAAATAAGACGGCAAAGATTAATTTGACAACTTAAAATATGTTCTATCCTTTTTCAATAATGTTCGTAAGAAAGAGATGAGAAGTGACTAAAATTAGTTTAGTGTGATTTACAACAGAATCGGCACCATTATGTTCAATATACAATCAGACACCCATACCAATTATGAACTAAAAATGTAATCAACACATTTTTCTTTATTTCTACAGCTTCTCCCCATTTTTATAAGTATGTTATTTCAGTGTATGATCTATATACATGCAAACATTCAAGTCAATACGCAGTTATTTATTATTATCGGGCGGGATGAGTACTTGTGGGGCGATTACGTAACTAAATTTCAATCATTTTCGAATTGAAATCGTTTCAATATAGCGGTTTTCTGATAACTTTTATAAGTTCCGATAACTGCAAATACAAACAGTGGTTCATTAGAAATGGAACCATTTCCAATTTTGTAATATTTCTACCGATTCAGAGGTTATTTCAATCTGAATTCCATTGAAATAAAGTTACGTAATTCACGTACTGATTATCGTGAAAGCGTTGATGTATGAATTCTAATATTAGTTATAATTTTGCGTACAGGTTCGTTATATAGGCATACCCTATGAAAGGGTTATTAAGAGGAAAGGATGGCTGCAAGAAATTTGAAAAATAGGTTTTTAACATATCTATTGCTGTCGCGCTGTGGCTTAGCTATCCCGCCCGAGGGCGATAGAGACAACTACAGCTTGGACCGATTATACCTATTTAAATAAGACGAAATCGCTATTACGTAATCACCGATTTTTAACTCCAAAACTGGATCGATTAAAAAAATCACGAATCATAATGGCTTTGGCTATGTCTATCGGTTTTCTTTTGTTTTTTTATATTCGTCAAATTTGTTCGCTGGACGTCTGATAAGGGCGTTAAAAATTGTAAGTTTTTGTGATTTTAGAAGGCTCCTAATTTATTTATTAATTAATTTATGGAGAAAAACATAACCGAGGCTCATACAGTGGTACCTACAGATTGCATGGTAAAATAATCATTGCTCTAGTGTCATTATCCGAGAATAGAGTAGAGAGGAAACTGAGGATTACGCTTGTATGGAACAAATGCCACCAGCATTTCCTCTTAAAAATTCAACCATGAAACACCGCGTTGGAAAGTTACTCCTACATAAATATGCAAATATCACTCAAAGTAATAACTATTAACAGTAAAAGTATTACATAGAAAAAGATATTTATCTAAACTTCTTTTGTTAACACATGGTACGGTAATAATAGTGTCATTTCCTATTCCTTATGATAAAAATCTTATAGAAGCGGTGATAGTACATTTATAGACAATAGCTGTGTATATAGCGGATGTCTGTTCGTCTGTGTGTAGCGGTACGTACGTACGTTGCCCAATACGGAAAGGTCAAGGACGCGTAACAGTTTTGTAGGTTAGTATGGACAGCAAAATAAATACTGAATGAATCTATACTATATCTTGATGGAAGGGGCAGTTGGTAAAACTCCTGCCTATCTCGCCGGAGGTAGGTTCGATTCCAAGCCAGGACATCCAAGACTGGCATTTAAGTGCATGAACATGTCTGCTTGTCCTGAATCTAGGTGTAATAAATTAAGAATGTATTTCCAAAAAAAAACTTAATATATTTGTAGTAGGTTTGTAGTAGTTATCTGGTTTCCATAGTACAAGCTTTGCTTAGTTTGGGATCAGATGACTGTGTGTGAGGAATGTCCCAGGATATTTATTTATTTATATTTATACATATTAATGGAGTGACTGACTACAACAACGACACAAAAACACAACCTCACCACTATAGGGTTCATTTTATAACATCTTTTATATGATCTGTGTTCAACGAATAATATATTCTATTCTCATGGGTAAAGTTTTATTAAATTAGAACATATTTATTTGTTAAACACATACCATAAAAATATGTTACATAATTGGACTATTTTACAAAAAACTTAAACCGACTTCAAAGTACACCTAGAAGTAATCAAATCCTGATCTGACAATGGGACCAAACAGGTAGTGTACCCTTTCAAATAAAAAAAGAATTTTCCAAATCGGTTAATAAATGACGGAGTTATGAGGTAACAAACATAAAAAAAAAACATTCGAATTGAGAACCTCCTCTTTTTTTTAAGTCGGTTAAAAACCCACCCTATCGTGAAGAGGTTGTGTTTTTGCGTCAGCTGAAAATCAACGCTGCTGACATTAGCCAGTAGAACTTTAGCCACCACAGGCAACTTATTGCATTGTTTAAAATATTACTTTGCCTTTACATTATTTTTTTAGTCAATTATGATAATCACACTAACAAATATTAAATATTTTTAGCACCTTGATACAGTTTGTATGCTATCTCTACATCAATTGTTGCAGTGGTCGAGATATGCTAATCTGTACTTCATATTAAGCGTACAGTAAAGGCCATCTTCCCATGTCGTTACTGAATCGTGAAGACCGACAGATTATACTGTCCAAATATAAAGATACAGGGTTAAGAGGGAGGGAGGGGGAGAGGCTCTGACTTAACCTCGATTCCCGATCGATTAACAATAATTTAATTTCTACCTTACAAATATGGGGTATTTTTATATACCACTAATACAACCAAGCATACGGCCCGCCTGGTGGTGAGCAGTTACCGTAGCCTATGGACGTATGCAGAACCATATCACTCTCCTGAAGAAATCTCTTCACACCCTTTTTGAAGAACCCCATGCTGTACTCTAGGAAAATCACGGCGGGGAGCTCATTCCACAATCCTAGCTTCCGCGGAAGAAAACTCCTTTGAGCCCGCAAAGTTCGAAACAATTCTTGTAGCATACGGCCCTCCTGATAGTAAGCGGTTACCATACCCTATAGAGGGGTATCACTTGCGCAATGCAAACAATTCTTCGCACACTTCTTGAAGAACGTTATGCTGTACTCCCATGTGAAATCCACAATGTTTTTGACTATAATCTCATCGGGTGATGATATAGCCTAAGGTGATAAGCACATAATGCTTGCATAGTTGATGATGTTTTGTCATTATCCCTATAGCAATAAATAACTTTTTGAACGTTCTCTTTCATGACTAACATCATGAAAAATTCATTGACTTATCCTTATTTCCAGCGACCTTGGCATTCGAAATACCGGTAATTACCGGACTTAAGGGTTACCCCCGCGCTATTCAACGATACACTTTTACCTGACAACCATACGTCATACCTTAATTACTTCATATTGATAATGGCAGCTGAAGGAATGTTGTTAATAAATAAATAAGTGACTCCTTGTTGTAATTTATTTCACAGTAAGTCATTATGTACATTGACTTAAGCATATTTTTATAAATACCATCGCGCTCGTGGTATAGCATGATTAGCCGTTCTTAATCGATCGGCAAAGTTAAGCTACTGCCGTCGTGGTCAGTACCTGGATGGGTGACCGCCTAGTGGTATTTCAAATCGAGTGTTTCCGTGCTTCGGAAGGCACGTAAAGCCGTTGGTCCCGGTTATCACTTAATTGTGATAGTCGCTTGAAAAATTCCAACAGTAGGTTGACCACTAGTCTACCTCCACCGATCCGCAGTGGGCATGCGTGGTGGAGTATTGCCCATTCCCTTTCACCCTCATTTGTGAAAGGAGGCCTGTGCTCAGCAGTGGGACATTATAGGCTGATGATGATGATGATTAAGGTATTAAACAAGCATGAGGCCCGCCTATGGTAAGCGATTACCGTAGTCTTTGGACGCTTGCAACACCAGGGGTAGCACTAGCACGTTGCCAACCTTGCAAAAATCTCTTCACATAATTTTTGAAGAACCCATATTCCATTGGAAAAAACACGGAATAGCTCATTCCATAGCCTGAGCGTCCGCGATAGAAAGCTCCTTTGAAACCTTGTATAGAATGAGATCATTTTGGTTCCAATGTGTGAGGATGGACTCCATTCAATGGCGAGCGTTGCAATGGTAGAAGGTAGCCGTGGGCATCAAGTCAAACAATTCTTCATAATACTATACATTGTACAAGCGAAGAACAAATATAAAGTCTACGTCAAGTCACGTAATTTATACAATTCACAAGCCACTTAACAAAGCTAATTGTCATAAATTAAGTAATTCGGTATAACCACCTTGTTACCAACTATTTGAATAACGTTTACAAGTGAACGAAACTTGGTGACCCAATAATTAGATCAGATAACAATAGCTCCCACGGCAGACATAACGATTATATAACACGGCGTGGTGATGCGTGTGCGCAGGAGAACCGTGTTATGTGAGCTGGGGTCATAGTGCAAGCGGGGATAAATGGAGCGGAAGCGGGAGCGATGGTGACGTAGCGTTGTAGCACAGCTCGTACGGCTATTACAGTGCACGCCAAATATGTCTATGTACGACTGCGGGCACTGCTTGCTAAGAAAAAAAGCTTGCTTCTAAGTCTGGCACGCACTTTAATGTGATCAGAAGACATTAGTAGGGGTTTTGGTGATCATAGTAAACAAAGGCCATTGAAACTGTAGGACAATTAGGAATCTAGCCATATATTGACGGGCCAGTTGGCGCAGTTGGTTAAGATTCACCTTACGCGCCGATGGTCGTTGGTTCGATTCCCACACAGGACATGCATTTGTGTGCATGAACATGTCTGTATGTCCTGAGTCTAGGTGTAATTATGTATATTAAATATGTATTCAAACAAAAAGTAGTATATGTATTATATTAGTTATCTGGTTTCCATAGTACAAGCTCTGCTTAGTTTGGGATCAGATGACCGTGTGTGAGGAATGTCCCAGGAAATTTAGGTATTTATATTTTATTGAATTTCTTTGCATTCCCAAAAGATAAAGAAGAAAGTAAGAGGTGGCCCGATTTCTTTGATCTAAGCAGGATGAGTAGAGATGAGTTGACACCTCTCGAGGTTCATCCGCTCTATCGCTTGAATTGTGAACGTAACCCAAGTTAATTTTGATGTAACGAAAGTTTATTTTGGGTCACGTGAAATAGTGAGTTTATTAGTACACACAAATTAACTTTAAAAGGTAATTTATGATTACATAAAAAAGACCTTTATTAAATGTAAGGTTAAGTGGTAACGAACAAAGTCAGTTTCGCTTATAACATATAGGGATAGGATATATAGAGTCGGATAAGATTGTTTTAATGTGTGAGAAAAAACTTAAACTCAAAAAACTTAATATAATGCCATTAGCTTGTATTTACATTGCTGAAGTGTGTAAATTTGTGAAATGTAACAAGCATTTATTCAGTACGGCGAAGGACGTTTATCCTAGAAACACTAGACATGCTAACAGATTAGTCTTGGCGCACAAAGCCTCCACAGTATTTTTACAAAGGAGCTGCTACGCAATGTGTATTCAAATTTTTAATAGTCTTCCAGAACACTTAAAAACATTGCCATTAATTAAGTTTAACGTTCAGATCCGAAAATGGCTCCTGTTCCATAGTTTTTATTCCATTACTGAATACTTTACACATTGCAAGAAACATAGTTAGTAGCCATTCTAGATTATATTGTTAGTTATATTATTTTTGACATATTGTTTGACATATTATTATTATATCCAACATGTTATAGATTAATGAATTATTCCAGAATATTGTTATGGTTATTAAATTGAAAGTTGTATTTTTAAATTTTTGCATGCCTATATATGATGGCTCGTGTGACCACTCAATATTATTTTTTAACATCCTCTGTACCTACACATGATTGCAATAAATGATGATTTGATTTGATTTGATTTGAGTTTATGTAAGGACTGATAGGGTTTCATGAAATTTGGTATATATTAGGTACACTGAAAAAAAATATCTACAAAACTAGTTATGTAAGTTGACGTTTTGTTGTCGGGAAACTAACTTTAGTTGTCGGGAAACTAACTTTAGTTACATTTAAGCAAATAATATAGTAACGAACTAACTAGTTTTGTTACTGGTAAGTTTAGTTCGCAAGTCACTCTGTTTAGGTTATTGGTCGTCAAATTTTGTGTTACTTTTAAATAAAATTTTGTAGTCACTTGTAGTCCATTTTTTTCAGTGTACTTTTGGTAGTGGAATAGGATAGGAGATACTTTTTATATTAGGAAAATGTGAATCCGCGGGAGATAGTATTTTATAGTCAGAATTTATAAAAATTACAGATTCTTCTGCTTATATTTATTTAGGTTTACTACCGCACGTAGGAGAGTCTATCGAACTGATTAAAGTTTTGCGATGATAGCTCAGTGGCAGTGACGTCAGATCCCGAAACGAGGTCCCGGTTCGAATCCTACAATGAACTTGAGTTTTCGGTGAAGGACTACATCGTGATGATAGAATACTTTGTAGTAAGCACCAAAATCAAATCAAAAAGTCATTTATTTAGTTTAGGCCTTAGTAAGGCACTTATGAACGTTATGTACATACAGTTGAATTTACCACCTGGCTGGCTACCACCCTTAAGTTGAAAATCTGTCGCCAAGCCTATATTGGTGTGTTCCGACAGCTGCGCTTGAGAGCCAGTTCCTTCTAGGGTTTATGTGCTTACCACCTTCGGCCACATCATCACTTACTATGTTGAGATTGTCGTCAAAAACAGGCCTATTAACAGTAACAAAAAAAAACATTTTAAGATGGGGGATCTTTCCGTAATATTATTTGATTAATATTACAAGTAATACTCTTATGCAATGTCCAAAAAAACGGTCTAGCCAGTCTAGACTGTCATTCACACCAAAAAAGGTTCGAAATCCTATAAAATTAGTACATTTGTATATAGAAAAATAGAGATTTTACTTTCACCCCAAATATAGCATGTTATTGATCCTGTACAATAAGTTGTACAACAATACATCTTGACAGACAGACAGACAAATAACCGTAGATAACTGATACTATCTGTAACCTGTAACGTTACATATTGAGGATTTTGATTGTATAGAACACAAATTCTTGTTAGTCTGTGGTCACAGGTTATTAGAAAACATTTTTAAAAATATCAGTGAAATTATTTTGGTAAAGATGTACTTTTATATTTATTTTGCAAGCCTACACGACGTTTAAGAAATTCAAAGAATAATTTACCTTATGATACCTTATGGCTTTACTGTCAAATCTATGGTATTTTATAATAACTTAGCTGATACCTCATTCTATAATCCTATCATCCGTATGTGTCGCCTCTATAATGAAATTTATTGCACTAATAATACTCGTAGGTACCTTAGATATATTTGACTCGCGACCTATTCAATTTAAAAATAATGTTTAAAGCTATGTAAGCTTGTACCTAATTTTATGTGTTAGTGTCTTATTACTTTTAGTTTCATTTCTCTCATCTTTTAATATTTTGTTTGCATTATTATTAAATAATCGTTTATAAAACTTTGTTTGTCATATTGTGCCCACATGTTTTTGGATACATGTGTAGTGCCGTTTTATTATTCTATGTAACCTGCTTTGTATTTGATGTGTACCTGTTATGTGAGATAATAAATAAAATAAAAATAAGATACATATTACAAAGCAATAAGATGTGTAATGATGATTTATCTTTGTCAGTTTTTAACGCCTTAAGAGGAAAGGATGGCTGCATGAAATTTGAGAAATAGGTATTTAACAAATCTATTGCTGTCGCGTTGTTGCTGGGATATAAATGTATGAGGGATGATAGAGACAACTGCAGCTTGGATCGATTATACCTATTTAAATTAGACGAAATCGCTATTTCGTAATCCCCAGTTTCCTCCTCCAATACTGGATAGTTTTTTTTAATTTTTTCTAGAATATAATAAGAAGGGGGCTATGTCTGTCGGTTTCCCTTTTATTTTTTATATTCGTCAAATTTTTTTGCTGGACGTTTGATAAGGGCAGTCAAAATGGTCAGTTTTTGTCATTTTAGAAGGCTCCTAATTCTTATAATATTTAATTTATGGAGAAAAACGCAACCGAGAGACATACAGTGGTACCTACAGATTGGATGGTAAAATAATCTTTTGATTGTGAAATTTGAATAAGATTGTGGAATGAGCTCCCCGCCGTGGTTTTCCCAAAGGAGTACAGCATGGGGTTCTTCAAGAAGGGTGTGAAGAGGTTTCTTCAGGGTCGGCAACGCGCGAGTGATACCCCTGGTGTTGCAAGCGTCCATAGGCTACGGTAACCGCTTACCATCAGGCGGGCCGTATGCTTGTTTGCCACCTTAGTGGTATAAAAAAAAAAAAAAAAAAAAATAATCATAGCTCTAGTGTCATTATCCAGAGAGGAAACTGAGGATTACGTTTGTATGGAACAAACGCCACCAGCGTTTCCTCTCTATTATAACAATTGATGTCATTGTTATATTTTTAACCGCGAGCCAGGGGCTTATTTCGATTTGTAGGTCTTGGAACTACAGTCATCAATAGCTATATGCAATAAAAGTAAGTATATTTTTTCTCCGATGTAGTCTGTGCATCAAAATAATGTTGACTCAGTTGGGTCATGCCAATCAGCCCCAACCAAAATTCTGGATCCGCCACTATCCATACCACAGCTAGAGTAGGTATCTAACATCCACACCAACCGACCCGACGTTGTTTTGTTAAAAATGACTATTAAAAACTTGTTCATCAATCAAACCACTTTCATGTTGACCTCTAGAAATATCAGTTCTATTCATTCTTTTTAAATAACCAATACGATTTTTATATGCGAGTATATGATATAATCAATTTGTAAATGTTCTGTTGCCACTAGCAAGATCATAGGTGAATGACCTCGTGGAATATTTGAGAAACACATTGATAGATGGAAGATGGATCGATTCGAGAAAATTAAAATTATATATTTTTCTTTGTACAGACCAGTGTTTGACCACAATCGTTTGGAAAGTGGCATTTGTTCCATACAAACGTAATCCTCAGTTTCCTCTTTGGATAATAACACTAGAGCAATGATTATTTTACCATGCAATCTGTTGGTACCACTGTATGTCCCTCGGTTGTGTTTTTCTCCATAAAATAATTATTATAAGAATTAAGAGCCTTCTAAAATCACAAAAACTTACCTTTTTTAACGCCCTTATCAGACGTCCAACGAACAAATTTGACGAATATAAAAAAAACAATAGAAAACCGGCGGACATAGCCAAAGCCCTTCTTATTATGAGATTCTTGATTTTTTTTATTCATCCAGATTTGGAGGAGAAAACCTGGGATTACGAAATAGATATGTTAAAAACATATTTTTCAAATTTCTTGCAGCCATCCTTTCCTCTTAAGCACAAAGCCTAGAAAGAACTGTCTCTCACTCAAGTGCAACCGTCTCAGTCGAAACACATCAGTTTGGCGACAGATTTTCAGCTTGAGGGTGGTCTCCTCACGATATTTTCCTTCTATATACGATACGATACGAACCCGCTATGGTAATCGGCATCATCGCCTTAAAGTAATTGCTTTTAAAAGAAGGTACAGAAAATACTGTAGCAGACTACATACTCAATCCTAACATATACACTGAAAAAAATGATCTACAAAACTAGTTATATAAGTTGACGTTTTGTTGTCGGGAAACTAACTTTAGTTGTCGGGAAACTAACTTTAGTTACATTTAATAAAAAAAAAATGTAACGAACAAAAACTAGTTTCGTTACTGGTAAGTTTAGTTCGCAAGTCCACTCTGTTTAGGTAAATGGTCGTCAAATTTTGTGTTACTGTTAAATAAAATTTTGTAGTCACTTGTAGTTTATTTTTTTCATTGTATGAAAGATGTTAGAAATACGGTAATACGGACTATTCACAGTTTCTCAAATGTTATATAGCCGCATTATGAAAAGTTTCCCATTTAATAAAAATACCAGCACACAAGAATCCGCCTTGACACCCATTCGACAGATACATAATATTTTGATCAATGAAAACATTAGGTGAAAAGAACAAAGCTAACTTTTGCAATTGTCTCACAAGGCGACCTTTGGCACGGCTTCAGAGACAATGGGATTTTTAGCTAATTAGCCTTGTTTGTTTGTGTGTTTGTGCACAATTATTATGCATAACGAGAAGTAGGTACGGTAATGAGTATTAGCATCATTAGAAGGAATAGTCATTAAGATCAAGTTAACATGTTAATATCGGTACAGTAGTACCCAACTAATATGGCTTACCGATGTACCTGCGCAGAAGATACATTTGCAAAGCGCGGGAAACGCTATTGGTCGGCAGCTGCCGCCATGTTAACGCGCGCCGTGCGGAGGGGCGTGACTTGCGAGTGAGACAGAACTAACAGCTGCAGTGTATTATGAACCTTATCTAAGGTTGATTGTAAGTTTTAGGCATTCTTTTGCCATACTTTCTTTTCTGTGCGAACGAAGATTCACGACGCGCCATATCAGTTGGGTACTACTGTACTTTGTAGATAAGAAACTTTATTCCTAGTATATGCATTAGAGCTTTCTTACTTTAATGTGGGGAGTCTCAAAAGATAAGCCGATTCGATACATGAATTACGTATCGTATAGCAAACAATAATGACTCGAACGTATCGTGGTAGAGGCGACTGGGCAATCTGGGACCAACGCAATCGCCTGTGCGATAAATGCATATTATTTTTTGTCTTGGGTAGGAATCAAAACGTGGCCATATGGGTATCTAAACTCTAAGCCAGCCGGCGCCTAAATCGTTAAAAAATGCATTTCTATAATGCTATTGTCACATTACCCTTGAATTTTATATTACACAGAAGTAAAAGTACATAATATTTACTTTACTAAATGTCTATCAATCATTTAATCTACCAAATGATAAATTACAATTAGAAACAAAATATAATTCTCATCTAATTTGAAACGAAACAAAACTATTTTATCCACTTATATTATTTGTTTTGTGCCAATTAAACCAGTTTACAAACGCATCCATTAGCGCAAATGGGATCCTTGACACCGGCCACGGCGCGGGCGCAGCCAATCGATTACAATTATATAGCGTACCGCACACAGACCATAGACTCATATGAGCCAGATACCTGCGATCGCCAAGCGTGTATTAAACTCTATTTGACGTAAGATGGTCGATACATATGACACATATAGTGTTTTATAAGATTTATCACTGGATAAAAAAAATATTTCTTTATTATAAATGGATATCTTTTTAAAAGGAGGTACAGTGAAATATTTTGTATGGTATGTCCAAGTGAAAAATAACAAGAGATACGGTTAAAAATCAAGTTTTGTTTCCCATCCATATTCAAAACAAAAGCAGTTAATATCTGCCCTTGCCATCCGACAATATTTTACGATTGTGTTCTCATGTAAAACTTAGTCGATGTGGCGTCTAAAGTCTCTCTGGTCTGTGGTACAGCATCAAGTACTGAGACACACGACTTCGACATTTAAGTGAGACATCCAAGTGATTGAAAAAATATATTTAAAAGGTTCCATTGACCTACAAAGGGATCTTACGGAAAAACGTGAGGACTCTATTAGCTTAATATTGGATGTTAGTTCTAGAAATAGGTACTTGCCAACCTTTGGACAACCAGGCAACCTGATGGCAAGTGCGTCGCTTATGGACATCAAAATCAAGGGGATTTTCAATATATTGGAAACTCAGGTCAGAAGACTAGAGGACGATTTTAGTCATAAAGGATTAAGGTGAGAATCCCACAGCGTGTAATCTATGCCTATACAATATAAACCCGGTATATTTTCTTCGACATTGCGACAATATTTCCTATACACATTCCATCGAAAACTAAACGTACAAAATACGCCACAAAACGAGCGTAAAGAAAAATTGGATCACGTCTGACGACAACCATTATAGTCGGACAGATGAGTTATTGTAATAGCAGCCATGTTCCATGCTCTGACGTCACATCCGTAACTCACCAGTTATGTAAACGATGAGCAGAGGTACTTTCCAAATAGAAAGGACAACCTCTCATCGATGGTTATGAAGCTGTTTAAGTTACGAGCGAAGTTCATGTCAAGTTCTATTAGGTGGTACGAACGTGTTTAATTTTTTTTATGGGTTACGTACCCAAAGTGTTCCAACGGGACCCGGGATTAAGCCTCCGCTGTCCGTCCATCCATCTGTTGGTTTGTCTGTCAGTGGGTCGAAATATGAAGGCATCTGAGATTGTCACAGAATATCTATCTATTGCCGCAATAACAGTTAATTATTTGTACAAAAGCCTAATCAGATTGTCAAAAGAATATTTTAAAAATGTAACCTTTCTGAGTTTCTTGCCGGATTCTTCTCAGTTGAAGGCCCGAACCGGTGGTAACTTCAGTAAATGTGACCTTCATAAGTGCCCTTCTGGGACCTAAATTGAATAAGTGGCTTTAACTTTGAAAAACAAATAATAAAATTAAATGGTGGTTCTTTGCAAGAAATGTCATTACGGCACCTTTGTGAGCGAGTCTGACTCACACTTCGTAGGATTTTTAACCCATCGACTTTCGATACACTCCAAAAGAGTCGTCTTTAGGTTATAGGTAGTTGACAGAAGCCGCGAGAGTTCCCCTTCTTTTTATATACATAGTAGCAAACAAGAACAAGGCCTGCCTGATGGAAAACGGTTACCGTAGACTATATGTGCTTGCAACAAGGTTATCACTCGTGCGTTGCCGAACCCTGCAAACATATCTTCACACCCTTCTTGAAGAACCTCATGCTTGGGAAAACCACGGCGTGGGAGCTCATTTCACAACCTGAGCGATAGAAAACTCCTTTGAAACCACACAGTACAAGAAAATTTTCGGTCCAATGCGTGAGGATAGACCCCCATCGATGGCGAGAGGTGTGATGGTAATAAGTTAGTAGTCTGAAATTTATCCTTTCTTCCATCCTTTTTAAGTACAATTTCCTTTGCCTTGGACCCTAAAATGATGAGTTAAATCACGAATCGCCGTGAATGCCGGCCCAATGTCTGTATAAATGTCACTTTCTTCAACTAATGCCTTTAAATATCATATGCTATTATTTGTTTTACATAGACTATCATTATATTTGATGACTTTATTATTTTAATGTATTTATTTGTATAATGCATTGACATGTTTCACTTTTTTTTACTATGTATAGGTCTGTCTTTCTCCGCTATCTCACCATGGTAAGTGATGATGTGGTCGAAGTTGGTAAGCACACAGAGGCTAGAAGGAACTGGCTCTCAAGTGCACCTGTCGGACCACACCGATTGGTGTTTGGCGACAGATTTTCAACTTGAGGGCGGTAGCCAGGTAGGTGGGTACTACAAAGAAACCTACCACCGTGCTATGGTTTCCTCACGATGTTTTCCTTCACCGAAAGCTCTCAATCTCATTGTAGTATTCGAACCCAGGACCTTCGTCTAGGCAACCGACATCACTACAACTGAGCTATCATCGTCTTATAAAAATAGCAAAAGTATTATCAAAAATGAAAATGCTTTTATTAGTCGAAAACGCGAGAATTGGGGGCCTGTAGTTGCTGGGTAACATATATCAGGGGCCCAAATCTGCTATTACAAATGTGTTCCAATGAACTATCAGTGGTATCAAAATTGACACATTTTACAGTTTTGGTAGTCTACTAACACAATAGCGACATAATGGCGCCGTAATAGCTTTCTGATGATTTTCCACTGAAACTACAATCGTGCCACAATAATCTTTTAGTTTTCAGTTTTGACACTTTTTGATGATGATGATGATGATTAGCACTACCCTCAGCCAGTACAACGACCGACCCATGTCCTATACAACCATTCAAGCATCAGCCACCATGTAACTAGCTTAGTTTATAATGACTGGTACCTGAATAGTTGTATCGGAGTAACCATGGATAAACCAAGGGGTGCGTGGTATATAGGAGTGACACGCTCTGGGATGGGAGAGGACGGCCAGCCAACCGCAGCCAGCTGACCACAATCGACCGACTGTTCAGCCTATAGCCAATATTGGAGAGTGGGAAGACGGGTATCATAGAGAGGGATGAGCGTTGGTGTATGTTGAGCGCTGGGCTATTATTTTCTTCTTTCGTATTTTGGTTTTTTGTTCCTGGGTTGATTTTCGTTTGATTAACTTCCTCCATTCATGACCTCGATCTCAGTGAGTATAGCTTCTGTGGTTGAGAGGCTCCGTCCGTGTCGCTTCCATGTAACTTCGGTATGTGCTTGTGTGTTTCTTGTTCTTCTATGATTCAATTTGGTTTCCTCAGGCACAACATTCAGCGAGGTTATTAGTATAGTAATCAAAATAATCCAAATCAGGCGCCGATTGGTCTCTCTCGTAAATGTCTATTTTCTGGGTTTAGTTTTTGGTGTGCTGAAAGGCCGTAAGCAATGGGACTATAGTCGTTCAGATGTGTGCTTGGGCACTTAAGTATGGGTTAATGGGATGAGAAACTTCCAGAATATTTAGTTACATACCATTTTGTGTTTCCGAAAGTAGGAGTATTTTTGATTTCCTATCGCTGTCTATCAAGCTGTGTGTATGAATTTTCGTGTTGTTAATCTGGTCGCAGGTGAGCATTTTGTCCTGGTTTAATTAATTTTCAGCCCCATTATTTTCATCTTGCATATGATTTATTTTTATATATAGCCTATTTTTGTGTTTAGTTGATACTGTGATGACGTCGTCGTCCATAAATATTGTATTATTAGCAAATTCCTATAAAGGCCGTTAGATTCTTTCGTCGTGGATTAAATGCAGGTCGTCTCCATTGACAAACACGTGGTTGATTGATTCCACCTATCAAGCCGCAGGTCGTGGGTTCGGTTGCCATCTAGGACATGCATTTGTGTGTGTTCATGAAAGTGTTTGTATGTCCTGAGTCTGGGTATAATTATATATATTTAGTATCTATCTATAAACAGAATAGTAGTTAGTATATGTCATATACCAGTAATCTGGTTTCCATAACGCAAGCTCCGCCCAGTCCGGGTTAGGTATTTCTTAGTCCAGTGTATTTTACACTTCGTACATCAGGAGTGTAGTGAGGCATGGCGAAGGAGCTCAGTTTCCTTTTTCCCGCGGGTCCATGCTTTTTTTCCGGGTCCATGTTTTATGTTTGCATGGAACTGTATGTCCTTATAGTGTATTGTATCTTTAAGTACTGAGATGTCACGCGTCGAGATGCTTCTTCAAAGTCAGAAGCTAGAGCGTATATTGGAGATAAGTATCTTCGATTTTCATCCATTATTCTAACAAGTGAAATGCTACTGATTTTCCTGGTTCCTGATTAATGCCATTCAGTTGAAAGAGCGTATGGTGTTTTCAGACATGCCGGCTTATTCTTGTGGTTAGCTATTTCTTCTGGGAGTGCGATGACGATGCTTTGAATAGTTTACTATAGTTTTTTGCAGTGCTGTTTTATTTACTCCGCATTATCTCCGCAATAAGTAGATATCCTAATGGGCTTTTGTTTCTCCTTTTTGATTTGTGGTTTGTTTAAGTTTGAAGTAGTGTCCTCCCTTTTCAAGTTTTTTACACTTTAATGTCAGAATTAATTCTTTGAATAACAACGTTGTTATGGGGCGCCTGTCCCATCGGTGAGCTAACTAACAGATTTAGTACCCGTTTCCGGATACCATCACATTTCCCATGAGTTTCATGCATTGAAAGCGAGTATATTTTGTGAATATATAAATTATTTAAATAACACATGCATTTTCGCTTTGCTTTTGCTTATTGGATTCTTGTTTCTTTGATTTTTTCCGGTTTGCCAGAACTTCTTGAAGCTTTGCGTTCGGGTGCCGTTATTTGCTTCTTCTACGTGACGTTGCCAGGATTTGTTTTGCATTTGTACAGGGTAATGTACCGATTTTGTGATATTGCAGTGAATTATTACGAATTTTCTTCTTGGATTCTTCTACTGTCTTATTGGATTCTTGTTTCTTTATTGGTTTTAATGGGGTTGATTTTCTAACATTCTTATTTACGATCAGTGAATTTACGTAATTAGGTATTAGATATTCTAAATGATTATGGAATGGGTTAGTGAAAATTGCCAACACCTATATGATCCAGTTGGGATGATTTTGTTTCCGGTTTGCCAGAACTTCTTGAAGCTTGTGCATTCGAGTGCCGTATCTTGTTCCGTCTATTTAACGTTGTCAGGATTTGTGTTGCGTGATAGTGTACATATACCATATTTCAGTGCTGTAGCGTGGGTCTCTCTCTCGTATTGTTTGTCCTGAGCATTGAGATCGCCAAGATATTTTTTTGCCATTTTTGATGTTTTCGGATAGTTCTATAAATGCCGTGACGCGAACATGAAGGTTTTATTGGGTATATATGTATACCTTTCAAAGTATGTTTGTTTTTTGCACTTGTTGGGTCACTAGAGGGTGGTTATTCTGGTAAGAACCATGAGTCCGCGATGTTACAATCTTCATCTAAGAGTAATGCCTTTGTCATTGCCTTTTCTTGCAGGTATAATTTTTTTTTTTATTATTCGTGTCTTGCTAAATTCCACGTTTGTGATTCTTATTGGTATGTTTTGGAGCTGTGATTATGTGCGTTAGACTTTGCGCTTCGGCTCAAAATACCGGCTAGTGCCGTCGGGGCAGTTTATACTAATTACGGTATGTTGAGTTGTCTGCATATTCTTCTAGAGTTATCTTCAGATGCTCCATCTTGCATTCCGGTGGTAGTCATCAAGCTAGGTGTTTGTACTTGCCTGTAGGAAAGAGCTTATAGGCTAAACTGAAATAAAATGAGCTATTGAACCTCTTTAGTGGATCTAACATGCTATGGTTACGCAAGTAGGTATGTGTTATATTATAGAGTAACTTCAATATTATACATATTGGAAGGATGCATTTTAAGAATCGCACCGATACTAAAGCAGCCCCATTGACCTTTTTTTTTTTGTTTCAACTACTTGGAATGTTTACGACTTTCTTGAGAGTTTTTGTTTGGCGTCAGTCGCATATTGCACGTGTTCTTGGCGTTTCCCGCCGCGATTGTCAAGTAATAATTATTCTTTTGTTTGAGTGGTGTTTTAGGGCTCCGTACCTCAAAAGGAAAAAAAGAACCCTTATAGGATCACCCGTGCGTCTGTCCGTCCTTCACAGCCGATTTGCTAAGAATCCAATGGACCGAACTAAAACCTGGTACATACACGTATGAGTTTCTATGACCCCAACACTGACGGGTAATCTGTCAACAATGCGCATACAAACCCAGTTGGAGTCAATGGGAGAACACGTATTACAACCGCAATGTCAAGCTTGTGCGGATCCCTCTCCATGTGAGTTCAACTCGCACTTGACCGGTTGTTTTTTTTTAATGGTGTTAGTGGGCTTTTTTGTGTTACAGAAAGTTAAATTATTAGTTAACAACCAGATGGCTAAGCGATCCGCCAGAGATCATTTGTGTAGAAAATAGATACTTAAAGTTATGGTTGGATTGGTGTTCAGTTTTTGTCGTAGTTTTAAATTAAATGTTTTCCTCACCGAAGCGTCTATTCTAGTTACTTGATAAGAGATTTAAGCAGAATATGCTCTGATTTTGATAGCTATGCTAGAGTCAACAAACGCATCAATTTAAAAATCATAATATGAAGTCGTGGTTTACGTAGGTATATGCATTTTATGACGTTCTTGGGATAACACTTTAACGGCTAAGCTGACACTAATCAAATCTCCAACAAATTTTACACCGACGCTGTGTTGTCTTTACGTCCACTGCTTCCGAAGGCCAAACCCGAGGGTGACAGTCGAGGCCGAACACTTTGGCTTCTATATCGATCCCGTCGTAGATCTTTTGTTATGCGATGTCGAGAAAAACGTCCATGACAGACGGACGCCGGACGTTTCTATTACTATAGTACATACAAACAAAAAACCTGTTAGGAAAGCTGTAACCGTCCATCCTTCTGCTGATTAATCTTATAGATATATTCTACATCACATTGTACGGGGTACAGGTAGACTGAGCGAATCAGTTTCCCGTATATTAAAGGCCAAGCAATTAGTTCCTTAACGTCGGAAAGCTGACGGTCTGAGCGCCAGCATAAGCGGTCAACTTCTTGGAGATAAACACCAAGACCCCTGCAAGACCTAAAGGTAACCCACTGATACTCTTACGATATCAGCCACTGTAAATACTGCGATACACTGGCAGCTACCCGACGACAGGCCGTTATTCGGCGTTCAGGGCAGAGCGCCTTCGTAGGTACTTGTGGCCGATACCATGATGGTGCTTATATGCCACAGTCTCAGCTGCGATGCAACCTAAGCTTTATCTAGTAGAGGATTTATAAGGAAAGATCTCACCAAATCGCCTCGATGCTCGCCAAACTTGACACTCACTACACGGCACTCAGGGCGATACGCGCGAAAAAAGAAAAAAATAAATGTGCTCCCCGGGGTGCACCGTCTAGGGACCGAGCGACCACTTGTAGGCGACCGCTGTCGACCGAGGTTCGAACCGAACCTCCCAGTTTTCAGTTTTGACACTTTTTGTACTAAAATTCTTTTAATTCATTATGAGACCATTATGAATTAGTAGACTGCGCACATCGGCTCAATGATAATAGAATTGCAATAGTATCGTGTCGGTATAAAAAAAGTAAATAATTTTGAAGTATGGCATTTTAGCAGACTTGGCCCCCAATTGTCTCCCAAAATCTTTTTAATTTCGTCAATGAATCTTATCAGTGGTCTACCTGTATTTATTTTTCCGTTGGAAGTCCACTTGAGAAAATTATTCTACTTATCTTAATAATACATTACTACTATATGAAGATGATTCAAACAAACAAACTAATCAATCAAACAACTGACAGTCAATCAAACTAATTCAATGACTTCAATGATGAATCAAACACGATGATCTGTTCACGAGGTAATTAATAATTTCCGGCTGGGAATCCGGCGACCTCATTGGCACTTATCGACAGATATAGATAATTTTACGAGATATACTTTAATGTAGTTTCGTAATAAATGCATTGGGGTTATGAAATTAGCGGATTTCTAAGCTTAAGCATTCACTGCCTGTCAAAATCAAAGTCATTTATTAAATCTAGGGACATAGATACTTTCGAAAGTTAAATGCACCAAAGCTCCCTCTACTTTAGAAGTCAGTCAGCTGATAAGAATTGCCGAGAAATTTTGCGAGTAAATATTTTTATAGCAATATTTTTTGGACAAACTAACTATATTGGCAATTGTTTTGACTCCAAATGTTTAAAAATCCAAACCAATATGTTTTGAGCAAGCTGCAAACTATACCCAGTGTCAAGAAGTTTGCAGCTTAATAATTTGAAAAAAAACAAGCATTGAAACTTTTCAAGTTCGGATGAGAAAGCAATATAAAATTGTGTTTAATGCGCATAGTTTTAGCATACCTGGTTGAGAATTAAAACCGTATCTTCTTATTTTGGTTTTAACTTATATTGAAGCAAACAAACGCAATTTTTTCATTTGAAAGCATAACCTCTACCGCTAGCGCTTGTGATACCGTTTATTTCATGGCCCAATTAAGCCGTAAACCGGATAAGTGGTAACGGAAAGCAAGGTTGCTTGATGGTGCATCTCCATACACACAATTCGTTTGATATAATTTGGGTGTCACGTTTTATGTGAATCATGCAAGTATTTGCTAGTTACGACCTTGCTATTAGGGATCCTATGGTAACATAATGAGGAAACTATTGCACGGTGGTAGAGTACCACCTGGCTGGAAACCGACCCTCAAATATAAAAAATTATCGCCAAGCACTTGCTGATACAAGCGTATATAGGCTACGGTGACCGCTTACTATTAGGTGGACCGTATGCACAGATATACATCTAAATAGATGCCGCGAGTGTATGTACTTCGAATGTCAAAATCTGTTCAAAAATGGCGCTCAATGTTCTTCTTTTGAAACTGTTTCGCGCGGAAAGGGAACTCACATAAGGCTGCATGTCCACCAGAGATGTGTAGCGAGGGATTTGTTTAGCTGATAAATAGGATAGCTTCATAGGCCAGCCTAACTAAATCAATCTTGTGACATTATGGTAGGTACAAAAAAGTTACATGCTTGGTTTCATACGGATGCAGGGCGATATTTATTTAGAATTATGTCTGTGACCTCTTATGCTTGTTTACTACATGTTTTTTTATGACGAAGTTCGTAAACCAGTGTACGGCCCGCCTGATGGTAAGCGATTACCATAGCCATATGGACGCTTGCACCACACGAGGCATCACTCACGCGTTGCCGACCCTTTCCCCCACCCCAATGAGCTGATGACCTGCTGATGACCTTACTCACGTGCAAGAACACAACATAAAGTTATTTGGCTGTGGTATTCTATAAGGTGGAGCAGTGGCGTAACTATAGGGTGGCAGGGCTGGCAAAATACCACGGGCCTCCGACCCAAGAGGGCCCCGGCCCAAGAAGCCGCGAGCTCAAAAATATTTTTTTTCATTGTACCTGAGTATTTAATTTTATTTGGAAAGTATATTTTTATATGATCTGCTTAAAATCCAAAGTGAGACAACTAGTCTCCAATACGCATTGGGCTAGCGTGGGGACTACAGACCATTCCCTCTCGCCTAAGAGAGGAGGCCTATGGCCATTAGTGGGACATATACAACGTGTAATTGAGTACGCTGAAAATCTCGAAGTTTATTAAAATTTAATTGAGTACAACGTGACGATTTTTACTGATAGGGCCCCAGATGGTATAGTTACGCCACTGAGGTGGAGGTACTTCCCCAGACGAGCTACTCTTTGAGCGAATAAACACTACGCTCTACCGCTCTTCAAAAGCATAAAAGTAGTATAAAAATAAAGAAAAATATAGTATTGTATAGATAGACTGTGGACTGTAAAGGATCTTGCGCTGATTCGGGCTTCAGTTTTTATATTAAATTCTGCCGAGGAACTAAAAAGGAATGAAGAGTGTGTTCAATACAGTAACCCTTTGCACATACAAGCACTGAAAAACAATGCCCAACCTGCATCTAACAATGCTTGTATGGCTCAAATAAAATAAGAGTTACATTTTTTTTATACCACTTAGGTGGCAAACAAGCATACGGCCCGCCTGATGGTAAGCAGTTACCGTAGCCTATGGACGCTTGCAACACCAGGGGTATCACTCGCGCGTTGCCGACCCTGAAGAAACCGCTTCACTCCCTTTTTGAAGAACCCCATGCTGTACTCCATTGGGAAAACCACGGCGGGGAGCTCATTCCACAGTCCGAGCGTCCGCGGAAGAAAACTCCTTTTAGCCCGCACAGTTCGAAACAATTCTGGTTTCAATGTGTGTGGATGGACTCCCTGTCGATGGCCATGTACCAAACATATAGATACTCTCTGCTAACAGCAAAATAAGTAAAATCCAACAATCTCTTCCACGCTCAATTAACAAACTAAGATACTACTTAACATCACGACCTTCGTGTACACTGTCGAGCCGAAAACCAATTAATCAACGCGTACACTGCATTGCACGTTATAGACAATGAAAGGTCGAAGTTTTGGTTTCGATCTCGTTTCACGCTCGCTTGGTTGATACGATCTCGCGCCTCGCTCCGCACATCCTCCAGATATTGTTTACAATTCAACTAAATAGACTGTGACGTTTTAGTTGCATCTCGTGTGTATTTTGTAATTTGGGAAAAACGCATTAAAATGTACACTTAAGACGGGAGTTGGGCTGCGATTATTCCATACAAATGTATTCCCCTGTTTTCTTCCTGAATAATGCCTCTAGAGTCATCATTTTTTTTTTCATATCATCAAGTTCTGCTTTCGACACGTCCCTGTTACTTCCTTTTTTTCAGCAACTAATTATTAAAGAAATTATGACCCTCCGTAAATTACAATAAATGCCCTATTTTTCCGCCGTGATCAAAAGGACTACCAGAAAAATTCGAAAAGATTTTAACATAAAAGAAAGTACCTAGATAACACCTTACTTAAAATTTTAATGTAAAAAATAATTGAATCGGCTCAGTTTTCGAGGAGGAAAATGGGGAAAACGAAACGTCGACTTCGTAAATTTTTTTGTGAATAAATTGGTTTGAGCTGTAGATCGCACATAGCGCATAGCATAGCGGCATAGCGCGACGGCAATAGTTTCTTCAAATACCTATTTTTCAAATTCCTCGCAGCTAGGGACCCCTCTTAATGGTTCAATGACGGCTATCGCCGCTGGAGGCGCTAGTGTAGAATGCGGTATGTAGAAATGTCAAATTTTACTGAACGGTTACTGTTTGAGAGTTTTTAGCTCGGATTTTTACTAATTATTCGTGATTGTTGTAAAGATTGAGCTATTCCTTATTCATTATTGTGAGATATACCTGCGAATCACTACCAACCAAGTTTTAGGCGAGTTGAGGGTCGGCAACGCGCGACTGATACCCTGCACTGAAAAAAAATAAACTACAAGTGACTACAAAATTTTATTTAACAGTTACACAAAATTTTACGACCATTAACCTAAACAGAGTGACTTGCGAACTAAACTTACTAGTAACAAAACTAGTTTTTGTTAGTTACTAAATTTTTTGATTAAATGTAACTAAAGTTAGTTTCCCGACAACTAAAGATAGTTTCCCGACAACAAAACGTCAACTTACATAACTAGTTTTGTAGATCATTTTTTTCAGTGTGTTGTTGCAAGCGTCCATAGGCTACGGTAACTGCTTACCATCAGGCGGGCCTGCTTGTTTGCCACCTCAGTGGTATAAAAAAGATTTGTCTTTTGGAAACGTATATCCTCATTATTTTCGGTACAAAACGGGACTGCGCAACACTGAGGCAAAATTAATATTTTATTTATCAACTAGATGTCCCCCCGCGATTTTGCCCGCGTTCCCGGGATAAAAAGTAGCCTATGTCCTTCTCCATACCATAGCCTAATGCATTCTTCTTCTGCATGCCAAGTTTCATGATGATCCATTGAGTAGTTGAGACGAAGGCGTAACAAACAATCAAACTCACTTTCGCATTTAAAATATTAAATTAAAGTTAGGATAAAGTATCAAACTTGCTTGATCTACACTACATCTTTATAGCTGGATCTTCTTAAAGTTTCTCATACATATATCAGCGATCGGGTTATCTTGAAGCGATCATTGATATCATCCACTCTATTTACTTTTATACTCGGTACAAGTTAATGTACTAAGCGGGAGCGTTTAGCGATTTTAATTTTAAAATCAACACTCAACTTTTTTTTTCAAATAAATATAAATATCCTTGTACATTCCTCACACACGGTCATCTGATCCCAAACTAAGCAGAGCTTGTACTATGGAAACCAGATAACTGATATAATACATATACTACTTTTTGTTTGTAAATACATACTTGATATACATAATTACACCCAGACTGAGGACATACAGACATGTTCATGCACACAAATGCATGTCCTGTGTGGGAATCGAACCCACGACCTGCGGCGCCTAAGGTGAATCTTAACCAACTGTGCCAACTCAAATTCTTCAAATTCGCCCGTCAATTCAAATTCTTTAATATTTGCGATTAAACTGTAGCCCGATCAACAATGTAATTGGGAATTCAGAGAGAAGGGAATCAAGCAATTTTAAAGACAAACTGCAACAATAACAATAACAAAGTAAAAAATAATGATTATTTGAAGTGACACCGCGTGATTGGCGACAGATTTTTAACTAGAGTAGTAAAGTATCAAACAAGTTTCTTTTTATTTGACGAAGTCGGGTAACATGCATGGTCCGCCTGATGGTAAGCGGTTACCATAACCATTTCAGACGCTTGCAAAACACGAGGCATCACGCGTTACCGGCCTTTCCCCCTTCCCCAATAAGGTCTGGGACCTTACGTGCAGGAACACACAAAGTTATTTGGCTGCAGACGCTGCAGTATTCTATCAGAGGGCCTACCACAAGCTCAAAACAAGGTTAAAATAACCTTATTTGTCTTTTGTCCCGTTTTGACGCCGGATGTCAAAGAAAGACAAAAGTCAAATAAGAGCTTGTGGTTCGCCCTCTGGTACTTCCCCAGTCGAGCTGCTCGTTGAGGGAATAAACGCTATAAGGTAGAGCATAGCGTCTTAAAAAATCTATTTTATCAGATTAATAATCGCTTCATCTTTTGACTTGCACAAAACCGCATATAGCCATCTCACGATTGTGTTCGGTTCGCACGCGCCGCGCGCTGTCACTTTTTGTTTTACATTGGTAGCCTGTTTAGGTACACCCACGCCACGCTTCCTGCATGCACATGCATGCTTATTTCATTCTTGTAAACTAATACTGGTGCTTGTATATAATTACTTTTTTCCGCGTAATTTTCATGTCTTTTTGTCACTTCTGTGTAATTCTTTGGTATTTAGAGTGTTCTGTACAAGATATCTGGCTTGTGCATTAGAATGAGAGAGAGCTTACATAATAAACAACCATGTTAAATTATTTATACTGAAGACCTAAACCTTATGGTATCGATTATCCCTTCTGCATTTCATCACAAACCCACCAAACCATCAGAAAGTTTTTTTGTAAAACAAAACTAATTTTATTAAACTAGAAGATTGTGTTTTACTAATAATTTAAGGCATGTTTACAAATATATGCAAATTTTATGGAAATCAAATAATATTTCTGTATTTATTATAATTTATGTCATAAATTAAACTGCATAACTGTGGTTTTATGTAATAATTAAGTCAACGTCAAATAATATTTCAAATCCAATTTTTCATCAATCCTAAAGAAAAAAATATCTTAAAAAACGAGTTTTATAAATTTTATATTTACATTATCAGTGCTCTCTTTCATTCTCAGTGATTTTTTTCATATTATTAATTTATTTTTAAAAATCAATATATCACAATTATTTCAACTTTTAATGATACTCTCAATTCCCAAAATTTCAGGAATATTTTTGTGCTATATCCAAAAAATAGACAAACCAAGTCTAGACAGAATACATTCGCCATTCTCCAAAGTTTTATTTGCATTACACAATGATATCATGTTGGCGTAATATTTACATACATAACTGAATGTTGTGGGTATTCATAAAAAACTTATTAAATGCAAATTGCCAGATTGTGGTAATGTGGTAAATGAGGTATGAAGCACTAAAACTACATCTGTATCTTGCACAGACGTAATACAACTATGAAACTGGTTTTTTAATAAAGCATATTTTTTATGTAGAGTTGTAGTGAAAAGTTATTTTGGGCAATAAATGAAAAAATAACATGTTATTGTACCTAATTATTAAGCTAAATGATCATGTAATTGTAACATCTAGGAAAATATTAAAACTGACATATAACGGTGGGCCAACCAGAACTCTTAAAACAATATTATAACCTTACTTGTCTTTTGTCCTGTTTTGACGTCGGATGTCAAAGAAGGACAAAAGACAAGTAAAGTTATAATAATATTGTTTTGAGAGCTTGCGGTTGGTCCCCTGTAATGAGTTGTTGGAGACTTCTCAATTTATGTGTATTTCAAATGGTGGTAGAGTCAACTGTTCTGGTCATAAGTACCTTATCAGGACCAAGTGACTTTTTTAGGGTTCCGTACCTCAAAAGGTAAAAAGGAACCCTTATAAGATCACTCTCTTGTTCATCTATCTGTCCGTGTATCACCACCGATATTCTCAGGAACGGGTGGACCTAGCAAGTTGAAACGTCAAGTGGGTACCGGGTGAAAAACTAGTCTATACCAGATCTAGTAATGAAATAAAATCCATGTTACGTTAAGTGAATAACAATAATGTGCCTTACGATAACGTGCAATGCAATGACGGGGATAATTTGGATCTGATTTCAATTAGTTATGAATAATTACTGTGAATTATCTGACATAAACATTTAAACTCCATAATTGCGTTATTGAAAAAAAAACATCTTTTTATTACTTATGTATTTTATTAGAATTTTTTTGAAATCCAATAAAATAAACCGAAATATATTTATTATCAATTTATTATAACTTTTTAATAACAATGAAAAAATTCAAACAAAAAATAGTTTTGTAAGAAAACTTCTATAAATGATCTTCCGTTTTATGACAAAAAGAAATCTCGTCAAACTCCCAATTAGGTAACCAAAACTGAGATAAAAATACATACCAAATAAACATACAATCTTAGCTCATCTAGATCAATCAATAAGCGAACTATCCCACGATTAAATAGATAACAGTTACACAATGCATCGGTATGATCTGTAATTATCGATCATTCGTCAAGTAACAAGTCGTGATGTATTTCATGGAGCACATGCCGCGGAGAGCGCTAACCCGAGTAGCGGAGTCGCGGGTTGCGTGCGCGCGCGCTGTGATCTATGTGTGCGCAAGGTATAGGTGGTAGCGTTTATAAATATTTGCCTTTTTGTACCTAGTTCGTTTTTTTTAAACCTGTTGAATTATTTTATTATGTATCTGGTTTTCATAGAAAAAGCCCTGCTTAATTTGGGATCAGATGTGGGGCCATATTATGTGAAAATGTCCAATAGTAAAAAGTCAAAGTGAAAGCCATTTATCCAATTTAGACCTTAGTAGGGCACTTATGAAGGTACTGAAATTATCACCAGATCGTAAGTCAACTTTCAACTGAGAAGAACAGGCAAGAAACTCGGCAAGGTCAAAATTTTTAGATATTTTTTGGAAATTAACTCAGGTACCTAAGTACTTCGTATTTAAACGAACACAGCATATCGTCTTTTAATAGTAATATAAAGATTTCTAATAATAAAATTCTTTGTATGAGGTTTCATTTAATTCAATACTATTAGCGTGCCAACTGTTTATTTTGAATAAGAAGCAAAATACACCATAAATATTAAATTTTAATATATACTTTCGATGTATGAATAAAAATAAATTCGTCATATTATTTTTTAAAACTATGGGCAGAATTACTATCTCTTCTTATTCCTCGGCCGCTATCACGAATCACTTGGACTATACAAACACTTTCACCGCCATCTTGCCGGGATGCGCAGGAGTCGCCCAACCGAGAAATCGATTCAGAAATCATTTAATTGCCTCTCGTTTTATACCGTAATCCGAACATAATGAGTAATGTTTACACGTAATAAGGTAATCGATGTTATGGGCAGGATTTCTGCCCAATTAGACGATGAGTCTTTGTTTTGTCTGTGGTTTAGATCAGTCATTGTGTCATGAATACTGGTGGGGAAAGGCGGCTAAGTTTTGAGACCATTGACAATTTTCAACAGGTTCAATTTTTTTATAGAATAAAACAGAGTAGGTGAAAGGTCAAAATCGAAACGAGAGTTTTGGGTGAAATGAAATGAAATGAAATGAAATGAAATAATTTATTCATTCAAATAGGCCTTCACAGGCACTTATGAATAGTCAAACTCTAATACTCTAATGCACTAATGCACGGTTCGGAAGGTTGATTTTGCTGAGAAGAGCCGGCAATAAACTCAGCAATTACTCTTTTCAAAAACAAACTTAAATTTAAATGAAAAAAAGGTGAAAGGTCAAGATCGAAACGAGAGTTTTGGGTGAAAGGTCAAAATCGAAACGAGAGTTTTGGGTGAAAGATCAAAATGGAAAACGAGTATGGTGTACTAACTTAAAAACTTAACTTAAGGTAAAGCGAAGCGAAGAGTCCGTAAAATCTAACTTCGCGGCTATCCACCACGCATTTTATTGGTGCAGATGCGTTGCATAACCACGTGCGTTACACATTATTTTTATTTTGATCCCAATCCCGTACTAAAGAACCTTAAGGTGGCCCTCTGTGGCCGGCCCAACTTCAACGCAAGCATAGTCTAAAAGCTTTTTATTTCATCCAACGTAATGTTTGACTGCGAAAAAAGAGAGACAGCATCAGAGCCGTCGGTTATCAGTCGGTAAATTCCACTGATCACTCGCGGCCGCTTCGCTAGGTCGTCATTCATGATTTCGCATTCATAAAACTTGTTCCAGGAGTATACTTCTTGTGAAAAAATCTTACCAGTTTGTGAAAAAAAAGTTAGTTATTTAGAATCTCCAATACATTTGCAAGCCTGGTATCTAAATGTTTTCTTTGCTTTTACAATTTATAGGTACATTAGATATGGCCAAAGTTCAGGCAAAAACGCTGTTTTTCGGAGGCTTTGACTGAATTTGATTCACACTCTTTTTAAATTACGCCTAGATACACGGCTAGATATAGTGCACAAGATACTAATTTGTTCAAAACATGTAACGAAAAATTTTTAACAACGCCATAATAAGTACAGAGGTTTTGTATGAAAAGTATGACGAATTGAGTCCTCTTAAATTGTTTCTTTCGGAAAATCAATCAGGCCTTAGACCGGTGTATCGGAGAAATCTCTCTTACTTTATAGCCAGCTATAAATTGCTAGATGTTAGGTAAATAATAAGGAATAGTAAAAGCTGCTTTGACCTTATAGCACAAGCTTTCAACTGTCACTGTTTATAGTTTCGCATTGAGAAATCATTAAAATTGATTGATCATATATTTTAGTTATAAACATAAAGTAGTTCTAAGATAAATTAAAAAGTTTCATAATAAGTTTAATAATTTGATAAATGAGTGGCAATGGGTCACGTCTGTCATCAATTTTGCAGACGAGTTTTAGAGTAGAGACCGTGTCTTAGCAAACGACCTGCAGGCCGCCCCCCAGCCCAAAGATTGACGAACTCAAAAAGGTTACCAGACTGGGCTGAATACGGTGTTAAGAAACTAGAACTGACAAGGCCAGCATTAGACTGAAAAAGGCTGATAATGATGATGAAGATTTGATCATAGATAACCAATTGAGCTTTAAGAAACTGCAAATTTCTATGATCGAAGATTTAAGTACGTAGGTTCACCACTGTCCTTTCAGTGAAGGAAAACAATTCAATGCTAAATTAATGAAGATACTACCAATGCTCATTCAAAGCCATAAGCAAACAATACACATCTAAATCTTGACCTTCTCACAACATACACATTAACACTCTTAACTCAACTAGACAAAGGTCAATATCGAATGCTACGCTTGAACAACTTTGTTAACATACTTCGGAAGTGCTATAATAACGGATATTAAGAACTCTATTATTTATGGTTTTAATGCAACGAGGCGTTTAATTTTATTGTTTCTGTGTCCGTGACTTTGTTCTAAGATACTTAATAGGTTATCTATAGAATTGCGCTCAAATATATACAAATTATTACAAAAATAGCAGCACATTTTTAATAGCGAAGTGTGTGGTGGCTGCCTCACGTGTCATACTTGGGAACAATTGCTGCTTGTGGCTTCTCTGCTAGTTAATGCTACTTAGGTAAAGTCATAATTATTGTTTACGCGCAATACAATAAATATCTACAAGAATATATTTCTTAAACTAACTACCGAACCGAGGTTTCTACCGTATCCTCTGTCTCCATAGGCCACCTGCATGCTTAACTTCACCAATGAGGCGTCAATAGGTTAGAAACAAACAAAATCATTATTGCTTTCATCACCTAGGAGCATCCAAATTACTACAGAGTTTTTCAACCAGCTAGATTTCCTCATAACTCTAGACTTAAAAGCTCATTTTATACTTGCCTAAGCTAACTAATCTTCCTGACTTGTTTTAGTTATTTTCTAGTAATAGCGTTGCTACCAAACAGCACACAATTTGTTTATACAAAACACAAATCACCGACTGATTGCCGACACTCCATTATTCATTGTTCACAGATTTCTGTGTGCTTGTGGGGGTTAGGACGAAAGTCCACTTTGCTATGCTATGCTATAATATAAGAACTGAGTGTTAAGTATTGGTAATTTTCTGTTAGGTTTGGCCTTAATTTTTTCAACAAAAATGCGTCTATGACCAATGAATAAACAAAAATTTGTGCGAGGTATATGAGAGTGAGTGCAAAATTACATAGTCACACACACTGGTGTTGCAAGTGTCCATAGGCTACGGTAACCGCTTACCATCATGCGGGCCGTATGCTTGTTTTCCACCTTAGTGGTATAAAAAAACACACACCCAACTTACTCCGTTTTCTACAATCTTCATTTTATTTAATATATATTTAGGTAATACTCAAAGAATCACAGGGACTGTTCCCCTAACTTTAATGAAAGTGCAAACACGTATCATTTTTCTATTCCGGGTCTATATATAATTTATTCAATTAACCTATCTAATAAAAAAAAAAAAAATATCTTAAAATCTATATAAATGAAAAGAAATAAACTAAATGAAAAAATCGTTGTCAGAGGGTATATTATAATATTTAAGGAAGATAATAAATCAGCCTGTGCCATAGCTTTTAAAACGTTACAATAACTCTATCTCTTCGCTCATGCAGTATACACGAACCTATCGCGAACATTGCGAAGGCATCCACAATTTCATGGTTCCCTAACGTTTTATTAGGTCGATCGTATGTAGAGACAACGTTCTGATAGTTTTATTGCGTGTCTGAACGCGTCTGATAAGGTTTGTTACTTGAAATAACGTCAAATTGTGATGGCCATTAATTTCGGCACTCAACATAAGTGTTTTCAAGTCAATGACATTCGCAATAGGTGATTTTAATGTTACATAAAGTAAAAAATTCACCTAAATGTTAATGTGGGCTTAGTTATCTTGATATTTGTATGAAGTGCGTTTGTAATAAGCCAGGAGGTAAGTAGTATAACAAATATAATATATAGACGAATTGAGAACGTCCTCCTTTTATGAAGTCGGGAGGGAGTAGACGATATCAGGATTTGGCTTAACATGCAGCTTCATGTATGTTTAAAAAATTAAGTGAATTAAAAGATGTTAAAACTGCTACTTAATGGTACAGTAGTACCCAACTGATATGGCTTACCGATGTACCTGCGCAGAAGATACATTTTCAAACGCGGGAAACGCTATTGGCGACAGCTGCCGTCATGTTAGCGCGCGCCGTGCGGAGGGGCGTGTGAACGGAACTAACAGCTGCAGTGTATTATGAACCTTATAGTAGTGATCTAAGGTTGATTGCAAGTTTTAATCATTCTTTCGTTAATCTCCGGGCCATAATTTCTTATCTGTGCGAACGAAGATTCACGACGCGCCTTATCAGTTGGGTAAAACTGTAACAAAGAGTTAATTCTAAAAATTATCATTTCAATCTGAAATATAATGACGCTGCAAATGTGGAAAAAATAGTATCCTTAAGATATAGGCTTTTCCACAGAGAAAAGAAATATAAATAGAGACGCTATGCTAGCGGAGCCCGCGCGCCACATATTAGATCAGTCGATCATATATCAACCAAAACACGCGTCAACGCTTCGTAGTATCCGCCATACTTAGCAGAGGTGCGTAGCTCCGCGAAAAATATTAATTATACCATGATGCGTTATTATTTCCTCTAGGAAACGAAGTGAGGAAGTCGAACGTAACTCATGGACGGATTTCCTTTCATCAATGAGTCTACAAACCTTTATTTAATTGTAATATTTATAAAAATGTATTCATGATTATGATAATTTTAGATGTTAACGATAAACTCTCATACTACTGCAAAATTATACATTGCAGGCTATGTACTCACTTTATTTGTACGCAAGGTAGCGAGCGCAACTCCGCACGTAATGTATTGCGTTTCTTTCACATCCGTCGTGACCCCAAAACACGTGCATCGATAGTGTTGTTCGATTAATATCGATAAAATGCATCTATTTATCACTGATTTGATTAAGGCAATAGTTGAAAGTTATATCAAAGTCCGCATACATCTATTAAAATTAAAAATAAAGATTTCAAAACGGCAGTTTCGAAACAAATTCATTTTATTTCATGGGCAATAAACCGTGTAACAATAACTTTAATTTAATTTACTTCATCGTATTAAACGTTTTTTTTACAATTCAGTATTCTCAGCACTTTTATTCTTATCGAACGTGAATTTTCTCACAGAATTTCTAAAATTTAATATCGATGAAATTAAAATACCGATAATTTTATTGATATTTTATCGACTATTTTCGCTGCGCTAAGCGAATAGCGCTACTCGACCAGCTATTACGCAATTATCAACATTATGTTTAATGCATTTAAGTTCACAATTGCGTTCAATAAAAATAACGCCATCTATGGCCGAGTAGCGGCACTTTTTCGTCGATTGAATCTAGCTAGTTTGTAGATTACAAAACGACGTAAATACTCTGTACACTTTTGAAAAATAAATATTATCTTAACGTAAAAAGGTATATTTTCATATGTATGACCTGTGTGATTAAAGCTAATTTTGAGTAAAATAAAAACGACCAATCAAAAAAATTGTTTATTTGTAGTGCAATATATGATTCAACATTTATTTGTGTGAGTTTGTCGCAGTTTGGCGACACCGGTTCCGATACAAATTCTAACACATCGCCCTTCCAGTGTATTCTCTTTTCCGTGGGCTTTTCTAACTACTTTCATAATCGAAGCCCCAGCTACAAATGGACCAAGTTCAGCTTAACCTCAGCATAGCCATATTAGTCATTATAAGCCCATATTTACCGACAGATGTTCTGAACTGCAATGTCTTCATTGTTGGGCCAAATTGAAGATAATCTGTGTTGCGCAAACGTAGCCACTGGTATGTACGGCTGAGGAAAGAATATTACATGAAAATTTAAATTAGAGAAATGACATGTTGCTTAAATATTTATTGAGAAAAATGCTCTGAATTATCGAAGACTGGAATTTTGGTGGTAAATATGAAGCTCTCGTGGTGTAGTGTAACATAGTAAACGGGCAAAGTAAGCTACGCCTGTCGTGGTCGGTACCTGCATGAGTGACCGCCTAGTGGTATTTCAAATCGAGCGTTTCCGTACTTCGGAAGGCACTTAAAGCCGTTGGTCCCTGTTATCACTTAATTGTGATAGTCGTTAAGCAGGTTGGATGCCTCCTAGGCGGCTTGAAAAATTCCAACAGAAGGTTAACCACTAGCCTACCCCCACCGATCCGCAGTGGGCACGCGTGGTGGAGTATTGCCCATTCCTTTTCACCTTCATTTGTGAAAGGAGGCCTGTGCTCAGCAGTGGGACATTATAGGCTGATGATGATGATGAAATATGATAGTGTTTACATTTTATTCATATTTTCTTGGAAAAACAAAGAATAAAAAAATTCATTAAATATCTATAAACCAAGGTTCCAAAAAATCGTATGTAATATGGCGCACGCACCTACGATAAACAGCCTTTTGATGAACGAAATGGCATCTTTAGAGCAAAGGTTATATGCATATAAGAATACTTTCAACATTCAAGTACAGGATGACAGTTAAAAAAAATGGAGGGATTAATAAATAAATTATACATAGAATCCCTACAAAATATGACAATGACTCACTTCGCCTGCAAAAAAAATTCAATAAAAATCACAAACATGATTAAGTCACAAATTACAACATACTACACGAATATCGATATAATATAATATAAGTAATAAAGTCCAAAGTTAGTGATAAATCGCTAAAATCTTATGTTTAGTTAGATGTTCAAGCGCCATTACCCGACCTAGCTGGCATGACGGACCTTGACACGCCATCTTTATGTTGCATATGTGTCATCGCATTTATATGTATTTTATACAAAAATAGTAAAAATTCATCATTATATTCATGCGTTGTGAATAAATATACCTAAATGAGAAAGAAAAAACTATCTAAAAATGACTAGGAACTTGTAATTAGATTTTTTTAGCTTATTGCCTCATGTCATGGGTTCGATTCCCAGGTTTCCCAGGACATTGTGTGCATGGACGTGTTTGTCCTGCGGAGCTACGCATAAGGACATGTAATAAACTTCATTGAACTGAGCTTAATTTAAATCCCATTATCAGGAGAGACCTCAAGCGGGTCACCGGAGGAGTTTGGATTCGGGTGATGCATATCATTTAAAAAAAATACAAAAAATAGCCCACTTTCTGCACATTTTAATAAACAAATATTTTTCACTTATCATGTTTTAATTTACTCCGCGAGTGTACCTACATGCCATACAAGATTGCATTTAATTCTGGTGTGTTCCAAGTTGTTAGGTATTCTTTTGTTTTGTTTTATGAGACTAGAAGCTGTTTACGACAGATTAACTAGTAACAACATGTGTTTATATGATGACAGGTATTTTAAGGTTACAATACAGTAAAACTAGGAAGGTCGTTTTACCACTCTGCTATATGCATCGTTGTCTTCGTAAGCTCGTGTAAGGACAACATAAGAAGCTAGTGTATCTATATCTTACCAATCAAAGGGTAAGCAGAGTCTTGTTTTATATAGGTACCTCCTAACCTTTAAAGCTGTTAGGATTATCGACGATACCAAGCTCACAAGTGGTTTAGGAGCTCTTAGTCTGAGGAAATAGCGTGTTATCGACCCTACCGATGAGCTCTGGCGACTTAACTCACGCGCAGGAACACAACATAAAGTTATTTGGCTGCGGGATTCTGTATGATGGAGGTATCTCCCGTGAGTCTCTGTGTGAGTGTATATGGAATAATGATGTCAAAATTACTTGATAAATCATATGTTTTCAATATTAATGAATATAATATACTAAGTACATTACTAAGGCAGGTAATTAACGATATAAGGTTAACGATATGAGGATATCAACCAAATGGTTACCTGACAAGGCCCTTATAGATATAATGTAATTTCCTTTACGAAATCGAGAGAACAATATAATATAAGACACCCATATTTGGGATCGATCGAGAAGAATGGACATCGATACCAATTGATCTATTGGTATCGATGTCCATTCTTCACTCGAATGATAAATCGATATAACTGTAATGATAATCGATTTTATTGTTAAGGCCGTCTTTAAAGAATTTGATCTATGTATAGGTTACGTAATATATGTTTTGTTTAGGAGTATTCTTTTTATGACCGATGACACTCTGTTATTTGTTTGCTTTCCAAATTCTAAGGCTAGCTTTCAAAACCAGGCAAGTTTATGTAGGACCATGAATACCAGGGTTCCGTAGTAGGTACCTCTTTTAATTCGAAAATGAGATTGTATAAATCGACTATAGCTCGTAAACTTGACTCACAATGGGCTGACAGTTTCCCTTGTAATTTCAGTCGTTGACCTATCGCTGTAATTGTTCAGTATTTTAGGAATAACAGGGTACATTTCAGGTGTAGGAGTGAGGACACGTACGTAACTCATGTAAAATTTTAGATTTTTTAAGACATTTTCAACGATATTTCACTTGCAATGTGTAATGTTACATTTTGTTGTGTTTTTAATCTTTATGTGTGCCAAAGTGTGTCATAGACCTTATAATTTATAAGTAAAATGACTAACATAAATACTAACCGACGGATATGACGAAACTATATACGGGTTCTTTGTTTTGACTGCGGTACCCCAAAAAGTCACATAATAGATGCGGTGATACAAGAGTACCTAACTGCACAATCATTGCATCAAATGAGATGAAATTGCATTGAATCATTGCCGGGTCAGACGATCTGGGGATGTTTTATGATCTGATATGACATAATTGTACCGATCACTCGGACCAATTTGTTCGCGATACCAATCAACGGCACGATCTAGTTTGTCAATCGTGACATTTGGTGTCATCTTCGTTTGTTATTAGGTTCAAATTATATCGGAGGATCTCGTTTGTAATGTGATTGGTATTATATAAGTCAGGGCTGCCCAACCTGTGTGTCGCGATGCCCTGGGGGGCGCCGGCAGTATTATACCAGGGGCAAGAAGTATAAGAAGACACGATTTTGTTTCAAACACAACTCATGATTTCTATGGGAGAATCGATTTGATTGGCAGGCAAAGGGGACTGGTGGTCACTTATAATTTGTTTGAGTTTTGTAATCAGTTTTGATTATTATTTATATTAGAAATAACAGCAAACGTAAAAGGGGACTGGTCTGCGATGCTGAGATTATGGGTTCAATTTTGAAAAAGAAAGATTAAATGATTTTAAAAGCTAATTTTATAAATATTTACTTAATTAATAATTAATTAATAAAGATTTGAGTACGTTTCTCCTATATTCTTTTTTGGAATTTCTTTGTTTTATGTAATAAACCTCCGTCTGTTATCAATAGATTTAACGTAAATAACATATGCGCTAGAAATCATATGTTTGGCGAGTGCGGTATCTCCGCACGCGCTCTCCACGGGTTTTATACTTCTAATTAGTTTGGCTGACTGTGTCGATGCGAACGAGTCGAGTGAGCGCCATGTGTATTATGATGCGTTGCGGCGGGAGCGAGCGGCCAGTGCTTTATCTTTTTCAAAAATTTGGATGCTGTTTGGAGTTTTTCTGACAAATTGTTATTAAGCTAGAACTACAACTAGTAGGTAAATAGGCAACAAAGCCAGGTCGTCGCAAAAATATGGCAACTTCCCAAGGGCGTCACAGTTAAAATAAGTTTGGGAAGCCTTGATATAAGTGATACATGCGATGAGAGATATTATTGATGCGTTTTTTCCCTTAGCCGAAATCTCGAGCTTGTTGTTAAGGCTGCATGGCCACCAGTCATTTAGCTGACAAATAGGATTTCTTCATTTTCTAATGAAGCGTTCCTATTGGCGGGTTATAACTCATAAATAACACATCTCTAGCTACAGATATCTGGTGGAAAGCCACCCTAAACACTTGTGATATACACATTAAATATTTTCCGAAATAAATAAGAAAAGAGGGGTTATCAAATTCTAAATATTTAGTCAGACCCAGGGTCCATATATTGTGCGTAAAGTTATCCTATGTTAGTACAAATAACATTATTAGATTATTTTATACTCTAATAAATAACATGTAGGTAACCGGGTCAAATAATTGTACAATCGGTACTAAGACACATTCTAAAATTGTCAAAATTGTTGTAAAATGTAATTTAATCATATATTTTCATTTTCCTTAACCCATTACATTGCATTTTACTTTCTGCACCGCTTTTTTTTATACCACTAAGATGGGAAACAATCATACGGCCCACCTGATGGTAAGCAGTTACCGTAGCCTATGGACGCTTGCAACACCAGGGGTATCACTCGCGCGTTGCCGACCCTTAAGAAATCTCTTCACACCCTTTTTGAAGAACCCCATGCTGTACTCCATTAGGAAAACCACGACGGGGAGCTCATTCCACAGTCTGAGCGTTCGCGGAAGAAAACTCCTTTGAGCCCGGACAGTTCGAAACAGTTCTGGTTGTACGTAGTATTTATATACTCTGAGGTTCTGGTTTCAATGTGTAGGCATCAAGTCGAACAATTCCTTAGAATACTCCCCGTTGACCCCTACTGCATATAAACTTTAACTATGCCAAACCTCTCACTCCTCCACGCTTGCAATATGCTTAAAAAGGGGTAAATACGCCGATTTCTCTTCACGCATACATAGAAGATAAACTAAGTTGCAAATCATTATTATCGGTTCTTACTAAATGTCACTTTTAATGGCGCCAACCATAAACTCATACTGCCCACAGATGCACAATACAAAAAGATGAAATGGTATTTACTTTCTACTTGTACTTATGTCAATCGTTCATCATTACAGTGACAATGACACAGCCTACCACATTAGGGATTCAGTTCACTGATTCATAACATTGAAACAATTCATAACATCATAACAATGATGATAACTTGACTTGAGATGACTTGCAAATCAACTGATATAAATATTCAAGTAGACATTCAAGAAGGAACTGGTACTTGAAGCAGGTTTCTTTGTTCACATTTTTATTAGTGTACTACTTAAAAGGTGAAAGAAGATTGCATGCAGCTGAGATGAGGATATTGAGATGGATGTATAGAGTGACAAGAATGGATAAGATAAGGAATGAGTATATAAGGGGAAGCTTGAAAGTAGCGCCAGTGACTGAAAAGTTGAGAGGGAACTGTTTAGTATGGACATGTTATGAGGAGAAATGAAAGCCACGTCACTAAAAGAGTTATGAATATGAAAGTAGATGGATATACGGGAAGAGGAAGACCGAAAAAGAGATGGATGGATTGTGTGAACGATGATATGGGTAAGAAAGGAGTGGATGCTGGTATGACGGATAGAAGAGACGAATGGAAGAAGCGTACATATTGCGCCGACCACAAATGATTGGGAACAGGGCAGGCAGATGATGACTACTTAACAGGTGCGGGATACAGGGGGGAGGTAATGGGTGCTATTGCCCCACCCCAAACCCACGATAAAAGGTCTTTATTTAGGCCAATTAAATATTTTTAAAATATTATAAGGCATCACTGTCTGGGGCCAAATTAAAAAAGTGCGAGTTGGACTCGCAAACGGAGGATTCAGTACAATATTTATTAACTCATTGTGCTATGAAAACAAAATACCAAAAAAAAGACGTTTGTTGTATGGGCGCCCCCTTTAATTTTTAATATAATTTCATTTTTATTATTTGTTGTTACAACGGCAATAGAAAATACATATTTTCTGAGAATTTCAGCTGTTTACCTATTACCGTACATGAGATACAGCCTGGTGACAGACGGACGGACATCGGAGTCTTAGTAATAGGATCCCGTTTTACCCTTTGTGTACGGAACCCCAAAAAACAAGAATGTCATTCTAACACGACCCCATAAATCTCCATTGCCATTGAGCCATTGTGTGTTGTCTTCTAAATTCATAATGTTTTTGAAGCTACTGAATTAGTAGACTACCAAAATTGTCAAATGTTCATCGTTACACAATTGTAATAGCAGACTTGGGTCCCAAGCAACGCAACACTCGCCACACCTATGATTTACTACCCATTTACAAATTCCGGGACAATTAACCAATCATAACAAGAGATGGAATCGCAATCGCAACTGGCTCGCTATCAGCCTCGATCTATCGCATTTTGAATCGCACTCGTGACGAATGAAAGCTAGTTAATGCATGGGAAGAGTACCGAAACAGCGTTTCGCAACCTGATCTCCGGCAGATAAGCGATGGGATCTCACCTGTTGTGGTGAAGCTTAGGTGATAAGAGAGTACAAAGTTTATGGGAAGCTTTTTTGGAAGTGCCCTTTTGCAGCTGGCATAGCTCTCAAACTCTTTTCGTAACTTTTTGGTTGTGAAGCGATATGTGCAGTGTTGGCAATGTGCGAGTGATACCCCTGGTGTTGCAAGTGTCTATAGGCTACGGTAACCGCTTACTATCAAGCGATCCGTTTGCTTATTTGCTACCTTAATGAAAGTATTGAAAAAATGCTCAATCAATTGTTCTTCGGTGTTAGCAGAGTTTTTAGATAGGAGGTATTGTTTTCTGTATTACGTTACTTAGTAAACATTGGCCCTGATTATGTTGTTCACAACTAAACTAATTTTAATGTCACTATATCTCTTTCTAACAAAGAACATAAGAAAAGGATGTAAGAAATTTAGTCCTGTCAAATTAGTCCAATGCTTGTTTTCAATATAATTTTAGTCGCCATCTATCGCGGTTACGCCTAAATACATGCAAAATAAGACGGCAAAGATTAATTTGACAACTTAAAATATGTTCTATCCTTTTTCAATCATGTTCATAAGAAAGAGATGAGATGTGACTAAAATTAGTTTAGTGCGATTTACAACAGAATCGGCACCAATGAGTTCCAAAGATAGTCGGGGACTTTTAATTAACTTAAATTAAGGCGCGGACTGACTACGATTTTGACAGCACTCGTTCTTCACTGGAATAGGGTTGAAAATGGAAAATCATAAATGTGTCGACTCTATGAAATGGACTGTTATTTACGGGTTTTCTTTAGATTATACAGAATATACACATTAAATTGAATAAGTGTCCGGTTAACATTCTAATATAATTCTGTATCTTATATATTGTTAAAAATAAAATTGTTGTCATCGCTGAAAATACGGAGAATTTCGACGCGAAAGATTTTTTTAGACGTAACTTAGGATTTTTTTATTGGGAATATCAAAGCACTTTTTAATATTCTATTCGGTTAACATTTTTCTCAAAACCCTCTTCTATCCTCAGTATTTTTTTGTGTTAGGTATTTCATTGCGTTACGTCATACTCGACTCTCAAAGAAACCCATTTTTGAGATTTGAGCTTAGACCTGGCCTTAACTACTACCCGTATCATGACGATGCATAACCCGTACGCGATCCCTAATGGTGCTCGCCCGCTTCCCCTGTACATCCCCGATGGCGCCTGTATTGCAAACTATAACATCACCGCGGTCAGTCACGACTTATCGAGTACGGGTAGTAAAGTACAAAATAAAGTCTCAAAATACTATCCCTGATATGCAGGAGTATATGTACTTTTCCCCACGGTCACACTCGTTCCTGGGAAAAAGTAGTCTATGGCCCTCTCCGTACCATAGGCTATCTGCGTGCCAAGTTTTATCGCAATCGGTACACAGGTTAAAGCGTGTAAAGGTAACAAAGAAACACGTTCTTACGTTCACATTTTTATTTCACATAATCCAAAATTTCAAGTAGTTATCCAATGGCTAAATTGAAAAATGCTCAAAGGAATCTCGTCGCCAATTTTAACAAAATCGCTGAAAGTTCTTAACTTAAACATGGCAAGGCTTCCGATTTGCATGTAATTATCCAGTAGCGATGATCGGTAACTGAACTGCAGGTCACCTGGCCAGCTTCTGCAGATCTTTACTTTCAGCCGTTTGAACTTTGACTGTGCATGATCGTAAGTCGTAATTTGAGATCTGCTTGTACCATTATCTTTTAGGTCTACGTTCTATTTTATAGTGCAGGAATTTCATAAAGGTAGATACGATATTTCATACCGTGTTTGCGGTTTTATAATCTTATTTTTAGAGCCTCCTGGGTGCTTTATTTCCTACAATAATAATTAAAAAATCACATCTTAAGCTTAAGCTATAGCAGCTTAATTTTCCAGAAAAATGTAAAAATATGCGTACATTTGTGGACGACCCAAATATAGACAATTTTTTTTATACGACTAGGTCAGTAAACAAACTTACGGCCTGCCTGATGGTAAGCGGTTACCGTAGCCATATGGACGCTTGCAACACACGAAGCATCGCTCACGCGTTACCGACCTTTCCCCCCTCCCCAATGAGCTCTGGCGACCTTACTCACGCACAGGAACACAACTTTACATAACATAAAGTTATTTGGCTGCGGTATTCTGTAAGGTGGAGGTACTTCCCCAGTCGAGATGCTCTTTGAGCGAATAAACGCTACGCTCAGGTAGAGCGTAGCGTTAGCTCTAGCTATGCTCTAACTCTCGGATATTTAAGTAGATCGACCAATGCTGGATTTAGAGGTGTGGAGGCCCTGGGGCAACAAGGGAGCGGAGGCCCCTAATTATTTTTCAAATAAGTTAAATAATATTTTTCTTGCAAGTGTTTCAATAATTTATTTATATAATCGTAATAAAAAAAATAATAATTTTTGTTTGTTTAGTGTACAGTTTACTTCACTAATATGCAATTTGTTTTAATATGTAAAAAATATAATAAAACTTATGTGGGTGCCTCTCTGTGGAGGCCCCGGGCATTTGCCCCCATTGTCCTCCCTTAAATCCGGCCCTGAGATCGACTACTGACTCTAAGTTATGGAAAACCTAAGTCCTAAGGTTCATCCAGAAAACGGAATGGCTCGGAAACCTCTCCACGTAAGTTAAGCTTTCATTCGACTAATTAGTTATTTTATTAAAGTACCTACGTAGATAGTATACCTAATACCTACTTAGCAATTCCACTATTCGATTATCGACTCTAGCATGAGCAAACTAAGTCATATTTCATGACTTTAAATGTAGTTTAGCTAAATTGTAGGAAAATCTACAAGTTCAAATGCTAGCGAAAGTGGTACACGACTATATACAAGTATTATTAATTGTCAGGCAACAATGGCGGCAGGAAGCGGCCATCTTGCCAAACGTGACTTCCGGCGTGCGCGCATTGCGGGTAGCACAAATTATATATGTTTTTGTTTTGACAATACGATGTTTAATTTTTATACTTATTATAATCTAGAGAGCTAGAGCCCAATTTTAGTTCATTATAAGTAATAGGGCAAAAAATAAGCATTTTACATGCAAATATAATGCCTATAGAAGGAAGCCTTAAAGAATATAGTAGGGACCAGACAATCAAACGTAGATTATGTAATATAAATTTCTTTTTTTTTACTTTGTTTGACCGCAATTTCACCATGATAAGTGATGATGTTTCCGTGCGTTGGTCCCGGGTATCACTTAATTGTGATAGTCGTTAAGCTAGTTGGATGTCTCCTAGGCGGCTTGAAAAATTCCAACAGTAGGTTGTCCACTAGCCTACCTCCACCGATCCGCAGTGAGAACGCGTGGTGGAGTATTGCCCATTCCCTTTCACCCTTATTTGTGAAAGGAGGCCTGTGCTCAGCAGTGGGACATTAGAGGCTGATGATGATGATGATGATGAAGTGATGATTTCGCCGAAGGTGATAAACACACAAAGCCTAGAAGGAACTGGTTCAAAGTAGTCTTGGCGACAGACTTTTCACATGACGGTGGTAGCCAGCCAGCTGGGGTACTACAAAGTACCCTACCACCGTGCTATGGTTTCCTCACGATATTTTCCTTCACCGAAAGCTCAAGATCAAAATTCACCTTCAGACAACATATTGGATCATTGCTTTCCGGAACATCTATTATTTATACTAACTATAGGATTTCCGCAATATTATGTAATTTTGTCTAAATTATCTGGTGTCCGTAGGCACTGGTGCCGATTCTGTTGTAAATCGCACTAAACTAATTTTAGTCACATCTCATCTCTTTCTTACAAACATTATTGAATGAGGATAGAACATATTTTAAGTTGTCAAATTAATCTTTGCCGTCTTATGTTGCGTGTATTTAGGCGTAACCGCTATAGATGGCGGCTAAATTTATATTGAAAACAAGCATTGGACTAATTTGACAGGACTAAATTTTTTACATCCTTTTCTTATGTTCTTTGTTAGAAAGAGACATATTGAGATTAAAATTAGTTTAGTTGTGAACAACAGAATCAGGGCCACTTACCATCAAGTGGCCTGCATGCTGGTCTGCCTTTTGATGTAAAAGTTGCTTGTCATTTGCTTACATTACATGATCAGTAAGTCTACATCATTATCGATGTGTTTAATGTTTATATTACGTATATAATATAGCCATAATTAATATGCTGTACTTATGTTTAAGTATTGTGGAAGTGATAGTATATCTTGTATAATAAACAAGATTTTCTTCTAGGTTCAAGCTTTTCCTGATATCATTATTAATTAAGCTATTACCATCGCATTTTATAATTAAAATGTAGGTAATAATTTCTTAAACAACTATTTTCCTAATGGCACAGCCATGTAACGAATACGATACAACAAATATAAACACACTAGCTGTACCCCGCGGTTACACCCGCGTTCCCGGGATAAAAAGCCTATAACGCTCGGGGATAATGTAGCTTCCTGTCAGTGAAAGAATTTTTCAAATCCAACTGGTAGTTCCAGAAATAAACACTCTTCCGCTTTATTCCTAGCTAGGATAAAAAGTAGCTTATACTATACATATATTTTATTCTCGCACGAGCGAGATGGCAGATGACGTTGCATGCGCACGCGCACGGCGCAACGTGATGTTACCGTGTGAAATGGTCCTGCGCGGCCGGATCTGTCATGTCGAATGTTAGGTTAGGTCGGGCGCTGATTTATCTTGCATGAACTCGTTAGCTGGGCGGATTTCTCTTCCGGATGGTTTATTTTATTAAGGGACGTGTTATTATTATTTATTTATTTCATCTTTACAGACATACATTTTATGTTAATAAAAAAAGACTTAAGAACTATGTTAGTAATGGGACAAGGTACATACATAATAAAAAACTAAGTCACCCCCACAACATGAGCGCTGACCCAGTGCCTTAATAGAGGACAGTCCGGTTTTACACTTGTCCTTTTCAGGATGCTATTGGGACTACACCAAACCCTGTGCATCATGGAGGCTATCCTTTTTCGGATTATGGCCTGAAAGCCGTCGACACGTGCCTCCGCAAACATACCAGATGCACTGCAATGGCTTCGGAGCCCCATCAGCATCCTGAAAGCGTTATTATACTGGACAAAGTTATAAGGACTGTCGAGTTGTGTTGTGTTTCCTTGATATAAAGTAGAGGACTACCCGTTGGATTAGTTTTCCGGCAACCCAGCCGTAGGCATTGGGTAGATGCGTGGATACGTATTCGAGAGGTGAGCGTGCCTGACAGCTCCGGGACCATTCTGGAGAAATGTGAGCCAGCTTCTCTGGCGTCTCTAGCGGGGAATGCATTCGCTAGCACCAACAAGGTACGCTGGTGTCGGTGCTTGCGCTGGGCATTTACGCTTGTGCTGGCGCGCTGGGGTGCGTGTTGTGAGCGACTATAACAGCTCCGGTACCATTCTGGAAAAGTGGTAATGAGTGATCACGACGCGACTCACATTTTCTCATGAGTAGGTACTAGGGGCGAGTACTCTGGCGTCGTGACCTACCGCAGATGGTCCCAGACGCCTCGTAAGGGGTTGCCTGGTATAGTGTGCCGTCTTTTATGACCGAGAGGTTGGTAGAGGTGGCCACTATAGAAAATTTCAGTAGTTATCAAGTTATGTCGAGTTGTGTAACAGATTGAACTTATGTTAACCCCTACGCTGTTCAAATGTCAAGTTATGGAAAATCAAAACTTTTAACGGATGGACAGCGGAGGCTTAGTAATAGGATCCCGTTAGCACCCTTTGGGTACGGAATACTATAAAGGCTTTGCAAAGCACGCTGACCAATCACATGGGAATCACGTGGGCGTAAGGTGAAAAATGTATTCACTGTTCATTACTTTTCTGTAGTACAATAGATCTGTAGTAGCGAAACGGCCAAGTCACATATTTTGACGAAGGTGTAGAGTTTGTGAAGTTAGGGCTTGTAGTTATAAGCTTAAGTCTACATGAGATCTGATAACTTTTTGACAGTGCGAGCCATATGGTCTCGTATTGGCAACATTTTACATGAAAATGTTTTTAGTCAGATTGCAAATGTCTACAAGCCGCGGTGACAACTTACCATTAGGTGCCAAATGGTTACATCACATCTAGGGGAAAAGTCCTCGGTCTGGGTAGCAATAAATATTAAAATACTTTATACTGGAAACTTATACTCAGTACTGAATAGGTATAGACTGAACCGGGGTGGGTCCAGTCTATGATACTTGATTCACACACATCATCAATAAAAAGAGAAAAACTATAGAACATCTATGAATCTATATATAATATAATATATATTTATTTATTTCATAGATTTACAGCTTATTAGCCAAAACGAATCTCATTATATAATCCAAAATCATAATATTAATTTAAAAAGAGTAGGAATATCTATACATATATATATCTATAGAACATATATATATGTATAGTATTTTTCACACCCCCACACGCTCACACACACACCCCACCACACGCGCACTCACCCCCACACATACACACACACGCACACACATACTCACGCACACAAATATACATTAGTATTTGGATTGCTTTTAATTATTTTTCTCTTCCACTCTGGGAATGCATGTATAAATCCATAAAAAGTAAATCCGTAATTGGCAGTATGTGACAACTATATGATTTATTTTAATATTGTAAAGTGCTGTGGATTTTGTATCATTTATAAAATAAAATAAATCTCTTTTAAGAGATCAAAATCATCTCCCTTTTCCCCATGAAAATGGGCTTATTAATCTCGACAGTGGAAAATTATTCACTACCTTCTGACTTCTGACCAGATATTAATCATGTGGCACTAAACCTTTACAAAAACATGGCAAAGAAAGAAAAAGATTTAATTTTACGTTTTATTTGTTGCAGATCAATCATGCGGTGGAAGAGAGGAGGCACCATCGAGATGATTACCAGAACAGTCGTGCTGGTCACATTGCTGACGATAAGTGAGTATAGTTTCCATTTTAACATTCGTTAGTATGTTTTATGATAGTGGCAGGGTTGAATTGCTTGCCAAATAATTGGACTGTTTTACATAAAGCTTAAACCGACTTCAAAGTACACTAAGAAGTAATCAAATCTCGATCTGATGACAATGGGACCAAACGGGAAGCGTACCCTTTTAATTAAAAAAAGAATTTTCCAAATCGGTTAATAAATGACGGAGTTATGAGGTACAGTATTAGCCAACTTATATGGCGCGTCGTGAATCTTCTTTCGCACAGAAAAGAACGTATGGCTCCGAAGATTAACGAAAGAATGCTTAAAACTTACAATCAACCTTAGATCACTACTATAAGGTTCATAATACATGATAATACACTGCAGCTGTTAGTTCCGTCTCACTCGCAAGTCACGCCCCTCCGCACGGCGCGCGCTAACATGACGGCAGCTGTCGGCCAATAGCGTTTCCCGCGCTTTGAAAATGTATCTTCTGCGCAGGTACATCAGTAAGGAGTTGGGTACTACTGTAACAAAAATAAAAAAAAAATTAAAAAATCAACCGAATTGAGAACCTCCTCCTTTTTTTTATGTCGGTTAAAACACCTTTCTACATTGCTAAAAGTCTTGGCTTTATTATGTTAGGTAAAACATAGTTTTTCAGCATATCTCCTGAATCTGAATACGAGCTCTGGTTGCCCCCGCGCCAGCTCCCCACCCCTTGCCCCTGCGAGGCCTTCTTCCTGGTTCATTGAACGCTCTGCATGTTACTCGTCATCTAATCATCTGCTGCGTATAAGGGCTACTTACTCACCCCCTTACTCATAAAACGTTATCTAATAAGCTGATTAAGTGGTCACCTAAATAACGTCAAATTGTTTGACAATGACAGCAAGGTGACGTTATTTATTTGACCGTTTATTCAGTAGATTTAGTTAAATAGCGTTTATGAGTAAGGCCGTTAGAGATCTTCGACTTTCTCAAAAACAAAAGCCTACTACAGTTGTTTCAATCAAAAGAGAACATGGGCTTATACAAACTCGATAAATCCGAGTACACTAAATAAATTACACATGATTAGGCTTTCTACCATCAATAAGAAGTGATTAGGCGCACGATCCCTATGTGACGTACCAGTGATAATAGCTATAGACATAGAGTCATTTAAACATTGATAGAGTCAGTAAAAGTTCTTTGTTTCTTTGTTTTCATGTCAATTACATTACTTTCGCTTCAATGAGTTATAAGCTACTCCTACGTTAAACACGAACGGATGAAATGTAGGCTCTAAAAATGACACGAGTTTGTGGTGTAGGCAATCGATAAGAAAAGCTTTTCAGAACATCATCCCTAATTTAATGGGATTTTTCATAAAATTTTCTTCAATATTGACCCCTAAGGTAATTTGTTTATCATTTTCTTTAGTTGGAACGTCCACCTGAATGTTTTTTTCTATTTCATGACTGACAAATAAACGGACCACAGAAAGTAGCCACCATCATCATCATCATCATCATCATCATAAGCCTATAATGTCCCACTGCTGAGCACAGGCCTCCTTTCGCAAATGAGGGTGAAAGAGAATGGAACTCCACCACGCACTGCGGATCGGTGGAGGTAGGCTAGTGGTCAACCTACTGTTGGAATTTTTCAAGCCGCCTAGGAGGCATCCAACTAGCTTAACGACTATCACAATTTAGTGATAAACCGGGACCAACGGCTATACATGCCTTCCGAAGCACGGAAACCCTCGATTTGAAATACCACTAGGCGGTCACCCATCCAGGTACCGACCACGACGGTCGTAACTTAACTTTGCCGATCGATTAATCACTTGGCTATCAAGGGGTATTATACCAAACCTCTACAAAACTTAGAAGGCTCTCTAATATGGTATGCAAATGATGATAAAGAAATATAAGTCAGTCTGTGTGTATAAGTCACTGATCAAATAGACCCGAGAGACGAAAACAATGACAATACTCGTGCCCTGTGAATTTCGCAAAATGTATAACCGAGTAACAGCGACCGTTAGTCTAATATCGACTCTATACCACAACACTATGTGTCAACAGTACTAAATGATAAGACAATACTATATGTCGGTAAAACCCAAGTAAAACTTTGGTGAAACGGTGCCACCCACTGACACTCTTGAATAGTATGAAATCTGTTGAAGGCGTCTCTAGTAGGGGGCGTGCTCTTGGTAAGACGTCATTTTCTCAGACCTTGTTAATCATATCATTATCGATTTCACAACAAAATAAAATAATTCAAACGATATTTCCATTACAGGGTTACACAATATTTAAAACAACGGAAATTGCAATAGCAGATTGTTAACCTTTTCGTCGATCCGTCCGTCCCTAGATCACAATAATTGCGAGAGCCTAGATCTAGGCTGGAACTGGTTATTTGTAACTTTCAAAATATGATAGTGATGACAGTAATTTTCGGTTTAGATAAAGCTCGCTTCAATTGATTGAGAAATGTATATGTAGCAATTCTTGGCACTGCTATTCTCATTTATTTGAGAAATCAAAGCGATACGTAAAATATAAAAAAGAGACTAAATAATAGATTTCTATGAAATAGATACCAAATTAGTTACATGAATCTAGGTATCTATATTATGTATTAATTAATATGTGAAGAATTTGGATCCCTTTTTTAGCAATGATATTATACTAGAGATATGCTACCCTCATACTAAGCGGCGTTCAGTTATTGTTGAATTAGGTGAATGCGATAGATAATACGGAACGTATGGTACAGAAAGAGATAGCTATATGTAGCCGCTAAGCAAAATTACGACAATTGTCTGAATTTGTCTGCAACAATTTTCGTGCGTTAATGCGATATCTACCTCTTTTTATCATAATATCATTGTTTTTTAGACTATTTCGCGAGTGAGTAGGTATGAGATTTGGCTTGGAAGGAGTACTGAATTTTTTTTTATTCGCTCTTATTTTTTTTTATTAAATGCGGTCGAATTCTCACCACATTTTGAATACTAGTATTTTTTTTTATTGGTTTGAACTACTTACTACAGACACGTGGTCCGTACTGTTTTTAGATTATGTTTTACAATTTTTTTTCTTTAACATTTTCACAATTTGGACATCTTGGTCCGTGCAATAAATAAATTATTCTAATACATTATATTAATTACTTTTATACATATTTATAATATGTTAATTTATACTATCTAGTAGTACTAGGGCATGTAATATCGGAAGGTTTTTCAATTCCGATATTGATTTCCGATATTGGATCTCAATATCGGAATTCCGATATTAATATCGGAATTAGAAATTTTTATTATAAATTGCACATATTCCTTATAAATTGCACATATACCTATATAAACTGCACTAATTATCTATCTAAACTAATATTATAAAGTGGAAGAGTTTTTTTGTTTGGTTAAACTGGCTAATCTTTGGAACTACCGGTCTGAATCGTTTTTTTTTTTCACTTGTAGGAAGCTAAATTATCCCCGAGTATTATAGGCTACTTTTAATCCCGGGAACGCGGGTGAAACCTCGGGGGTCAACTAGTTCGTTATAAATTTGGATTGAAAACATCTTCTGCTCAGTCAAGCACTCTTGTTAGAGGGGTCGTGGTTGCAATAGATAGTGTATATGGTGGGTCTTCAACGCCAATGTTCTCCTTGACTAGGGTTGCAGCTTTCGCAATGCTTTTCCATTTTTTGCGGATCGTAGCATTGCGAGTACACCCTCCCACTCTGGACAACAAGTCTTTTCATCGAGTGTTCGTTTATGCATATGCAACCAAAGAACTTGAGAATTTGAAGCTGCACAGTCGACGAAAGCCTATCTGTAAATTCAAATCTCCTTCAGGATCGCGTTATTGGTACGAAAGGCTGTCAACGGCATTTTCGGGAAGCGTCTTCTGCAACACATCTCCAGTGCGTCAACTTTCCAGCTATCTTGTAGGCTTAAGGACCAAGTTTCAGTTCTTTAGAGAAAGATCGGAAAGACCAGGCATCTCATAAGTCGAATCTTTGTTTTCCTAGTTATACTTCTGTCTTTCCAAATCTTCCTACTGCTGATCTTCTGATTGCACATCGTCTTCTGTCTGATCTCATCTTCACAGTATCCTGTGTTGGAATTGCTAGAGCTGAGGTAGATGTAGATTTTTCTCAGTACGTCCAATCTATTAAGTTACGCCCGGTCTATTATTAACATTTTCATCTTATCTCTGTTGATTGCAAGTCCCAATTGGAGACTTGTAGTTTCTTAATGAGCCGAGAGGTCCTCCATATCTTCTTTAGTTTGGTTAAGAAGAGAAGTGTCATCATCAAGAGTCAAGGTGAGGCATTGGCAGTGTGCCTAGATGTGGTGAAGGCATTCGATCGGGTCTCGCACAGGGGTCTTCTCACGAATTTGCCAGCATACGGGCTTCCCGAGGGATTATGCAAATGGGTCACCAGCTTTCTGTCCAGCAGATGCATAAAAGCCGTCGTCGACGGTAGCTGCTCCGATAACATGGGCGTTAATGCCGGCATCCCACAAGGCTCTGTGCTGTTCCCAACACTGTTTCTTCTGCATATCAATGATATGCTGTCTATTAACGGCATTCATTGCTATGCGGACGATAGTACAGGGGACGCTCATTATACGGGCCGTGCAAATATCCCTCGTTCCAAGGTGGAGGAAAGCCGCGAACGGCTGGTGTCCGAAATCGAGAGTACACTAATTTATGTCTCCGATTGGGCTCGACTAAACCTAGTCCATTTCAACCCCACCAAGAATCAAGCCTGCGCGTTCACCGCTAAGAATGGTCTGTGGCTCCACAATTCCAAAACACTTTCTTGAACATCAGTAAAAGCATCGGGATCCTTGGCATCGACATTTCTAGCGACGTTTTGTTCCGAAGTCACTTAGAAGATAAGGTTAAGCTGGCATCCAAAAAGCTCGGAGTGCTCAACAGAGCGAGGCAGTACTTCATCGGACAAAGGCTGCAACTTTACAAGTCGCAAGTCCGGCCTCATATGGAGTACTGCTGTCACCTATGGGCGGGAGCACCTGGATACAAAGCTTGGGACGTGCCATCAAAATTTTTGAAGATCCCGAGCTCACAAGCGACTTAGAACCCCTCAGTCTGAGAAGAGACTTTGCATCCTTAAGTGTGTTCTACCGCTTGTATAACGGAGAGTGTTCTAAAGAATTGTTCGACTTGATGCCCACGGCCACCTTCCACCATCGTAACTCGCGCTATCGACGGGGAGTCCATCCTCACACATTGAAACCAGAATTGTTTCAAACTGTGCGGGCTCAAAGGAGTTTTCTTCCGCGGACGCTCAGATTGTGGAATGAGCTCCCCGCCGTGGTTTTCCCAATGGACTACAGCATGGGGTACTTCAAAAAGGGTGTGAAGAGATTTCTTTAGGGTCGGCAACGCGCGAATGATACTCCTGGTATTGCAAGCGTATAGCATAGATAAAAATATCTGATTCCGATATTACGATATTGGATCACTCAATTCCGATATTGTAATATCGGAAAAAAAGGTCCGAGATTCCGATATTACGAGATTCCGAGATTCCGATATTCATGCCCTAAGTAGTACTAACTAGTATGTTTTAGTTATACGATACTTTTTTTTTACGGTACTTCAGCAATTATGATTTTACCATTCTAGTTTGCCAATATTTATACGACATTCTATTAGGAAGACTCTTCAAATTGCGTTATGTACGTGCATTGACTCTAGTACCTACTATGTAGGTTCTTGTTTAATTAGCAAAACAATCTTCTCAAGAACTTAACACATGTCGTCGTTATAAGTACTTTTACCTAATTTAACATGTTTTATGTTTTGTTATAAGTTTTAAACGTAGCCTATATGACCTCATAATCCCAGGTCTCTGTAATTGGTAGTGTCGCATTTATATATTTTAGATATGGCTAACTGTACCCCGTGATTGCAACAGTGTTCCCTGGATAAAAAGTAGCCTATAAATACTTGGGATAATGTAGAGCTTCATAAGTCAAAATTCTTTCACTAATGTTAAAATCGAAGAATCGGATTACTAGGTCTTGAGATTACCTCCTCTACGTCCAAACCACAGATTACTATACAGATAAACAGCTCCTAAGAACGCGAAATGGTAGGTACTTCACTACATGCGCAGCGATGTGTGCGTGAGCGCTCACCGACGGGTTCACATACGAGAGCCGAGAAGTCGCTTCGGGTGTTTCCGGCGAACCCGAGGGTCCGAGAGTCGGGGGCGACTCGCGACCGAGCGGCACGCCTCGATACCTACATCGCTAGCAGTACGTCGTCGCTCGCTGCTCGTTACCGCGATACTTTGTTGTTTTTAATAATTTTAAGAACAACTTACAAACAAAATGGTTATTTATTGCAGTGCGTTTATAAATAATTCCAGGAGGAATATAAATATATCCAATAATTTATCCAAATGAAGTAATTTTCTTACTAGGTAGGTATGTAGGTACGAGTAATATTATATTTTTAGTGGTGGGCGAAATTGGACTCATGTCATCTAGACACGTGGTAGCGTGTCAAGCCAAGTTCAAGATATCTTTTACTTAATGCATATATTACAATACTTATATGTATTTAAACTGTTATAATTTAGGTACATTATATAATAATGTAGACACTGTTATTTTAGGTTTTCAAGTGTGTGATAATGACATTATTTTAATTGTTTACAATGGTTGTAATCATGATTAGGTACAGTTGGACGTTATATAAAACATTAATAATAACATTCATATTTGCAATAAAGGAATTTCACTCTAATTCAATCATTTATCCAATGTTAAAAAAAAATCTAATACAAATTTGCCCTTATTACTTTCGAGTAAGAGTTCATATTAGTGTGATCAAAACGCCATTATTTGTGTCATCTTGGTATTATAACGCCTAATTGTAGTAGGTTTGGAGTTTGGGTAGTGGAATTCTTCAATGGGAAATTGGGAATTAGCAAATCCCACGAGTTTGGGCGAGCGTGTCGTAAGGCTAGGCTCGTTGTAAGTCTATACTTGACGCCGCGATGATAACGTGCAAAGCGGTTAGGCTCGGCTTGCCTAGCGTAGACGCACGTCCATAAATTATACTTATAATTTATAATAATTAAAAAAATTACCCAGCTTTCTAATTAAATTTATTTCCTAGTGTGACAGCCCTACAAGAATAGGCTAATATAATAGACGTTTGTAGGGAGCTGTTGCTCTGTATAATACAATCCTCTGTGTCCAAACTTTACTTCTTTATAAAGAAAAAAAGAAATATTGTTAATAACGGGCATGTATTTAATGCCTTAACTATTAATTCTCTCTATTCCAACACAACAAATCAAAACTAGAACCAAAAATACTGAATTTCACACAAAATAAATCAAACTGAGTATCAGTTTTATGGTTTATGCAAAACTGTTTGAACTGAATGATCATCTATATGTCATATTGTCACAGTTCTAACCTAACCAACTGTATTTGGAGTGCCCCGAGTCGGGTCTGAGTGATAGAACATGTTTTGATGAATATGTAGTTTAATTGTACAACAGTAATTTTTCTGATATGCAATAACTAAATTTGAGGTGCAATAAGTAAATTAGAGGAGAGTCTTAATTTAGCGTAATTTTTAAACTGAGGTGCAATTAAAAATATATCGTATAATATAAATATTTGTACTTACCTATAGATTAGGATAATGTGCTAGTGTGGAAATGTATAATAATATGCCTTATTCATCCATCCACTTAACACAACATATTGTCAAAACCTTATTAACACGTCATCGCTTTAATGTCAACGCTAACAGACGGACAAAATGACAATTGACCCCAAGCGGCTTCCGCGCTCCGTCAATTTGTCAACTTTGTCAACACTCCTAGCTATTATAATAAAAGGTCAGACAGTAATTGGCAAAGGATAATGGGTAAAAACGTCCCCAGACTGTAGCACGATGAGCTATAGTGGTAATTGTAGGTCTCGTCGAGCACATTATTTTATTCTATGACAGCAAGTCTGAATTCCATGGGAGAAAAAAGATATTCACATTTGAAGTTACAAAAATGTTCCTTTGGTAATGATTGTTTTTTGTTATTATTAGCTTTGCCCTGCGGCACAGAATATTCAATACCAGCGATCCCAATCGCGTTTTAGGTGAAAAATAAATGTATGTTCAAAAAGTGCTAAAGTTCCATGCTACCTTTTTGCTATTTTTTATCGATATCCATCCAGTATCTTAACTGTGAAAATATAACTTACAAACAGATAAACCCACTTTCATGTTTATAATATTAAAGTACTAGCTGTGCCTTGTGACTTCACCTATGTTCCTGAAAAAAAAGTATTGTGTGTCCATCTCTAGGCTCTATGCTACCGCGTGTGCTAATTTTTATCGATATCCATCCAGTATCTTAACTGTGAAAATATAACAAACAGATAAACCCACTTTCATGTTTATAATATTAAAGTACTAGCTGTGCGTTGTGACTTCACCTATGTTCCTGAGAAAAAAGTATTGCGTGTCCATCTCTAGGCTCTATGCTACCAGACGGCAGGAGCGACTTATCGCATTCGCAGCGTGGCGCGCAAGGCTTCGCGAGGAGCGGTTTGCGCGCAAACGCGTCGTCGAAGCAGTCCTGCCGGTCTTCGAGGCCTAGATGCAGCGAGAAGGTGGACGACTCACCTACAGACTTACACAAATAATTACCGGGCATGGGTGCTTCGGTGATTATTTGTGTAGGATCGGACGTGAGGCGACGGCGGCCTGCTTCCACTGCGGTGGGAGCGACCAGGACTCCGCATCGCACACGCTCGCGGTTTGCCCCGCATGGGAACCCGAGCGGCGGATCCTGGTCGGCCTGATCGGGCGGAATCTCTCCCTGCCAGCAGTCGTGTCGGCGATGCTGAGCGGGGATACGGCGTGGAGGGCCGTAGCCTCCTTCTGTGAGACCGTAATGGTCCAGAAGGAGGCGGCTGAGCGGGATCGGGAGAGAGCCGATCCCACCCGGAGGCGAAGCCGCCGGGGCGCGGACGCGCCTCGTCGCGGCCCTCCTGCCCTGTAGCTCGGGCTTAGAATAACAGCTACGGTGTTCCCCTGCCTGTCGTAAAAGGCGACTAAACGGGGCCTTTGGGGTCGCGGGCAATCAGATCGGGGGCTCTGTGCGCCCAGAAGCGACCCCAAGGAGGACGATGAGTCGATGTGGTCACGACTCATCGTGCGATAGCACAGCGAGGGTGCTGGGGGGAAGTGTCAGACTTCCCCTGGGACGAGCTATCAAAGCGCCGCGTTTGGAGGGGTGAGCAGGTACGCGTTCAACACGAGAGCCCGCCCCCCTCTCTATAGCGCAGGTGGCGACCACCGTGGGGTTTTAGCCGGTAAAAGTCCGGCATAACCTAGCCGCTCCCCCCCAGGGCGGTCGGGTATCCTATTTCCCCACGCTAATAAAAAAAAAAAAAAAAAAAAAAAAAAAGGCTCTATGCTACCGCGTGTGCCAATTTTTATTGATATCAATCCAGTAAATTAGCTGGAAAATGTAATATAATTCAGCCTAACTTTTTAATTAATAAATATTAAAGTTCCTTACCCGTTAGTTAATTCAATACGTGGACAACGGGACTGATTACTCTTAAGAACAGCAATGTAACAAAATGTCATATAGTAGGTAGGTAATATTTAAGTTTACTTGTTTGTTGTGCCAATTAAAAAAGAAAGAATAGTAATAATAATATTTGATCTTGACACAAGTAATGTAAGTAATAAATGCTTAAGATTTTGTCGATATTTATTTTTAAATTACGCCAAAATGGCTCATCAGATGTGGGTGAAACTTAGCACATAGATAGATTACACTCTGGATTAGCATATCTAATTTTTTTAATACTGCGGGACGGTAACAAAGTTACACAGTATTTTGTTTGCTTTAACAGTGAATATCTTTTTTTTCCCATGGAATCCAGACTTGGTGTCATACAATGAAATGAAGCCCTCGATGTGGCCAACAATCTCCACCATAGCTTATAGTGCTACATTCTGGGGACGCGTTCCATATAACCTGACCCATTGTTCTTTGATTATTATAAAATACTAAATATCAAAATGATAGCTGAATTATGTGCCAACTAGCAATAAGTAAAAAGGCATTGATTGTTCGTTTGTCTGTATCTACTGATTACCAAGTTTGCTAAACTAATATTCTTACTACTTATAAAGTAACTAGCTGTTTCCTGGGGTGTCACGCCGTTCTTAGTTGCATATTATGCCCTATACCACAAGCTATCTGCGTGCCAAATTTCTTGGCAATCGGTAGAGGTTTAGTTATGAAAAGGTAACGAATAAACAACCAAAAGCACAGTTTAGGAAGGCAAATAATAGGTACGCTTATATCACTGCCATGAGAGTGGTGTGATCACTGTCAAACGCGTTCAGAAACTCAAAATTCTTGTAATATATAAGTTATAGATCCCAAATCTCAAATTTAAGCATTTCTAGGATAAATACTCAAACTAAATTCCGACATGAAAATTTGATAAATAGAGTTTGAGAAGCTTTCAAATTCAAAAGTATTTATTCAATTTAGGCCCTGATAAGGCACTTATGAACGTTAACAAAATGACTCTACATCGGTTCCAAATACAACTTGAACTGAGAAGACTCCGGCAAGAAACTCAGCAAATCTTTATTTTTTTTAAATGTGTAATAAGTAATACAATTTACAAAATATATATAACAATAGCCTGCGAAGCGAACAATTCATTCAAATGCATTCTTGTCACCTACAAAATCAGAAACATTATAGTACCCTTTCTTGCATAGCTTCTGTTTTATTATCTTTATAATCTATTTATACGAATATAATAATCTTGGATTTCAATTTTGAATTCTCAATTCAGAAACCGGCTGAAAGCTACTTTCGCATTTATAATGGGACAAGCTAGACGTAGTTTTATATCCAGACGCCGCGTCGTGAGTAGCCACTGTATCTTCGTTTTTTATTTTAATCTAAGCTCCTTCGAGCACATTTTTCATGACCCATAATTTTCCCAGGATGTTACTTCTCGTGCATGGCAAAATTCCTCTGTACCTATGAATAACATTATTTATTCAAATAGACCTTCGCAGGCACTTATGAAAAGTCTGACTCTAATACTCTATTACCGGTTCGGATGGTTGCATTTGCTGAAAAGAGCCGGCAATAAACTCAACAATTACTCTTTTCAAAACAAGCTTAGATTCATTACATAATATTTACATTCTAATCGCACTGACAATTGCGTGCCCCGGCGCGGAGGCAAAACTACAAAGTAGACCGATATTTAATAAGTAAATAAATAGCAAACTTAAGCAGACCAGCCCCCACAAGCAGCACCTGTTCACAAGTATGACGCGTGTGGCAGCCATCGCCCTCCTCGCCATATTGAAGGGAAGTGAGCGACCCGTCACACGATGCCTATAAGTATTATTATCATCAAATTATAAACAACATAAGACTATGTTGTAAAGTCATACTCATTCAAGTTATATAACCTCATATAACCGAGTAATGAAGGAACCTGAGTTATGCCATGCGGTCTGTGGTGTCGCTAACATCCATAATAACTTGAAATCAGCCAATAAGCTGCAAGTACTGGACATATCATTAGGAACTCATGTGAAGGTAATTGAATTGAAAGGTGTAAAAATGCCAACGCAGGCGTATAACTGCTTTACAGAAAATAACTTCACAATCCCCGAAGAGGAACAAAATAACAATCTTAGAATTGAAATTTACCCAAGTAAATAGTATTTAAATGAAAAAATATTTTTATATGGATATTTTCATTATATACGCGAGGGTTCTATCTGAACAAAAACATAATGGAATGAAAATTCCTCGATAGAAAAAAATCACAAAGATACCTCTAATAATAATGAATTTTCGTTTTTATTCGTTCATGGTGTATCTAAAATAATATCACTAAAATATCACCTAGGGCTGCTACTAACGATTTTTTAAAATATTCTATACTTTACGAGTTATTTAGATAAGAAGCGCTTAGTTCATTTTTGTTCCACGAAACACGCTATCTCCGTCCCATGCCACGCGAAGATTAGACATAAGTTTGTTTCATCTGACATTGCCATATATTTCTGGCTTTGTACGCACTCTTAAGGGCCGGAAACGCGCGAATGGCGACCACGTACTGGAAAGCTCCGAGCGGGACGCCCTCCCACCAGGTGGACCGACGACCTGATCAGAGTCGCTGGACACCGCTGGATGCAAGCGGCCCAAACCCGTTCGAAGTGGAACTCAATGGGGGAGGCCTATGTTCAGCAGTGGACATCCATAGGCTGATATGCTGTTGATGATGAACGCGCGAGTGATACTAGGTGTTGCAACTTGCAAGCGTCCATAGTCTACGATAACTGCTTACCATCAGGGGGGCCGTATGCTTGTTTGCCACCTTAATGGTATAATAAAATGAGGAAGGCTAGTACTAAGGTTATACATCCTCATTTATAATGCTGGCAGCAAGGGAGTGTAACTTGCTTCCGACGTCTGCGTTTCCTGACTCATACAATCTAAGAACTTTCAAGGCCAGAATGAATAGGTTCCTTCTGGGTAAGCGTGTTCCATCTTAGGCTTCGTCATCGTCCCTTATGGGAGGCTCTGTGGCCAAACGCAAAAAAAAAGTGGCAAACTAACATACGAATTATTCCCATTGGAGCACCGATTTTTAGAACACCAATCTAAAATATTCCTATATTTATATACATATATGCCTGAAGCGCTCGTGGTGTAGCATAATTAGCCGTTCTTAATCGATCAGCAATTTTAAGCTACCACCGGTGAGGCCGGTACTTAGATGGGTGGCCGTACTTCAGAAGGTATGTAAAGCCGTTGGTTCCAGTTATCACTTAATTATGATATTCGTTAAGCTACTTGGAGGCCTTCTAGGTGGCTTAAAAACTCCAACAGTAAGTTGACTACTAGCCTGACTACACCAATCCGCAGTGGGCACGCGTAGTGGATTATCTGCCCATTCCCTTATATCCTCATTTGTGTGCAGGAGACTCTTGCTCAGCAGTGAGACATTATAGGCTGATGATGATGATAAACCTAAAATATTGGCTGGTGCTCTAAGGGGAATAAAATTGGCACTCTTCGCAATGGTGCTCCAACGTGAATTCTTTAAACATACAGACCGCCTGAAGGTAAGCGGTTACTATATGTATAGCCCAAAGATAGACTCTTGCAACACCAGGAGTATCACTTGATGCCGACCCTGCAATAATCTCTTCACTTCTTGAAGAACAACGCTTTCTAAAGGCCTTCAAGTCTAATTACCAACGCCTAGGGTCATTTTCGGACTATTCTAATTTTATAACCACTCCGACCTTAACCTAAGCCCGAATGCAAAAATAAACAGTTAGATACAGATCCATGTAATAAAACAATCGAATTCGCTCAAGGTACTAATTTTATTATTCACTTTATCTGTACATCGCTTCTTCTCACGAGTGTTGTTCGATGCTCTTGCGCAAGTTATTGTGGCGTTAATTATTATATTGTTATGGAGAACATTCGTTATTGGTTACGGTAACATTATACTCTTGATAAGGAAACTGATCTTTTTACCATAGATTGCTAGACTTGTGGGTTTAAAAAAATATATATTATAGGAAATTTTATTCAAAATTTCATGTGACTTCCCTATTGGTTTGGCCTGCGCGTTAATAAGTCAGTGAGTAAGACATTATTTTATATGTAAAGATTTTCTCTTATAAAATTATAGGTAAATCGGTGGCTGAGATAGGAAGAATTTGATCATCCCGTTTAGTTCTCTACGATACGCCACTCGAAAGCCTTTCCTTCTCCGTCAGTTATCGACTCGAGCGATGTGGCCTGCCCATTGCCAATTCAGCTTATTAACTAGCGACTTAAAAAAGTTTATTGCGACATTGTTAAGCTGGCCATCCTCTTTGTCATCCTCGACGTTCATTATTTACCCATCACTGGAAGCAAGCCTAACATCTTGTACATAAATGAAACCTATAAACCTACATTCATAAACGGAAGTATAATCTGCAAAATGTTGATGGTATTAGCACAGTATTAGCGATCTCATCTGCCATTAAGCTGACGAGTCATCGATCACACTCGATACTTTCACTCTACGTACAGGGGTGTTCAACATTAGGGCCTTTATGCAATCTACAACGAGAATGAGATGTCTAAAGTGTAACTAGATTGTGTTCATCGAAAATAAATCATAAATTACAGAGCCAGGATTCAAGTTGAATTGTTGTTTGTCAACCACTTATGCCACTTTAGTGCGTGCATATCCAAATAACAGATTTAAAATGAAAATTAAAATCCAATTTGTTATACAGGAAAAAATGTTTCCCAGTACGGATATTTTTTTTGGTGGTTCAGTATCAGTAACAAACAAACATGTTTATTTCGCCTGTGATTTAGCCCAAAGTGTATTTGCGTGAGCTTGCCACCACTACTACCTATCTGTGCTCACCACTCGTGCCTCATACTGTATCTGCTACATGCAGTGAAAATCGCACACGGGTGCTCACGCGAGTGTATTTTTCTCCAAATGCCACGTATGTATGTATACTGATTTGAAGAAACTAACAAGCCCACACTCGGCGCCGGTACACGCCTAACGTAGCGGACACTATTCTTTATTGTATTTTTAAGCTACATTTGGTTCAGTAAAAAATGAAGAGGTGGAGCAGATCTTGCAGGGTGGATCTTGCACTTGTTTAGTCATAAAGATTCAGCTCCTAGCATTCTGACAAGCAATTAGAAGTAAATTTTGATAACTTTTAGCAACTTGTGATAAATAATTTTGTTTTTTAATCTAAGTTTTAGGATAATTTATTTTCAAAACATTAAACATAAATTAAACATTAACATATTTAAATCTAACTACTAAAACTCTAACTACTAAAAAATTCAATCTAATATTAATAATTTTGTTCGTAGTGTGACGTAGAAGCAGAATATCGAAAAAATTTCTTGAAAAAATTTCATATCTACTAAAACACAATATTTTTAATGCCCTTTTTAGTTTCTTCAATATTCAGCTCATGGTTCCTTTCAGCGTTTTTTTTCTCAGACCTGTAGTCCAGAATTTGCCCATACTGGCTACAAGAAAAATCATCCTGTATATAAATTAATTAATAACAACATCTTAAATTAGCTTTATTGTGGCTTTTGGGCTACTTTAGGCTATCTGCTCTGAAATTCGGCTATTTTAGGCTACTTAAGCTGTGAAAAAGGGCGACATTAGGCCCAGTGCTGTTGGCAACACTGCCGACAGTCTGCGCATGCCCACGCACCGCGTAAGTCGTCACGTGTTTCGTTTCCTCGCAAGGACTGCACCGCGCGTGTTTCGTACATACCTACACCGTCCGATCACGACACGATGTCTTAATGGTGCGAGTTTATTACGACGAATGTATGTCAGTGAGAGCATACCTCGTATGCAAGCCCATGGGATCCGTAGCCTCGCGGTCCCTAATGAAAATACCATTTTAGCAGCCACTGAAGGCTGCTTGATCACGGGCAGTTCAGGACCCCGAATCACGCACAAGGGTCTGGCAGACTTCGACTGGCGGTCGAAGTCCAAGAAACAATTTTTGATTTCTTTGGGCGAGATCCAAGAGCCGGTACCTACGATGCGGTACGTCCTAGACGAAAGAATTTAAACGAATTAAAGTTAAAAATAATGAACGCCTTTCATGAAGTGAAAAGTTACACAGTGTTCTGAACAAAATGGCCATTTATTCAAACGTGCACGTTTATGCCTACAAAGAGGAGGACTTGATTTTGAACAATTATTACAATACAGTGATTACCCCCAGGTAAGCAATTATTTTTAATTTACAAGTTTAGCGATAGGTTATTTTTGACTGATAATAATACTTAGTTGATTCCTTTTTTTTTAATACGCCTTGATGCAGAAGTACCCAAGTAGTATGCCACCATTAAGTAATTTTCAATTTATTATTTTTATTATGTTTTTTTTTAAGTGCCTTAATTTAACTGATAATGCTTTATTTTTTGCATTTTGATGGTCTAAAGCCCATGAAATCATGAAGAAATAATTGGAATTACTCTTCAAATAACTACAGGTCACAGCCAAAACTTTAAAATGCTAGACATTTTCGAAACTGATAAATAATCCGCGCACAGCTGATAGTAGGGGCCACGTTCCGCTGCCCCGGCCGCCGCCGCCCGCTGCGCGTTCACCATAAAAAAAGTTTCAATTTAGACATCTTTCGGTACCGATAACTTTATTTTTTTGTACTAAGACATATATAAATAAAAAATAGGTTTTTCATAAAACTCGTTTAAGTTTAATTTGGCAAAATTTCCGTACTGGATAAAATTTTTTCCTGTATAGTTCATTGATCTAATGTATTTCCTTCAATATTAGCGTCATAAGTGTAAGTACTTAATCATTTTATTTGCGTGATATTATTTCTTACGTTTTATTACAAATCATAGTTAACATGTTAACTTCAATGTATTGTCATATACATAGTTGCGGTTTAATAAAAAAAACGTTTTACGCGTTATTTAATAACTATAATTAAACGTTGAGTGAAACCAACGTAGATATATGTTTTAATATTGGACAGCCTTGCGTGTGGCCACAATCTCACCACGATAAGTGACTCAAAGCCATGGCTCTGTGCAAACATTATTGAAAAAGGATCGAACAGTGATTCTCAAAGTGTTCCAGGTGGACCCCGGGGTCCAGAGTGACTCGACGGGGGTCTACGTTAAATCTAATCTTCACATTTTTTGACGAGTTTTTGGGAATATGGTAGAAATGTAGCAGCAGGGGATCCACCGAAATAAGAAAATTCTAAAAGTGGTTTACGAGAAGTTAAAGTTTAGGAACCTCTAGGATAGATAATATTCAAAGCTATCAAATTAGTCTTTGCTGTTTTCATTTGCGCGACTTTTATGTTCAAAACAAGCAATTGGACAAATACAGGACTATTCATACATCCTTTTCTCATATTCTTGGTTAGAAAGAGATATAGTGAGAATAAATTAGTTTAGTTGTAAACAACAGAATCAGCACCATTATCCCACACAGATACAAACATTTTAATTTGCGGCCCCTAAATCAAAAAAGGTTGAATACACCTGCACATATCTCAGCAAAATCAACCTTCCGAACCGTGCATTAGTGCATTAGAGTATTAGAGTTTGACTATTCATAAGTGCCTGTGAAGGCCTATTTGAATGAATAAATTATTTCATTTCATTTCATTTCATTTCATATAACATAATACCATAATACACCATAACGTTACCGATCCGCCTTTGTTAAAGGAGGCACAAATATATCCTAGCGATCAGATCTGAACATAAATTATATTAATAGCTATTAGAAAGCAAGACAGGTACTATTGTGTTACCGATGTGATTCATAGTGTGTTACAGATTTGTGTTACTATTAGAAAGGCACGTTGCTGTTTTTACATGTATTTAATGCCTTAACTATTAATTCTCTCTATTCCAACATATTCGATATTCAAGGTGGTAGGGTACTTTGTAGTACCCGCCTGGCTGGCTACCACCCTCAAGTTGAAAATCTGTCGCCAAGCACCTTTCGGTGTGTTCCGACAGCTGCACTTGAGAGCCAGTTCCTTCTAGGCTTTGTGTGCTTACCACGTTCGGCCGCATCTTCACTTACCATGGTGAGATTGCGGTCAAATACAGGCCTATAAACAGTTAAAAAAAACTGAGTATCAGTTTTATGGTTTATGCAAAACTGTTTGAACTGAATGATCATTTATATTGTCACAGTTTTAACTTAATCTAACCAACTATATTTGGAGTGCCCCGAGTCGGTTCTGGATGATAGAACATGTTTGATGAATAGGTAGTTTAATTGTACAACAGTAATTTTTCTGATATGCTATAAGTAAATTAGAGGAGAGTCTTAAGTTTGCGTAATTTTTAAACAGAGGTGCAATTAAAAATATCCCCTTTTTTATCACTGTGTAATATGTTGTTTTTAAATGTTTTGTGTTGAAGCATTCGTGGTGTAGCTTGATTAGTCGTTCTTAATCGATCGGCAAAGTTAAGCAATCACCGGTGAGGACGGTATCCAGATGGGTGACCGCCTAGTAGTATTTCAACTCGAACGTTTCCCGTACTTCGGAAGACACATAAAGCCGTTGGTCCTGGCTATCACTTAATCAAGTTGGAGGACTCCTAGGCGGTTTGAAAACTCCAACAGTAGGTTGACCACTAGCCTACCTCCACCAATCCATAGCGGGCACGCGTGGTTGAGTATCTGCCCATTCCCTTTCACCCTCATTTGTGAAAGGAGACTCGTGCTCAGCAGTGAGACATTATGGAATGATGATGATGAACATAAATTAATCAAATATTAGGAGCGCCTACTTTTCATTTAATTGCAAATAAGACTTACAGAGCCACTAAATTAAATTTGAGTTATTGTTTTCGAGTCAGGCGCAACGACTTTATTACTGACTAAATACGACTTTATTTCCGTTCATTTTGTACGAAATTTGAATGGCATACATGGCATGTCCGCGCCCGCGTCTGTCTAAATGTTTTCCCCTTGTTTTATTTTAATAGTTTGTATAAGTTACATCATAACCCCCTTATTAATAAATAAGGTAGTGGAACCTAGGATTTAAATATATCCGTCACTTTCTAATATCATATAACAGAAAGGGCTGGGGCTATCTTACCTGGGTTTTGCAATGCTTGACTTAAGCCTTATTTATTAATAAGAGGGTAAATGTGCATATCAAAATAAATATTTTACTTTCTTTCTCCTCCAGTATGACCAAAACATTTTAATTCTAAAACATAATAATAAACAGTATTTAATTTAATTTCACAGATGCATGTGATGGCGCTCGAAGAACAGCTCAGCGTCGTAAGGTAATTATTTATATTTTTAATAATAATAACATAGGACTACACTAAGCAGAACATTTACTATGGAAACCAGTAGGGCTATTTTAAAACGTCGGATTCAATATCGGAAACGGATTCAAAAATTCCGAGGCGAATTTAAGCAATTGCCATTTTAATTTCCGAAAACTTTTCGATTTTACCGTGAAGAAACATCAAAAATATTCGAATTCGGAAATTAAAATAGCAATTGCGGAAAATCGCCTCGGTAGTTTTTGAATCCGTTTCCAATACCGAATCCGAGCGTTTTAAAATTACCCTACCGGTTTTCATAGTACATGCTTACCCTGCTGATGACTCGGGACAAGTAGACATGTTCATGAACACAAAATGCTTGTCTTGGGAATCAAACCCACCTATTAAGTCATCCATCCCATCAAACAAGACATTATAAGTATAAGGCTATCTCCCACAGGATACCTCCCGCACCCCCGACCTATACGAGCCCACTCCAAGCGCGGAGAGCCTGCAAGCCATAGCGGAGGCGATGGGGGCGGCTGGCTTCGAGCATTATACTGAAGGACGGCCCCTCGTCAAGAGGCTGATCCCCGTCGACAACCAGTCTGACTTGGACCTCGTTGAGCAACAAGGTACTAGTGAGTAACTTAATAGCAACTTTAATAGTCTACCCAATGTGAGACATTCGGACACAAATATTGTAATTAAAGGCGAAAAACTGGATCTTGTTGAAACAACTGTATTTTTAGGTATCACTTTAGATAATAAGTTACAATGGAGCCCTCACATTTGTAAATTGGTGGATAGACTTAGTTCTGCAGCTTATGCAGTGAGAAAAATTCGCGCTCTCACTGACGAATCTACGGCAAAATTAGTTTATTTCAGTTACTTTCACAGTTTAATGTCTTACGGTATCCTCCTCTGGGGTAGTGGTGCCGAAATCAATAGAATTTTTATACTGCAGAAGAAGGCTGTCCGCGCAATATATAAAATAAGGCCTAGAGATTCTTTGAGAGACAAGTTTAAATCTATTAATATAATGACAGTGTCGTCACAGTATATATATGAAAATCTTATTCATGTGAGGAAAAACTTAAATAACTTTCCTAAGAATAGTGACACTCATAGTTTGAACACTAGAAATAAGCACAAACTTGCTGTCCCTTTAACTCGGCTCAGCAAAGTCCTTGACTCTTTCAAGGGGCAATGTATACGTTTCTATAATAAAGTACCCAAAGAAATCCAAGAGCTACCTATACATAGATTCAAAAAGATAGTTAAACAGAAGTTATGCACGAAAGGGTACTATAAAGTTTCTGATTTTGTAGATAACAAGAATGCATTTGAATGAAAAGGGATGTTGCCTTTGTAAAAATATAATAATTCTAATTAGTCCGTCAGTTAGATTATCAAAAAATTTTGGACACGTATTTTTTGCTTTACCAAATCATTAACAATTGACGAAGATAAAGCGCTACTAAGTTCGGGAGTGGGGGCTCGTGACGTCACTTGTTCCTAAAAAGTGTATCACACCGTGACGTCACGCGGAATTTCAACACACGATATCTTCGTATTTTTTTGTTTAATTGACAAAAGAAAAAATACGTGTCTAATATTTTTTGATAATGTAAATGACGGACTAATTCGTTTTTTTCAGGAAAGTAGCCTATTGTTCGCTTCGCAGGCTATTGTTATATATATTTTGTAATTGTAATACTTCTATTTACATATTTAAAAAAAAAACACTTGCTGAGTTTCTTGCCGGAGTCTTCTCAGTTCAAGTTGTATTTGGAACCGGTGTAGAGCCATTTGTTAACGTTCATATGTGCCTTATCAGGGCCTAAATTGAATAAATGCTTTTTGAATTTGAATTTGAATAACTTAGCTTAAGGTTGTTATCTCTTGAGTCAAGAGATAACAACGAATTATCATTCGTGGTGTTTGTCACACGGGTAGATCATAACTTGGTATAAAATAAAGGATGCCATTGGTTCAAGATTTAATCAAATCTCATTTGCTATAAAATGTTTACAGGTGTGATCGGCAAAGCCGGCGTGGACTTCCCGGCGTACCCCAACATTCCCAACACTGGGTTCAGCTGCAAGAATGTGCCAACTGGCTACTACGCTGACCTGGAGACCGATTGTCAGGTAAACATAGCCTGAAAAAGAAGTTTACACCTTATAAGAAATTGATGCAACGTAATGTTTTCTACTTTTATAAAATGCCATCACAGATTAGATTTTGATTTTGATTTTATGATTTTGAGATACACCTCATCAAAGCGTCAGGTCCATCTTCTCTTTTTGTCACTCTTGTCATAGCCTCATTCGCATTGCACAACTCTCTCATGTCTTCATTCATATTATAATCAGACTTTCAAGGTATGCTGAGGTATTTATCAATGTAAACACTCAATTATCTTCTAACTCTTCCAGGTTTTCCACATCTGCGACACGTCCCGCAAGATATCGTTCCTCTGTCCAAACGGCACCATCTTCAGCCAGTCTCATCTCATATGTGACTGGTGGTTCAAGGTGGACTGCGCCTCAGCCCCCGCCCTCTACGAGTCCAGCGCCGAATATTACTCAAACGAACAGAAGAAGTCGCAGAAAGTCAGCCAGAGCCTGAGCAAGAACTACCAACAAGAAAACGACAATCGCGCCGAATCCAGAAGAGCATCCGTCAACGTACCCAGCACGACTGAAAGATTACTACGCCATAGACAAAGGCTACAAACTGATACACCTTTAAATATCAACGGGAGGCCGACGCCCAGGACCATTCAAACGCTCTTCGAAAACTACAACCCAACGCAAAGATCTCAACTTACAACCGCATTTGAAAATCGAAGACGGAACTTGGTTCAGCTGATTTCAAATAACTTCGGTAATTCTCAAGTTAAGACTACACCGACTTACACTGAGGCTTCAACTTATAGAACTCCTGGTGGAGAATTCAACGGATTGAAAGAAATGCAGGTCGCTGCTGAGACTGCATCCTTCGCTAATAACAATAATAGGCAATTCTTACAAGACTTCCATACCAAGAATTATAGACCTTACCCTGTTTACACTCCAAATACCGTGAAGCCGAAGCCAAAACCAAAAAGCAATCCTAATTTGACCACATTATATGATATTAGAGATAAAAACTCAAACCAAATCCCTCAGGAGTCAACGACGACCAAACGGCCAACATTGGTTCCATACACGAAAAGCTACGTAGCCAACGACAACCGTGATCCTTACACGAGACCCGGAGTGTCCCTATTAAAGGGGTTCTTACAGAAAGAAAAGAACAAAACTTTAGCTGCACCTACTACCGAAAAGATATCACAAGCAACTGATAGAAGTGATAATTATGATAAAGAAAACAGAGTCACCATTGAAACTAAAGACAGCTTCGAATCTGTTACCAGAATACCGCATACGACACGAGCTGTCAATGTACATTTCTCAGAAACTGCGTCTGATAAATACGATGTCCAAGCTAGTACAAATTATGCTGCTGGTACAACAGAACCGTCCTATCAAGAACGACGTGAGAGACTAATGAGGAAATTGAATCTAGATCAATTTGGCCCGACAGAGCCCACATTGCCCCCAACTGCCAGTGAAAAATACTACGGAGATCTTCCAAACAGACCCGGCCTTGTTGTTCCTCCATCCCTAACTCCTAAAACCCTTCATAGTCTTGCTATTTACTATGCAACTGCTTTGGATAATCTATCTACTACGCCAAATGAAGATAGTGAAACAACTACACCTGCATTCTATGATTATGAAAACGTTGATGGCTTACCAGGTTTATTCAGTCCCCAAACGATCAACAAATACAGCAATCTGTTTGGTCAAGCTATGGAGAACGCAGAGTTACTAGAAGAAATTAAGGTAGATCCTAATGGAACATACAATGAACTGTCTGATGATTTATCCGTGCAACAGAGTCAAAATCCTATTGCTACTTCTCCACAAATCAGAGAGCTAGCCCAAGTCTTTACTCATGCACTATCAGCGTATCTCCAAGATCCAGTACAATTTAGAAAGGTATTATCGGATATTAGACCAACTCATCCATCCTTCGGTGATTTGTTGTCTACAACTGAAGAATCTTTCAATACTGAACCAACAACCACAGTAAACGAAGAAGATGATGAAATACTAGGATTTTCAGACGACAACAAAATAAGACCAGCTTTTACTTCTGTAAGAGACCCTAAAGCTTTAAGTCTGGCAACTGATTACCCAACAGTTACTGAAGATTTCAATACAACACCAGGGCCAACAACTACTGAAGTTATATCAACTACATATTTGACAACGACTCCAAGAATACCTTTTAGATGTTGCGGGAGAATTTCAGCTACTTATACTACATCTTCAACGCCTTTAATATCTTCCACTACTTCTAATCCAATAACAAACACATTTGCATCTACCGTGAATACACTCGTAAATAATTACAGTGAAACAACAACTGAAAACACCTATTCAATACCTAGATTCGGTGGATTCCAGAATAATATTATAACAGGCAATGACTCTCCATACGGTAAAGGATCAGAATCTCTTAACGCTAAACCATTGAACGACTATGTTGAAGCTACTAATTTACCTACAGCATGGGGTATAGATTCTGCTGCATCTACAAATCTACCGGCAATAAATACTGATGAATTTGAAAGTAAGAAAATAAGGCCTACAACTTATGCGCCAACAACAACTCATGTGTACTTTACTGAAACAGACAGCGTAGAGTTAGAGAATGAAGAGGAACTTCAAAGAGCTCACAGCCAATCTTTTGCTAAGCCACAGGAAAACAATATACGTCAAGGCAAACAGCTGAACTTTGAGGAAACTAAACCAACTATTAAGAAGCCTTCGGAAGATTTGGAAGCACCGACTCTTTCAGATTTTGATACAACGACCGCACAGACTACCGCTCAACCTACTACTACACTTAAAATCGAAGAAACAGAACCGACTACAGCATCACCTTTATCTGGCAGCATATTCACATCACCTGACAGTGGATCAACCTACATATGGTCGAGTACTTTTGACAATTGGCATAGCACTGTGATAGATCCTATCACTTTAAATGACGGTTTAAGCCCATCTGGGCCTGAACAAGTAGCGCAATTAGCTAGAGAAACAAATGGTTACATTCCAAGTACAACGAATGATTATACGGCAACAACTGAACAAGCGTATTCATCAACAGTGAATATTGAACTCTCTACACCGATTAATAGTAATCAAGATCGATCTCCACGACTATTAAAGGATACCACGTCTACAGAACCGTCACAAGATTTATCGGCTATCACTGATACGGTAGTCGAAAAAGCGAAGGAGATTATGGGAGGCATGAACGCAACGACGACAGAGAAACTAATGAATGTAATGAAGAAAACCAAATCTAAAACAGTGAGGAGATTGATTCTTCTTCTCGTACAGACTTGCGATGATGACCACAACACTACAGCTGAAGCATCAAAGAAAGCATTACTGGAAGCTTTGATGGCAGTTTCACAGAAAGACATGGACGAGATAGCAAAAGAAGAAGGAGTGACAGACATTCAGCCCACAGCCAACGATTATGAAACAACTAGCACAGATTCTAGCAGAACTGATAGGCCAGAAGCTAGAACTAGACAAGAAAGAAGAGGTAAAAGTCTAAATTTTGATCCAAGTGCTATCAATTCGCTATCAAACTCTGTGACAACTGAAAATGTAAAAACGACTACTGAAGACTTAGATTATGCTTCAACAACGCTTAGCCCTAGAACGACAACAAATAAAAGAGGTCTGAGGAAGTTCTTCACAAGGACACCAGACATAAAAGCTACAAGAGCAAATATCGAAGGGCCAACAGCTGAAGCTAGGGTTGCCCCACAAGGATCAGATGTAAAAGGTGTTTCAGACACAAGAGCATTGGAATTATTAAGGTCGCTTTATAGTATTGCGGCGAGGTGGGGTTGAAGCGACAAATTAAGTTAATAAGGTCTTCACTTTATATTTAGGGTTGTGTCCAATGAATTTCATTCTTATCCTAATCTTGTTAAGACTGCTTTTGCAATATCAGGGAGCGAATATCGTTAAAAGTACAGCTAAAAAAACTATTGAGCTGTTTTTATTTAAAATTCATAATTTCCAATATACAAAGACGATCTTCTCAATGTAATATGAACCCTAAATATAAATATTATGAGTTGTAAATGTGATTTCGCGTAGTTAGTTATTACTTGAATTCCAAATCAAAATTAATTAAAGTATTTTTAGTAGATTGAAAAAAACTGTAATTTTAGGCTGGTGCTACATGTGTTGAACAAAAAGATATAAGAAAGAATGCTGTTTATATACAAATTGAGGAAAAATCATCATACACATTCATATTATTTATAATATATAATATCATTACGTGTCGAAATAACCACGTTTATGTATATTTGTATTATAAAAAAATTACAATAAAATATATCTGATCATAAAGTTGGCCCGTGTATCACCAGCCTAAGTTTCTAAGTAGTTAATTTATTTTGTTTATTATTGACAAAAAAATAATAGACTTATTGAATAGTATTGTACTTACTACGAATTTTTATTTTATTATCCTAATTTTTAAGGAAAAAATCTAGGCTATAAACTGAGTTACCTATTATAGATGCTTTAGTATTTTTGTACTATTTTGTTAAACTGCCACGATATCATTGTAATATATTAAGTAGATTACTTGTAGATGTAATATATGTTAGGGACATTTTTTATAGTAAATTTTGTATAAAATATCACCGCCTTTTTTTTATTTCTACACACTATAGATACATAATATCTAAATGTACTGGGACACACACGCGCACACTTGTTTCATGGGTGGAATCAAACCTACGAACTGTGGTGTGGCAAAGGTATCTAAGCACACAAACCCAATACAACACAAGATAACAAAATTACAAAGTTGTATTCAAGAATCCAATGTATAATTATTCTAAAAATTACTACTATAATGTAGTTCAGTAGTACCCAACTGATATGGCTTACCGTACCTGCGCAGAAGATACATTTTCAAAGCGCGGGAAATGCTATTGGTCGTGCGGAGGGGCGTGACTTGCGAGTGAGACGGAACTAACAGCTGCAGTGTATTATGAACCTTATAGTAGTGATCTAAGGTTGATTGTAAGTTTTAAGCATTCTTTCGTTAATCTTCAGGCCATACTTTCTTTTCTGTGCGAACGAAGATTCAGGACGCGCCTTATCAGTTGGGTACTACTGTTAAGGCATTAGTTTATTAGTAGCATCTATCTCGCTCTTCCACCCATGGAAATTCCCTGCTAGAGAGACTAGAACTTCTAATAAAAACGAGGATATTCGATCATAAATGGAACATGAAAAGAAAACGAAATTACTATTTCCAACAACTTTTACTCCAAACAAAAAAGCACTTTACGCCTTAGGCTTGACAGTAACTTTTCCCTTATTCAAGTATTTGTCGATATCTTGGTCGGTGACTTTATGTCCTGGTTTGAAGTAAGTCTTGAGTTTGCGTCGTTTCTTCATCATGAGTTTGGAGGCTGCGAGGGCGCCGCGACGCTGTAGAGACTCGAAACGGTCGCGGAGGAGGTTCGCTGGAAAATAGACGTTATTTATTGGTGGGAGAGTATAAATTACAATAAGAAAAGTTATATCTGAGGGATGTTTTCGAAACGGTCGCGGAGGAGGTTCACTGGAAAATATACATTATTTTAATGTTGTGAGAGTATAAATTACCGTAACAAAAGTTACATCCCAGGGATGTTTTCGAAACGGTCGCGGAGGAGGTTCACTGGAAAATATACATTATTTTAATGTTGTGAGAGTATAAATTACCGTAACAAAAGTTACATCCCAGGAATAATTTTACAGTTAACTATTCGATAGGTAGTGCGATAATTGCTCGGTAGTGAAATCCAATTGCGAGGGCAAAGACAATGAGCTTGAAGATTTCGGTGTTGAAAATATTTTAAGGCGATGATAGCTCAGTGGTAGTGACGTCGGATACCGAGATGATGGTCCCGGGTTCGAATCCTACAATGAGCTTGAGCTTTCGGTGAAGGAAAACATCGTGAGGAAACCATAGCACGGTGGTAACTTTGTAGTACCCGCCTGGCTGGCTACCACCCTCAAGTTGAAAATCTGTCGCCAAGCACCTTTCGGTGTGTTCCGACAACTGCAATTGAGAGCCAGTTCCTTCTAGGCTTTGTGTGCTTACCACCTTCGGCCGCATCATCACTTACCATGGTGAAATTGCGGTCGAACACAGGCCTATAAACAGTAAAAAATAAATAAAAAAAAAACGTGAAGAAACCTTTGCACGTAGCAGGTAATCTAGTTTGTAGTACCTGACTGGTTTGCTAAGATTGAATACTCACTAGTAGCACTAATGTTCCTCAAGTCCCCGGATAGTTGTTCTGGTGGTACGAAGTCTGGTTCCTTAGCGGGTGTTTTGTGTGCGTTTAGCGCGGGTAGTGCGGTGGCGGCAATAGCGATGGACTTCTCGGAGCGTTTAGCGCGCGACGCCGCTTGACGCGTCTCGCGCTTCGATACCGACTCTTGTAGCTTGCGCAGTCTGGAATCAACATTAACAATGTTGTGGTTATCTCAACGTCCAATACGTAAGGTATTGGCTTTCAAAATTCAAAAATCATTTATTCAAATAGACCTTCACCGGCACTTATGAAAAGTCTGACTCTAATACCGGTTCGGAAGGTGGAAGGTTGCATTTGCTGAGAAGAGCCGGTAATAAACTCAGCAATTTGTATGTATATTAAGTATGTATTTACAAACAAAAAAGTAGTATATGTATTATATCAGTTATCTGATTTCCATAGTACAAGCTCTGCTTAGTTTGGGATCAAATGACCGTGTGTGAGGAATGTCCCAGGATATTTATTTATTTATTTAATTACTCTTTTCAAAACAAGCTTAGATTCATTACATAATATTTACATTCTAATCGCTTTCGTTAAAAGAAAACATGGGCGGGAACTTGCGGAGAGACGTTCCGTTTTTGTTTTATTTCATTTTTATACCACTAAGATGGCAAACTATGGACGCTTGCAACAACAGGGGTATCACTCGCGTGTTGCCAACCCTGAAGAAATCTATATTATAAGCTTGGTATTATTTTCATAAATTAGTGTCTTTTGAGTTTTATTGCATATTATCGGTGGTATTTTATCCAATAAACATCAATGTGCACCAGTGAAGTGAAATGAAATACAACATAATATCTTTTACTATTAGAAAGTGGGAACAATTCTGAATTTGCTAAAAAAGACGACAGATCAACAGATGACAGTTATAGAATGAGTCATTACAATTTATATGTGAAAAATGCGAGAACAATGTTCTTTTATAGCGGCAACACAGATTCAATCCCTCTTCTATTTATTGCTCATATCCATAGCAAATTTATAACGCAACAATATATGCGTTAGAAATCATATGTTTGACGAGTGCGGTATTTCCGCACGCGCTCTCCACTGGCTTTATACTTCTTGCTTACATTAGACTATTTATTACATTATTAGTGTCCCCAATCGATGTATAAAGGTATCATAGAGCGCCCGCCATTAAAAAAAAAAACAACAAAATGTCGCCCGAAAATGCTAAAATCTTAAAACCCCTTTGTAATAATGTCATATACTTTGTACAAATCTGGTCCTAGCAGTATATCATGGATAGCGTTTTCTCTTACTTACGGCATTATCTTCAGGCCCCTCTTTCCCACTGGGCACTCTGGGCAAGTGCCTAGGGCCTGAAATCGATGGGGGCCCCCTAATTCTATGTAATTACGTATCCATTGAATATGATTGTGAAGAAATAAAACAGATAAATCTAGAATGGGCCATGTTCTGGCCCAGCCAAAAGAGAGGGAGAAAAACTAACGACGTCAGTTTGAATTGTCAATCTGTCTGACACCATTGAACAGTCTGATTAATGAAAACAAATATAAAAACACTCACTTATAAATATCAGTAATCTTCTTCTTATCGACCTTCTCTCTCTTGAGCCTCTCCTTCTCTACCAGTCTCTCCTTCTGTTTCCTTCTGGCCTTGTGGTCCTTCTTCTTGTTCTTGACGGGAGGGTTGACGGACTTGAGGTCGTCATCGGTCTCGGAGTCTGATGGGGCGGTGGTCGGATTGTGTGGTTGGGGAAGACCGGTGCTCATTTCTTCACGCCATTGGTTCTATAATAGTTTAGTACTTGAGTTGGCACCGAGAACTTATAAATGGCGTAAGTTTGTACCATAGAGTTAGAATAGTATAGAGCGACTGCACGGATACGGTCTAAATGCCTTGAAACGAAGTGCAAGTATATTGTATGGTTTCAACACCGTACATTTTTCTGTGTACGCAGCAACCTACTTTTGTCGCCCGCTAATAATAGCATAAATACACGGATTCTTAACATTTGACCAGAGTGCATTATAACGTTTTATATCAACAACATCAAGAGGAACGAATCACCAAACTTTTACTGTGAATATTTATTTATTTATTTATTTCATAGATTCACAGCTTATTAGCCAAAACGAATCTCATTATATAATCCAAAATCATAATATTAATTTAAAAAGAGTAGGAACGCTAATTAAACAATAGACATTAAAAAAATAAAAGTAACAAAAGAATCCTATCAATTAACAAAAAAAAAAAAACTTAACAATTTTATTTATAAAGATATGCAGGTACTACGACAAACTGCCGTCGCGTCGCGTGAGTTCTGAGGTGTGTGTGTAGCGTGCGTGTGTGTAGTGTAGATGCAAAGAGTATGCGAATGCGAATGTTTGTGTGTGATGAATAACAAATAATATAGTAATATAGTCAATATACCTTTGATACTTCACAAGTGGTTTCTCTACGCACTCCAACATCAACTACAAGTTTGAAAAACTAAAATATGTAACAGTGAATGCCAATTTATCGTTTTAATCGATACTTTTACCAAGAACAAATGACAAGGAATCTATATCGATATTTTGTCTGACTGTAAATCAACTAGTGTAGGATATATCTGTGAATGCATCTGTATGTAAAATGCACACGCTTCGCACAAGGTAACGTTGTTAACGCTATCACTCTATAATATTCTAACTCTATGATATTTACTACCTTAGGAATATAAAAAAGAACTGATCAAGTGCAAACGAAAGGTTCCGCAAAGACGTTTCTTGCATGAGGGCCAACTTTAATTTTCAATTTTATTATGTTTGTGGTTATAGTGGCAATAGAAATACACATTCTGTGAAAATTTCAACTGTCTACCTATTATGGTTCATGAGATACAGCTCACTATATGACAGACAGACGGACGTACAGCGAAGGCTTAGTAATAGGGTCCCGTTCACACCCCTTGGGTATGGAACACTAAAAAGTGTGACCTTGTCGAGTTTCTTGCCTTTTCTCAGTTGAAGGCCAACTTACGAACGGGTGGTAACTTCAGTAGATTTGACCTTCATAAGTGCCCTACTAGGGCCTACATTGAATACATGGCTTTGACTTAAGGGGAAATGTTGGTGGCGTTTGTTCCATACAAACGTAATACTCAGTTTTTTCTCAGGTTAATGACACTAGAGCAATGATTATTTTACCATGCAATCTGTAGGTACCGCTGTATGTCCCTCGGTTGTGTTTTTCTCCATAAAATAATTATAATAAGAATTAGGAGCCTTCTAAAATTACAAAAACTTACCATTTTTAACGCCCTTATCAGACGTCCAGCGAACAAATTTGACTAATATAAAAAAAACAAAGGAAATCCGACAAACGTAGCCAAAGCCCTTCTTATGATTCTAGTTTTTTTTTTATCGATGTTTGGAGGAGAAAACCGGGGATTACGAAACTGCGATTTCGTCCAATTTAAATAGGTAGAAGTTGTAGTTGTCTCTATCGCCCTCGGGCGGGATAGCTCGGGCACAGCGCGACAGCAATAGATATGTTAAAAACCTATTTTTCAAATTTCTTGCAGGCGTCCTTTCCTCTTAATGACTTTGTTTGTTACCTCTTTCTCCTGCTGCGTGACGCGGCTGAACATGCCGGTGGTGACGCGGTGCAGGTGCCGCTCCCGCTTCATCATCTTCTGTTCTGCCACCACCACCTGCTGCAGCAGCTCCTGGTGCTCCTGGTCATGGTGTACGGGTACACAAACAAATACACATTTTAATCACTCTTATTTGACGGGCCAGCTGGCGCGGTTGATTAAGACTGTTTAAGATTCCACCTATCGCGCCGCAGGTCGTGGGTTCGATTCCCACACAGGAGATGCATTTGTGTGCATGAAACTGTCTGTATGTCCTGAGTCTGAGTGTAATTAATTATGTATATTAAGTATGTATTTACAAACAAAAAATAGTATATGTATTATATCAGTTATCTGGTGTCCATAGTACAAGCTCTGCTTAGTTTGGGATCAGATGACCGTGTGTGAGGAATGTTCATACATTTAAGCTGTCTGAAAGAGGTTACTTCTTAGATAAGACCACCCTTTGTACAGTCATTTAATCTTAAATAGGTTTGTTTACTTTTACATAGTTCATTGGCATTATAAAATGATAAAGTGAGCATAATAAATATACAATACAAAAAATATTTATTGTTGAGATAATTAAAAAACTAGAGTACAAAAATAACAATAAAAAAGTAAGTAATAAAATAGTAAAAGTAAATTGTGCACTGTTCCCTAAGTTGAAGTAAATGTAAGCCAATAAAGAAAGAATAGTCACAATCCCATTAATATTCATACTAATATTATAAATGCGAAAGTAACTCCGTTTGTATGTATGTTATGCTTTCACGCCTAAGCCGCTGAACCTATGGTATGGAGAAAGAAATAGGCAACTTTTTGTCCCGGGGACGCGGGTGAAACCGTGGAGGACAGCTAGTATATACATATATACTTATTTATTTAGTTATTGACGGGCCAGTTGGCGCAGTTGGTTAAGGTTCACCTTACGCGCCGCCGGTCGTGGGTTCGATTCCTACACAGGACATGCATTTGTGTGCATGAACATGTCTGTATGTCCTGAGTCTGGGTGTAATTATGTATATTAAGTATGTATTTACAAACAAAAAGTAGTATATGTATTATATCAGTTATCTGGTTTCCATAGTACAAGCTCTGCTTAGTTTGGGATCAGATGACCGTGTGTGAGGAAAGTCCCAGGATATTTATTTATTATTTATTATATCATCAGGCAAACTTTATGCCTCGTCCATACGCTTGCCGTTTGCCGCAAACTCCAAACTCCCACAAACGCTTGGACAAATCAAGGGAGACAAACGTAGCCATCCACACGCTTGCAAACGCTTGCGAGCAGCGTTGGTAGTGCGTTGACAAGCAAGCATGACGGACGTCGAGCTCGTTTATGCAATAACGTTTCTTCTTTAAATGTTTACAGAATGTAACCACAAGTATTTGATTTTGAACCATAAGTGTTCTGATCAATACTTTACGTCTAAAATGCAGGGTAATGCAGGAAATTCGAGGAATTGTAAAATTACTGGATAGAACATTAACTCTTTTTTTTTAGGCATTGAATTGTTTTAACAGTAAGCAGGCACACGTCTGTTCGCCGCTAGTTCGCAACCGATACTAACTACACACAAACGTGTGGATGGTTCGCAAGCGCTTGCCGCAAACTTCCTTTGATTTTGTGCATCAAAAACCGACACGGCTCGGATCGGCGGCAAGCGCTCGCAAACGCTTGGCAAGCCACGGCAAACACCCATCCACACGTTTGAATTTGCGGAGGCTTGCCGAGGCTTGGTAAGCGTGTGGAGGGCCCATTAAACTTGTTTACTATGCAGTAGTAGTATCAGTATAAAATATGGGTCCATAAGAGTATTGAACTAAAGGTGTACCTCATAAGTAGGATTATAGCTGACTCCAGGATGTGGTGTTTCCACGGCAGCTCTGGTAACGACTGTGTTGGCCAATGGGGGCTTGGGTCTCAGACGTCTGTCTGGCAGTACGTTGTGTAACTGAGCTTCAGTCGATATGAAGTCATCAATGAGTGTTGATGGCATACCTTTGGCCTCTGGTACTGTAATAGAAGGTTTAAGGTTAGAATTCACGTATAAAGGTTACATATTGTGGTATTTAGTTCTACACTCTTTCTGAGATTATGCTATTATGTTAAGAGTCAATCTTGATCAGTTAGATTATAATTCAAAACTGTTTTACAAAAAACTTAAACTGACTTCAAAGTACACTAAAAAAAAGAACAAACCCTGACCTGATGACAATGAGACCAAAGGGAAGTGTACCAAATAAAAAGAGAATTTTCCAAATTGATTAATAAATGACGGAGTTCTGAGGTAACAAACATAAAAAACCATACAACCGAATTGAGAACCTCCTTTTTTTTTAACTCAGTGTAAAATTGTGGAAAATATATACATAAACATTGGTCATGTAGTTTCTGAAATTAAAGTGCACTTTTTTTCTGGGCTAGTCTTTGATCGGTTCTAGGAACAGAAAACCTTTTGTTAAAAAACTACAAAGCACACCATATCTTCGTATTTTTTGTTTAATTGACAAAAGAGAATGGGTCTCTCATTCTCTTTTGTCAATTAAATTTTTATATTTTTTGTTAATGTAAATGACAGGATAAATAGAATTATTCAGTCATCTAGTCTATTCTAGATGTATCTCTTTTACTTACCGTCTTTTCCCCATAAATCCAAATTAAAGTTCTGTCTGACTTGCTTAGCCTTCCTCTTCTTATCTAGAGCTTGTCTTCGGTTCTTCCTGGACTCCTCGATCTTTCTCTGGTATGCTCCCTTCTCAAAGCGACGCTTCTCTGTTAGTTTACTAAGTGCTGTTGGCTTGGAGCCTATTGGGTTTACGTGGTTACGCTTCGCATTCGGATCTGGAACCTATGGTACAGTTATTAACTAATACACATTTTAAACTCAAATTCAAAATCATTTATTTAAATAGACATTTGCAGGCACTTATGAAAAGTCTGACTCTAAAACTCTAATACCAGTGCATTTGCATTGTAATCATACATATAAGTAAATATTTTCTTCACATTTTCAAATTACATCTACATACAAAAAGGCTTGACTGACAGATCTATCTGAACATCCTAAACTGCCAGGGTGTTTGGAACCACTAAAAGAGGATTTTTGGAAATTCCATGGATTGAAATAGTGGAACATGTGTGAAAGCATGGGGCGGAAACCTAATCCCACTATTTAATCTTTTATAATTACTAGAAAATAGTTAAAATGTATGTGTTCTTAGGAGATACGGTAAAGCTTTACATTAGGTGACAACTCCAAAAGTTACGCCAATTTTTTCAAAATTCAAAATTCAAAATTCAAAATCATTTATTCAAATAGACCTTCGCAGGCACTTATGAAAAGTCTGACTCTAATACTCTAATACCGGTTCGGAAGGTTGCACTTGCTGAGAAGAGCCGGCAATAAACTCAGCAATTACTCTTTTCAAAACAAGCTTAGATTCATTACATAATATTTACATTCTAATCGCACTGACAACAATTGCGTGCCCCGGCGCGGCCGCAAAACTACAAAGTAGACTGAATCTATATTTAAAAATAAATGGCAAACTTAAGCAGACCAACCCCCACAAGCAGCACCTGTTCACAAGTATGACGCGTGTGGCAGCCATCGCCCTCCTCGCCATATTGGAGGGAAGTGAGCGACCCGTCACACGACGCCGCCGCAAGCAAAGGCCTTAAAGTGAGCATGACTTACTTAAGTCTGGCTTAGAAATAAAAAAATAAACTAAAGGGAAACTACTAAACACGCAATTTGTTATCACTGTGACTATTGACAAGTTTATACTAAATATCATTTAGGTATATGTATAGAAAATATAACAATTAAGGAGACAGACATAATCTATTGAAGAATTTAGAAATAAATGAAAAACATTTTTTTAGATAGTTGGGGTCATGTCTATTGTATATTTGAAATCGGGAAAACTAGGAAATGTATAGGAAAAATATGAAAAATGAAAATTCATTCGAACTTCTTGTATAAAGTCTAAGTTTCTGTTGAAATGTTTTGGCATATTTTAGCGACTTTCGGATATCAATGGCTCCGGCGCTGCGGGAAAAGCAGTCTCTTCGCCATTGCATCACAAACTACAGACATCCATACCTCTCCCTCCGCACCTCCGACTTTATAAAAACACTCTAGGGGTGAGACAGACAAGTACTACACGGAGTCGGGGTTGGCAGATCCTATTTTGTAACAGTATTTATCAAAAGAAAACACAACAACATAGGTACACTACACTCGCGCCGCGCCATTTTACACGTATTTCATTCGATTCAGCATCAAAGAAGAAATGAGTAAGATATACCCTAGGAATTGGACGGAAATCGAAAATTAAAAAAACAAAAAAAAATCATTTCCTAACGCAATCCTTTGGTAAATATGTTTATAATAGTAAGTTACTTCACCAGAAAAAAAATTGCGCCTATACTCGTCGTCACCTAATGTAAAGCTTAGCCGGAGATACTAAATCTTTATAATTCACATGTGAAATCCTTACCTTAGAAGTAGGCAACAAGACCTCAAAGCACTTGGGACCTTGTGACAACTTGGCCCTCTTCCTCAATCTAGCAGATAGAGGCTTCTCATCAACTTGCTCCTTAACCTCACCACTAGTGTCCACCACAAACAGCTCGCTGTCTTGTTTGGTTTCGAATTTACTGAAATAATGATAAATTTTTGTAAAGTTAGAAAAATGCCTATTATGTTCACATAATGAAATGTTTGACTGTCTGTGTAACGAGAAATCCTGCACAGATGTATACAGAACTATAAATATTCGTGGTATTAGGTAATTTTACGAATTGAGAACTTCATAAATTGAAAATGTGCACCAAGGCCAAATTTCATTTATAAATCATTTCTATTCTATCATTTCCTATAGCCAATTTATTCTTAACTCTTCGTGAATAGTCTTCTCTAGGCACCCATATCATATCAGGGGAAAAATATGTATTTTTGAATGATTTTCAATAAAATATTATGACAACATAACCTCACCCTAGACGTTCATCAAGCCTCTGGTCTTCCAGGAACTCCTCGACATCACGAATATCACAATGTTTGCGCCAATCCTTTTTGTTTTTCTTAGACACATGTTTCTTTTTCTTTACAATAGACATTTTTATTTTATTAAATTAATCACTAAACATGTGATAAACACGTCAAATAAGCGCGTTTAGAACTTTTGAAAGAATAAAAACGTTTCGTTTCAACGAAAACATATTTTTATATAATAACCATCTATTATTTTAAATATTAATAAATAGTTATTACTTTGAAATTTTAGACGTAATTAAAGTATGCTGTAATTTGGAATCAGATAGATGTGTGTATAAAATTAAATGTTCTAAGAATATCGTTAGAATTTTACTGTCATTAGTTGCGCTGCGTAGAATGGAGTGTAACATAAAGTGCGAGCCGTTTGGTCAGTTTGGTGCGAGCAGAAAAAGTTTAGCGGGAACATGCAAACTACCAGTGTACCATTGAGTTTTCGTTTGAGTTTTCTGAACTCATTTTTAACGCTAGAAACATCGATAAATACTTATTTTACTTTACCTAACAATAAGTAAGTAAAAAACTGTGATCAAAATAAACAAATCGACGTATTGTTCCTAAAGTCTGTGGCCCACCCAAGTTCCCAATCTTTATTTTGTTCCCAATAATCCCCAATGGCCTGGCCTTGGCCTGGCCTATCATCTCACATTCTGTGTATCTAAGTAGGTAATTTAACGCGTGGCGGGCGACGTTCTATCGCTCCTAATATTTAATCGAATTTTAATTTTGTTTTCTACATTAAATTTGGTGTTCTTACTACCTGGGAAACCTTTGTTTATAATTAAAAATTATATTGAATTTTAGTTTCAAGTTGGAATCAAATGGTAAGGCTTAATTCTTAGTCCGATTATAGATTTAAGTTTTAGTCATTCTCAGAAAAAAGTAATTTTTGAGGCCCAACAAGGAGGTAACTAAATACGTGAAATGTTTTTAGTGGAAACCAAGAATCTTGTCCAAACTATCTAAAAGTCGTATTTTTTAATAAAATCTGTAAATTATCATTTTTTTATGATAGGTAATCTCATAAAAAAGTTTTTTATACCTATTTATCTAAATAGGTTATAAGTAAAAAGTTTTCATCAGTTTTTCTATGATTACGCTTTTATCCCGGCTCAATAAAGAATCATATTGCGAATGGCGGCGATCATCAGCCCCCACCTGAGCTTACGTGGCAGGTGAGAGGGTATACCATTCGAACATTTGCGATTTCATATTGAGCTAAGTAGGTACGTAAACATTTTTTTTTTCAACAATGGTGCTGGTTATATATGTACTTTATTTTCTAGGAAATCTCATAACTTGATGATTAGTGTAAATTAAGTATTACTTACTTAAACGAATATTTTTTGTAAGATTTTGTAAGATATTTCACAAGATATAGGTGAAATACTTCAAATTCGGTATGTTACTTAGTATAATCGTAAAAATCAAATAAAATGCCGAATCTTCAGTAGAAATGGTAACACTGCAGCGAGACTTTTCCTAAGGTCTTTTTAGCGGGAACTTCTTCCCTGCATGCTATCATTTGATTGCCAATTCGAGTCCTAAATGGTTTAGGCCAAGGTTTCCCAACATTTCTTTAGTTTAATTTTTAATAACCAAAAAACGCACATTATTTTAACGACTTTTATTTGTCGAATTGTTACATAGCGACTGATGACGCCGCATTTTGAAACAGTAAACGACGGAACCAATTAGTGATATTGTGATGTTTAATTTACATGTACTTGATGTAGATTTCGCCCCCCTTGAAATTTCTCTACGCCTCCCTGGTTGGGAACTCCTGAGGTTAGTTAGGCTTTACCCGGTCAAAGGCACCTACCATCTACTCGTATTAAGTATGTTAGAAATTTGTGTATAATCGACTTACGGCCTTACTCATAAACGCTATTTAACTAAATCTACTGAATAAATGGTCAAATAAATAATGTCACCTTGCTGTCATTGTCAAACAATTTGACGTTATTTAGGTGACCACTTAATCAGCTAATTAGTTAAATAACGTTTTATGAGTAAGGGGGTTAGATTGTAATAAAAAGGTATTCATCGAAAAACTACGTCTAACTACCTAATTAATGTAATTAAAGGGTACTTGGGTAATAAATCGTTCTTCGGCTAGAGTAATTTCCTTGGTCTAGTTTTCGAAAAAAAAAAAAAAACGCGCGGTAAATGTAGTACCATTCACCTGAAACTCAGCCGCGTTTTTTGAACGCAGCTTGTAAGTAATCAATTTAAAATTTTAAGAGGACTCAATTCGTCATACTTTTCATACAAAACCCCTGTACTTATTATGGCGTTGTTAAACATTTTTCGTTAGATATTTTGAACAAATTAGTATCTTGTGTACTATATCTAGCCTTGTATCTTGGCGTAATTTAAAAAAGTGTGAAACAAATTCAGTCAAAGCCTCCGAAAAACAGCGTTTTTGCCTGAACTTTGGCCATATCTAATGTACCTATAAATTGTAAAAGTAAAGAAAACATTAAGATACCAGGCTTGCAAATGTATTGGAGATTCTAAATAACTAACTTTTTTTTTCACAAACTTGTAAGATTTTTTCTCAAGAAGTATACTCCTGGAACAGGAACAAGTTTTATGAATGCGAAATCATGAATGACGACCTAGCGAAGCGGTCGCGAGTGATCAGCGGAATTTACCGACTGATAACCGACGACTCTGATGCTATCTCTCTTTATTCGCAGTCAAACATTACGTTGGATGAAACAACAAGCTTTTAGACTATGCTCGCGTTGAAGTTGCACCAGCCACAGAGGCAGGCATCTCTCACTCCATGTACTTGCGCGCGATAATTGCCTACCGACCGCCGGACCGTAGTCAGTCCATCTCTCAGTTGGTTGCCGACAGCCGCGTGGCGCATTCGTACGCATATATCTCGATCGAACTGTTGTTGTTCTTTCTATGGAAGGTTTAAAGTACCTTTAGATTCCTTTTATAATTATGTAAAAGATCTAGAGGTCACGTTTATTGTAAACTGAACAAATATGAGTCAGAATCCCGGTTGCACGATATTTGAACTATGATAAAAATATTACCATTTAACTCCCCTTGTACTTCGTTTCCTTTTTTTAACTTTTTGTTCGATTCCAAATATTTTCCACATTAAACAATTGTTTATTTCGACAAGCAAAATTTTATTAATCTACATATAGGTAATAGGTAGGTACAATAGATTTATGTTTGTGGGTACTATATAAATAAAATAAAGTGGAAGAGTGTTTTCGTTTCTTTAAACAGTCGGAATCAAAAAAAAAATTTGTATATGATAGCCAGATATAGGCATCCCTGGCAATCCACGCTAACCACGCGGCAGCGAGTAACTACAAAGCAAAACTAAATTTACGCTCGTAAGCTTAGGTGTATTTTCGATCGCAGCGTCTAGCGACTCAAAAGAGTAGGCTATTATAGCAGTAGGTATTGTCAATTTTATATGGAGTGATTTATCTGTTACGTAGTAACTATTTAGTAATCTGTGACAGAGGGCCGCCTTAAGTAATAAATTGTAATTATTATAATAATGTTAAAAAAATAAAAAAAACAATAAGCCAATCTTGTTCAATATGGCTGTGGTCTGGGTAGGTACCATATCTCGCGAGTTCAAATGAGTTATTATTTCAAATAAATTGTTTTATTTTCAGATGATGCTTGACCCCTATTATGAGTATTGTGTGATTGAATTTTTGGACAAACCTTATGAGAATATTGATGAATATATTTGTGTTCCTTGTTCTTGGATCAAATTATGTAGAAATACAGACCGAAAAATGTATGTAGCATATCCGGCTGAAAATGTGTCATCAACGAGGGAACAAGTGAAAAATAAATCGAAATTTCAAAAGGAATGGAATTTTTACTTCGCTATTGTGAAATATGGCACTAGTGAGTGAAATTTAATGATTACACCACAGATATATCTATCTAGGTATACAGGATGTTTTTCTGGTCGGCGACAAGCGACCCAGGAGTGGTAGTACAAAAAATATATTTCCCAAAAATTGACTTAATTCCATTAAATACTTTAAATGCGTTAACCTTATTCAATTTGAAGTAAAATTACTGCAAAGTATGGTTACTCGGTACGTGCACAGACTAGAGCTAGGCGCAAGCCGCCATCGCCCCACCCCTTTACTCCCTCGCACTCCCGTTGAGTATTACGTCTACACTTTAGCTTATTACATGATTTTCCAAATAATATTTTTTTTATTTTTATTATTAAAAAAATAAAGTTTTTTTTAAATATTTTTTTAGCACCAGTATCATTTGTATAATCGACCCTGAGTCGCTCGTCGCTGACCAAAACAACGACCTGTATATCATACATTTTCTGTTTTTCTTTGCAGATTCTTTTCATGATGCAGAAATGTATATAATGAATAATAGGAAGAATTTTTTTTCCAGTATAGAGGCTTGTGGTATGTACCTATTCATTCATTATTTCAACTGCAATGTTTGTTTTTAAAGCTACTGGGCCAGTAGACAAGATGGTTGTCGACAATCGTTATTGTTAGTAAACGATCAACCTTTGTATGGGATTGACATTTCAAATCGAGATATCACGTGATTTTTAACAATCTCTTATATCAATCCCATAAAGGTCCCATAAACGATTGTCGACAACCATCTTGTCTAGGGGGGCTGTTCGGCAATCATGCCGGGGCGTACGGGTGGTAAGCGGTTACCGTAGGCCTATATACTTGCGACACCCGGGATGCTCCGGGATATCACTAATATGCTACTGACCCTCTCCACCTTCCCAATGAGCTCTGGCGACCTTACGACAGGATTACAACATTCAGTTATTTGGTTGCAGTATTCTGTTAGGTCTGGGGGTAATTGCCCAATCCTGCTGCTCTTTGAGCGAAAAATGGCTATTTCTACTCTTCCTCCCTAAAACAAATACGAAGAGTAGAAGTAAGTAAAAAAAGCAGATGGCGTTAGCGTCATCATTGTCGAAGATATCTGCTGTAGATACTATAATTATATCATCAATTAAAAACATAAAAAAAACGATTGGCAGGTAAACTTTAAGTATCTATGGGCCAAGTTTCATACAATTTTACGAAAAATTAATTTTTTCTTAGATATAATAATTTAGAAATATTTTATTACAGATGATGAATCAGGAGAAAAAATACAAATACGTAGTTCGAAACAAAGTGTCCCATCAGATTCTACAGTAATAAAATCTCTGTTGAAGGAGAAGCCATTGAAATATAACAGACAGATATATAGGAAACTACATAATACAACGAAGACAACGGAATCTGAGGTATGTTCGAATAAAGAACATAGTGATCTAATAATAGTTGAAACGTCTGCAGCAGTAAACGGTATTCCTGAGGAAGATACAGAGAATTATATTACTTCACATCCAAAAAACTTTTCTTGTCAGCCATTGGAACGTTATAATGAAGAAAAACTTTCAACAGTTCATACTAATTGTTCAATTCAAGAGCCACAAGAAGCAGTGTTTGAAAGAAGTAATAAATTCAAACAAAATTATGAAAGAGCAACTGCTGTATATACTGCAAACACTGTAAATCAGCCAACAAAACATTCAGATCAAGATCAGTGCTATCTTCCATATGATGACTATTTACATCCAAATTCACGTATTCAAGAAATACTTGCACAAAGATCTGCTGAAGTGAGAGGTATTGATCTAAGGTATTGGCCTCCAAGGAATGCAATACACTCTTGTGCTTTATGTAATTCCCAAGACTTAACTTGCTGTTCGTCCATACACTCACATGAGTATGAGTCTTCAGTGAGGTACGAAGACATTTTACCTCCGGATCCACGTTGGCAAAATATGCTTGCAGATAACGCTAATGGCATTGATGAAATATCTTATCTTCAAAGTAATGCAAAGAACATGCAAACTTGTCCAAATATAGCCAGGCAATATTCTCAAGCATGTGAAGGCTCAGACAAAAAATCATTTTTAACAGCAAACGGATCCTATTTGTGGCAAGATGCAAATGAAATAGAAATAATTGTTGAAAGACCTATGAACACAAATGATGATCAAAGAATTTGTCCTGAAAATATTACAAAAAGTATTTCATGTGCTCCACAAAACTTAATTAACCGCTACTATCTATCGCCACACCATCCACATGGATATCAATCTTCAGCAATAAATAGAAATCATAGACAAGAACAACTTTTCAAAAGATCAACCGATCTAAACTCTCTTGAGCAAACAGTTTGGAGTATCCCATCTCCTCGTATACACAACGTATATGAAACACATGCTAGGGAACCTAATGATCAGAAAAATCGCACTCAAAGTACAGCGACAAAAAGACTGGACTTTTCTGAAGGTACCCAATTATATAATCCGGTACAAAATATTGATAAAAGAGATTCCCGGGTAAAATATTTGGATTCAAGAGCTTTCCGTCCAAACACTACGAATAATATACCATCTGCTATGCGAACATTTTCCAGCTCATCCAACCAATCCTGTTGTTTATTCAATTGTTCTGATAGAAAGGTTTCACCAGTTATGATGAACAATTTTTATCAAGATCTGCGTATGCAAGAAACACTTGCTGGAGGATCTCATGCTGCAAATAGAACAGATCAAACAACTCGCAATCAAAGTTCATTAAATAATGTGCCACCCGTATTGGTAGGTTGGTTAGTACATGATCCGGTAAAAAATATTGATGAAATAGTTCTCAAAGAAAAATCTATCGATTCAAGAGATCTTCTTCCAAGTACTACGGATAATATACCATCTGATGTGCGAAATTTTTCATCCAATCATTCCTGTTCTTCATCAAATTTTTCAACTAGCCAACAGACTTCGCCTCTTATTAAAAACAAGTCTTATTTAAATCCGTGTATACAAGAAAGACTTGCTAGAGAACTGAACATTTTGGAAGATACCCAACCATATAATCACGTAAAAAATATTGATAAAAGAGTTCCCATAGAAAAACCTATGGATTCAAGAGCTTTCATTCCTAGTACTATGGATAATATACCATCTCCTGTGCGAAATTTTTCCTGCTCATCCAACCATTCCTGTTGTTCATCCAATTGTTCTAATAGAAAACATGTTTCAACAGTAATTAATAACAATTCTTATCAGGATTCGTGTATGCAAGAAACACCCGATGAAAAATCTACCCAAACACATTATACCGAGGAAAGTGTATGTGCTAAAAAAGATACAGAAAATAGACCATCTGCTATTCAAAATACTCCAAAGATAAACCAGTTAACCAGACACTTGAGACAATATCGGTTTTCGCCAATCCAAGAAAATTCTTTAAATAAAGAATCTTCTACAGAAAAAATACATGTTGGGATAGGGACGGGAAGAATTAGCGATATGAATCATAGTAGACAAAATAATTGCCCTGAATCAATGGTTACTCAAAATTTGCCAACTTCCCCCAATGGGTTGCTGGATGTTAAAGCAATTGCAGAGCAAGCTTTACTCAAAGTATTTAGAGAGGTCCTTGGAAAGTTGCAGTTATCTGTGCCGAGTTCAATATTCGATGACATACGAACTACATCTGCTGACATTAATGAAATGACTCAGAAAGTTATGAAAACAATTGATCATTATAGTGAACTTAAGAAATGTGACGCTAACATTGAATCCATAGACAGGATATCGAATGATATGACAGTCAAACCTAAAACAACAACTGAAAGGAAAATTACTTTGAACTATAACTACAATAATGATGTTAATGATGGCGAAGGGGACAATGATGAAGCTTTGAAAGAAAAACGTCAGAAACGTTCATTTGTTTTGCCTCCTGAATATAAACCAAATGACACGAAATGGACATTAAAGCATCAAAGAGCTGGTTCAGAACTTATTGAACTTATTACTGACAGTCGTATATATGTTAATAAAATTAAATTTGAACATTGTAAACGAGTGGCAAGAGATCATAAAACACTGGCACGAATGTTAATGATGGAAATATTTTCTCAAAATGCATTGAGCGTATGCTCATTAACAGGTGCAAGAGCAAATGCTTTCGATATCGATGGTACAAATGTAAGACCTGGACTAGATGAATATGCAAGAATAGTATTATTGACGTTCGTTGAAGATCATGGACGTAGCAGGGGTTGGGGTCCGTTTTATTCGCACTGTGTTCTAAATAGTATACGCAGTAAAGTTCAGGAGATGAGGGCTAAGTATGGTTAAGAAGGTACATGAAACCTCGAAGATATCTCAGCCGGATGGCTCAGAATCAGAAGCCATGGAGGGATACGGGGAGACAAATGCCATATCTTCTATATCTGTAAGACTTCCGCCGGGCACCAGCTTTTGAAGCCTATTGTGGAATTCCTGATGACCTTTGCGATTGGATGAACAGTCTATTTGAGTGGTTGAATATAAGTGCTCCTCCCAACTATTGCCAAGTTGTGTTCGGTGTTTCTCAGGGATCAATATTCTCTCCGATCTTATTTCTGCTGTATTTTATTGACGCTAGCATGTAATCTAATAGACAAGTTTCTTATAAACAAGCTTTTGATGACATCACTTAGCTAACCATGCATTGTCATCTAAACTAAACGTGTGTACAAAATATAAACTCTATCGGTTGGGGATACCAAGATTCGGGGATACCTAAACCTAAGTGTTTTAAAATTCAGATGTAAGATTCGACCCATACTAACAAGGCAAGTTGAAAAACTTGTATGTAATAATAATAATGAAATTCCAAGTGACAGACGGATATTTTTATGTAACAGTCTGATTTTTATTAATAAATCCTTAAACCTAAGTAACAAAATTATAAACAAAACTTATAAATGGCATTTAACTATTTAGGCAGATATTAAAATTATTTCTCCTCATCACAATCTTCTTCTTCTTCGCCTTCAACTTGCTCCTCATGTGCCAGTTCTAGAAAAAAAACAACCTTTTTGTAAAAAAAAAAAATTGCAAAAAAGTCCCTGATTGGTGCGTCCACGCTAATAGAACCGAGCACCGAGCCTCTATTCGTTCATTGCTCGCGATGTCAAGTGTGGTCGTACAACGAGCCTACAACACGAGCGTTATGCAAATCCCTGTGTTCGTCAAAAAACTGTCAATCGGCGGAGCGCAGTCGAGCGAGAGTCGAACGCTCGTTCGAGACTCGCAAGTCCGTCCACGCTACGCGAAACCGTGCTCTTCTCGTGCTGTGCTCATGCTCAGTTCGCGTAGCGTGGACGCACCATTTCGAAGGTCAGCGAGCAGCCCCACATCTCTGTCCTCACTTCACTAGGGTTTCGATTTTTAACAACTTGTTAGTTCAACTTCTGTAGTCGAAATCATTAGTGGTATATAATAGTTGTACGTAGTATTTATATACTCTGAGATAATAGTCCTTAATTTGATATTTAAAATCATTCTTTTCATACCTGCCATATTGATTTTCAAACGTATTTTATTATTCTGCCCATTAGACAAAGGACATTCATAAAGCCCGGTCAATTTAACGCATTAATAGTTATTATCATATTCCCTCATCATTTGCCTGCCCTGTTCCCAATCATATGGGGTCGGCGCAACATGTAGCCATAACGCTTCTTCCATTCGTCTCTTCTATCCGTCATACCAGCATTCACTCCTTTCTTACCCATATCATCTTTCACACCATCCATCTCTTTCATATTTCCCTCCCATAATGGGCATTAATTATTCAGTCCGTCTGGGCATTATAAATAATGTCCTCACTTGGTGCACAACATACTATAGATTACTCGGGCGCCATTAGAACTGATATTGTGCCCGGTGCCATTGTGGGTTATAAAAGGGTATCTAATACGTTTTCTCGCAAGCCCGTAACACCCAAAGATCATTGTAAAAGTACAGTATAAGCACGGGTATAAGGCACGAGTCGTGAGCACAGATAGGCAGTAAGGCAGCAACTACTGCGCAGGTGTCACTTTGTGCTCACGACTCATGCCGGTTACTGTAATATACTTAAGTGTGCTATTCTACTTCTACGTTTAAAACAGTTAGTAAAAAGAAGGTACCTACCTCTGCACTCTAACTAAATATCATCCGTAAATTACCATCCATAACGGAATCCCTCTTTATGAAAGTTATTTGCCCTACTATCTTTGAAAAATCCTGTTAAATCTACATAAGTATCAGGGAAAACTTTTTCGGAGGAGCTAGCAGCTTGTAACTTATGTTTAGCTTCAGCGGATGGTTTGCGTAGCTGGTTAGAAGCGGATGGAGCTGGATGGATCCGGATTTGTAAAGAGTTATCTGGTTTGAACTGGTTCGGTTTCGAGTGCGTTGAGAGGTTGAGTATGAGCGGTTTTTGTGGGTTTTCTGGTGCACTATGAATAATGGCCTGATGATGTGGAGTGTGCAAGGTTTTTGCGCTGAACTCGTGTATGCGCTGGGCTTCTGCGGACTCTGAAAGAAGGAAAGGGATCGCTTAACGAATCATCCAGATTCGTCTACTGGCGATGCGAAGGAAAGCTATGGATTAATAAAGCAGCCTGAAGCACTCTACAAAATTTAATTGGAGACTATGTGCTTTGGAAATTGTGCCTATCACAGTCTCGCATTATAGGTAATTTGCGTTCGGACGCGCTTGTATTATCTGGATACAAAGTTTTATTAGATACTCTATAAACTGAAACTGATGCGTGTTGCAAATGGTATTAAGTCACATTTTGAAAAGCATACTTGGTACGGTCGACCAACTCTAGAAACGTAAAACCCTGTTATGTAAGTAAAAGATTTGCTATAAGTAGGTACATAGTAGAAATTAAAGTCAATTACCGGCTTTGAGTAGTTAGGTACCAATAGGTATTTTGACAATTTTTTTGTTGTTTCATAACGATATTAAGTTTGTATATACAGTACCTTAATATGGTATCAAATAGATATTGGTTATTATGATAAATGCAAAGGTAGCCCATAGCCTAAAAAGACAAGATTGAGTAACAATGGCAAACAAGTAGGTACGATTTATTGCCAATTTGATATTAGCATAGAGAAAAATGGTTCAAATAATAAATTAATGTCCATGTTCACAATATTAAGAGACGCATAAAGCAAGAAACTCATAATGGCAGATACACACTAAGTACACACAAACCTTTGTTCGCTTGGTGTGTGCCTGGCATAACGTAAGTCAAAGTGACAAATTAATTTGACATTTAGAAACTCCTAATTAGGGTATGTGTCGTTCAGGCAATCTTGTCAAAAATTTGCACAATCCTGTCTTTTTTGGCCATGGGATGTGTGCGGGTTATGGGTTAGGTTAGTCAAGTCATATACATGTGGAAATTAAGTGAGATGTCAAGTACAAGTCAAGTAAAGTAGAAACGTCAAGTACAGTCATAATCATAGTCAAGTAATAGAGTCAAGATATTGAAATAACAAAATTAATAATTATAACAATGTTTTATTGTTTTTTTAACATTTCTCGGCGCTATGGCTCCAGACATCGCACTTAATGTTTTTGTTAGTAATGTTATTGAATTTTAATTCACGTAAAAATTTGCAACGCAACAAAGTTATAACAAAAAGAATTGAAAAAAAAATGAGGGCAACTTTTACGTCCAAAACAAAAATTACGAAAAATAGAAATAAAAATTAAAAAATTAAATAAACAAAAAGTCAACGTCATAGTTGCCTTTATTACGTTGCAAATATCTACCTTGATTTCAAATTGTACTAATACGTCCATTTTTGTGATTTATCAAAATATATCCAAAATTGGTCGCTTGGAAGTCGCAACAGTATAAATTAGTCTTCAACTTTCATATAAAAACGTATAAAAATATATCACAAATACTTATAGGTGTTCCTGAAGACATACTAGACTATCTATCTAGATATATTAACATCATTTTATTTACATTTTGTAGATTATTATCTACATTCCGCGTTAATATTAGAATAGGTGTCACAATTAAAGATAAAGATTTAAAAAAATATACTTTTAAATTAACATTGGACTCTGATGTGATTAGACAAATAAAAAATGAGTTATTAATAACTTTCAGAATAAAAAATCTCATATTACCTTTAATAAATAAGAATAGCATCTGGAATAGTAGTTACTCTTTCATGCATTCGACTGTACCTATTCTAATAATAACCTAATTCGTTCTTGGGTCTTGGAAGCTTTTTATATTTTTGGCGACGTTCACAAAATTAAATGATAACAGAGTAATTCTCTATTTGAATTTCAATAGTAGTTTAGTTTTGATGTCAAAAGATGTCACTAATAGCGCTAATGACCAACTAAGATTCGAAATGTGCAAATTAGGTACTTAATTTGTTTCTCATTAAAGACATTCAGTTATTTCATACAAACATCTAATATTACTCAACAAAATATATGGAAAAACTTCAACAACAACAACTTCAACAAGTGTCTTGTGCAATAAAGTTCATATTGGTTGCTAAATTTCTAGTGCCAAAAAAATAAAATTCGACCAAAGCCCCCGACACTACCTAAAACCTAATTGTTACTAATGATGGAAGTCCGACTGGTGGTAGTATTCCTGGCTATCCTTTGGCGGTGCGACTTTCCTCTCCTCGTATGTCGTACCTTCGTGAGAAGCGTCCTTCTGGGCGAGACCGGCTGCTGCTGCCTTGGCTGCCGCCTCCGCTGCGTTGGCTTGTGCTTGCTGGGCTGCAGCCTGGAGTAACATGATGGAATGGTAGATATGTTTAGACATCACTATAGATTTATTACAAGACGATTTAAAGAGAGTCTAGTGAAATGCAGGTTTTGAATATATCCGTCACTTTCTTACGTCATATGACAAAAAGAGACGGGGCTATTTTAAAACCTGGGTTTAACAGTTTTGAAGCCATGTTTTAGCAGAGACTACAGTAGAAAAAAATCTATTATGAGATATTGACCTAAATGGCTTTAACTTTTCGTTTGTGCCTAGACCCTGAATTGAATCTAGGTCAATTTCAAAATTACACTCTAAAATCTTTGTTGTAAGGTGGAGAATAGAGCAGAAAAGAAAAAAATTAAGTTATTAGAGAATAGTTTATTGACTTCAAAGAGTGCAACAATTAATCGAAACATCCAAAAGTAGAGTAAAAGTTATTAGAAGAACATGGATATCTTTATATCCTCCCATACGTACACCTTAGCATCCCTCTTTGCCTCCTGTTTTAAAAAACAAAACATGTTTTTTTCAAATCACGATTTTATAGCTGATGTGATAGAAAAGTTCGCAAATATAAAGCTCTTTAGTTCGGGGAATATTCTTATTTCTTCCAAAATTTACAAAATATATTTTACTTATGAAATGGAAGAGCAAGAATATGAAATAGAATCATTTCTCAATATTATCATCTCACAATGGAATAATAATGTGGTCAAAGATTTTAAGCACCTAAAAGTTAGACTAGAGGGCAAAATAACCAACAACAGTTCCTACATTAAAGACCCTGATCAACGATTCAATGTCAAGCCTAATTATCAGAGACAAATCGACTCTGATACAAATAACATACCTGCGCCTTCCTTGCAGCGGACTGCGTGGCTTCGAAGTCGATCCTGACTCCTTGCAACTGTTCCTGTAATGTGTGCAGCCTCTGTCGTGCCGCGCCAACCATCGCTGTCTGTGCGCCGAGCTCACCAGCCGCTTGCGACGCTGCTTCATTAGCGTTTTCTGATGTCGCTTGCGCTGCGTTAAGCGCTGCTTGGATCACGTTCACCTGGAAATGAAGGGTTTGGGAGTTGTTAGAAGTTGTATTACGCTGCAGGTTTCTTTGGTTTTGAGATATAAGAATGTTAAAGTCTCGGGGATGTCCGACATGCGAAAAGGATAGGCCGAGGAGGTGTTTCTGTGCACCTCTAAAAAAATAAGGAAGATCTGCAGGTCCATCCCACCAAGGCGGAGGAGGGAATCACCCTCGCAGTATGAGAAATTTCGCTGTCAGGAATTATGCCCGCAGTCTTAACACATATCGCCCAGGGGAACACCGTGAGGTTTCCGTTAACACGGGTTATCGTTGGGGACATCTAGTTGAAAAAGATAATAACGTGGTATCTAGCATCAAACTAAATTACTTCGATTACATAATCGTAAACTTTCTACAACAGTATAGAGTTACGCGTGTAACCATGAACTGATAGCGGAAGGAAATACTTGGAGTTAATGTCAAGATCAAATGGCATGACACTGATCTGATTACATTGTGGTTTATTTTCACTTGAACATATATTGTTTTTCTTTGGCAATAAGATTGGGAAAGCATGATTTGAAACTATTCCAATTTTCAAATCAATAGCACTAGTTGTTAGGTAGGTTAGGTACTGAAATATACGGCTGGGTCAGATGGACAGTCAGACGCACCAAGGGTTCCTTTTTACCTTTTTGGTTCGTAACACTAAAACTACTGGCTGATCCGGGTATCCAACCAATTGTATGAGCGATCGAAAAGGTCAATGATATGGAACAATTCCTTCTTATAACATAGAAAGGCCTTGACATTTTAGACTAAAATTATGTCAAAATCAAAATCAAAAAGTCATTTATTCAGTTTAGGCCCTAGTAAGGCACTTATGAACGTTATATTGGTACATACAGTTGAATTTACTACCGGTTCGGAATACACTTAAACTGAGAATGTTTCAGCACTTCTTCAAAATATGGCATAGATAGCGGGGACGCCTTTGTAATTTTATAACAGTCTGTATATTCTTTATGTAGAACTTTTTGCTGCTTTAAATTAGAAAATAGGCGAAACAATTATTACAAATCGGATACCTTGAACTATCCGAATAACGTTGGCGTCTGCAAATTGGAGCGTGACAATTAAACTTGTGAGTTAAATATGTCGCAAATTGAAAATAGACTATAATGTTATGATTAAATTACATTACATTAAATTATCATTGCATTTATTTGTTAAAATTTTATTTTTTAAAGGCGCTAGTAGATTAACTAACATTTTATGTAATATGTAGTTATTTATGTAGCTAATTTTTGTTGACGCAAATAAATAGGTACATTTCTAATTACAAAATGTCATTGTTATAATGTATCGGGTCTATTCGCGCAGATTATTATCACAATTAAATTTTGACTAACCTCGACGTTTCGACCAAGTTGCATTGATAGTGGTCACGAGTTAACACATTTATTATTATGAACCGAATTTTCGACCATGCTGAGTAGAAGGTGCCTTCAACACGAAACAATTAACACGGCTTTTGCCTACATGAGAATCAACTCCAAAATTAAATAATAGAGACATTAATTCTGTAGTATTATGATAAAACAGTTTTATGTCCCATTTAGATCTCATAATACTAAATCATGGCATTAAACAGGCAAAGATGCCGGTTACAAAATAGCTACAAAAGTAACAGTTGCGTTTATTACTGTAACTGATTAGATCAGCAACAATAATCCTGTAACTGACAATATTTACCATAATTGGCAATAGTTCACGGTTCCTAGTCCTAGTCGTTGTGGTTATATAAGTCAATTGTCATAATAAATTGTTAAGAATTCTAACAAAGCCAAAACATCGTAATATAAAGACTCTCAAGACCAATAAAAATTAAACGGGAGATTATGATGACGCAGAGATTTGATAGGAGATGAGAACAAATTGAGGGACTAAAAAGCCCGATGGTTGTAGGGTCCAAATTTCGTACTTATAATGCATAAACAAATTAGTGATGCATTTTGATATACAAACAATAAATTATATTAATTTTGAGCTCTAAAGTACAATGACTCGATCAAAGTTTCGACATATATTAGCCATGGTGACAACACAGATGTTTCTTAAGAAAAGTTGGTGCAAGACTGAACGGTTGTTTATCGTACTATTTGCAAAGTTTCAGTTTCTGAGTGTTACTGCAAACCATAGCGATTGACGAATCGATTACGACGTTGGAACGATTCGTCTTTACTCAGTCGAGTATATATCTTGTTTCTTTTTTGTTTAATTAAATCAGCTTGCGGTTGGCCACTGACCGACACGCTTACCCAGAAGGAACCTATTCACTCTGGCCTTGAAAGTCCCTAGATTGTATGAGGAAACACAGACGCCGGAAGCAAGTTCACCTCCTTTGCTGTCCGCATTATAAATAAGGATACAAAACGTAGTGTCCGTATTTTCGGCATGTCAACAACGTACGGGTGAAACTTCTCACGGCGTCTAACAGTGTGGTTCGGTTTAAGAATGGGAATGGTGGAATAAGGTTGAACAATTCCTGTGCACACTCTCCAAAGTATATCCTGTAGAAAACCGATAGGCAAGCAACCTTTCTTCGATGGTCGAGCCTTAATTAAAGACTCATCTCCGATGATTCTCCTGGCTCGGTCTATTGAGTTTTAGCTTATTAATCTGCAGTAGTTTCTTATTTGCCGGATTAGAAAAACTCAATTAATTTCAATTACATTTTACAGCTTTAACAAAAGATAGTTTGACAATATTAAGACATTGTGTCTTTGCACAAAAGATACCGGAAGAACTAAGAAATATTTTCGAGATTTTTATAAATGAAATATGGATTAAGAAAATCTTAACAAACGTGCGCGACTTACATAAGACTGCATTGAAAATCGTCGATCGATTGCGTTGTTTAATAAGTTGCAATAAGTATAACTGACACGTAATATTTGGCAATTTAGAATTTGTTTCTTTATGATAGAATTCAATTTACAACTGGTATTGTACTAATAAAGGTATGCAAATAGAAAACGCATTTTGAAATATATGAACTATAAGGTTAGTAAAAAAAGATATTATCAATGGTAACAAAGACTCACATCTTCATGCTCAATTGTTCAATAATCTGTAGCAGGGAATTTGTAACAAAGAAAAACGTCCCATTGGAACTTGACTTAATTTACTTCGGTTGGAGAGAGTTTTGAATTCCGTGTTTCTATAGCAGACTTGTCTAACAGTAGCAGATCTTCGGGGAAATGGGCGTGAAGAGATTTTATTTTATTTGTTTTATCAATCAAATGATGGAGGTCTTTTCCGCGCTGATTACGCATCATTGTGTCTCCAACGGTCTCAGAGAATTCCGCATTATGTTTTTCTTCTTTTATGAAACATTTTTCAGACTTTCCTATTTCTTAACAGCCGTTAGCAAGTTATATCATCTAAATATCAGTCTGCAGTCACGAAAGACCAAAGAAAACCAAAAATGAGGCCTATTTTAGACGAGTGTTCGACTGGAGTTACGTAAACAATTATAATTGACTTCCGATATCTTACAATAGCCACTGCCACTTCGTTTTGCTTATTTTCGACAATCTCATTTAAATCGATTGACGCAACTAAGTATTTTTTACTATCGAGTGTTTCGTTAGTTTTTCACTTACTTTAGTGTTATTATTGCGATATTTAATCTAAAAAGTGTTTAATAAGGTCTTGACGTTTTAATGAGTTCATTGCCAAATTGTTATTTATTGTGAATTGATCTATTTAGGTGACAGTTAGTATTTATTGATTCTAGAATCTATTTACTACCAAGGTAATATCAATGATTATATTGTTATATAATAGGTTAGTTAATTTTTATGCCGCAGCTTTCTCGATAAAACTTGGTCTGTTAGCACCAGTATCTTCTTTTGTGTTGTTCCATTAGATACTATCAGTGGTAATGATATCATCAAAAAATATCACATCACATAAAATCCTAAACATAGATCGACCCAATCAAGAACCTAAATTCATACCTGATGCATAGCCTGTTGCGCAGCCTGCGCGGCCGCCTGCGCTGATCTCTTCGCCTGCTGGAGCTGCATCTCCTCACCCTGAAGCCCAACCTTCGCATCCCTCACTTGCTGTTCCAAACCCGACAGGATCACTTGTTTACCAGCAAGCGCTGCCTGCGCTGTAGCACTAGCCTGAGCAGCTGACTGAGCCAATGTATTCTTCGCTACATACGCCGCTTGGTACGCAGCAGCCGCTTGATTACCCAGTGCTGTCTTCGCTTGGTTCGCTGAGCCGACAGCGATGGTTCTTAAGCCGCTGCCTCTGCTGAAGCCTTTTTTGCTGTTGTCTCCTGAAGCGGCAGCTTGTACCTCTTGGATGTATGCGTCGTAGTGGCTCGCGGATTCCTGTGGTTCCTGAGCTTGGCCTTGTTGCGCTGAGCTTTCGTAGTCGTATTCATATTCTGCGTTCTGAGGGGCTTGGTTCCGGCCGGCGGGTGCTGCTGATGCTAGGTAGAGAGAGCCTGGAAAGGATAGGTCAGTAAAGTTCATGCTCCCATCGTACTGAAACATATTTTAACGCAAAGAAGTATGAATTGGGGAAGGTCACATTGAATTGGAATGTTTGTCTCAAAATGGCGTGGTAAGGCACTTTTTAAATAGCTTGGGATTGTACGCTAACATATTTGTTTAATTTAGTGTCGTTATTATTCATCAAAACTGATTTAGTTCCAATTTTAAGACTCCTTGTATGAATTTAAAAGCATCTCATATTGAGGTGAGAGAGGGTTAGTGAATCTACGACACAGTGTAAGAGATAATTCACACGACACGTCAAATTAATTACAGTTTTTGAAGAACCCTAAAAGTTCTTATAGTAGGTATAAGAACTTTTAGGGTTCTTTAAAAAGGGTGTGAAGAGACTGCTTCAGGGTCGGCAACGCGCGAGTGTTACCCCTGGTGTTGCAAGCGTCCATAGGCAACGGTAACTGCTTACCATCAGGCGGGCCGTATGCTTGTTTGCCACCTTAGTGGTATAAAAAAAAACTATATATTAAGAAGAACTGATGGTTGGTAATTTCAATGAGGTAGTCATCCAGTTGGATACTAAAAGTACCATTGAACTATGGTTTCCTCCACATCCTTCCATTGAAATCAGCTCATTTTAAGATCATCGTCACAGCAGACACTATCACTGAACTCCAATATCACTTATCGGATATGAAAGAGAGTTTTTTTAACTGAGCATAGGCCTGTTTTTACCGAAAGCTCACCATGGTAAGTGATGATGCGGCCGAAGGTGGTAAGCACACAAATCCTAGAAGGAACTGGCTCTCAAGTGCAGCTGTCGGAACACACCGATGGTGCTTATTGACAGAGTAACCTACCACTGTGCTATGGTTTCCTCACGATGTTTTCCTTCACAAGGTTATTGTATGATTCGAACCCGGGACCTTCGTCTCGGCATCCGATGCCACTACCACTGAGCTATCATCGCCTAGTATAATTAATAGTAGGTATGTTGTTTTTCTACAAAGCACACAAGATAGCATGTGTCGATAATGATGCAACTATGATTTAACGAGTTTATTGGCGCGTAATGTATCAGTATAAGCGCACGCGCACGGAAGGAAGTGCTGTTACTGAACATACTCAAATTAGTTACACTATTAACATTTCTACAGAATCAATATTATATAAATGTGATTTAGTATTTTTATGCGTGTTATTGGCGCGGATTTGTTTTCTGGTGATTTATGTTGCATTGTAATTGCAGGTAAATGTAACAAGACAAATTGTACGCTTGTAGAATTAATAATGCTGAAATAATTCCTGTTTGCTTTAATATTGTATTTTAAAGAAAAAATTACAGTATTTATTTAGGGATGAATTGTGAATTACAAAAATTTCACAATTCATCCGGCTCCAAGGACCAAATACAGTTAACAAATCTGCAATATCCCCAGTTGTTTTTTATCTGGTGATGTTTTATGTTAATGATTGAATTGAGATCACTTTATAACACCCCACTTATAAAACACTATTTGACTATAACACTGTTTAAGTTGTCACATATTTATTGATCACTTTGCTGACATTGTTTAACACTGTGACGTGATATTTGTGACCATTTCATTAGTATATTAGAAATAGCGTTCTATATAAGTATATCCCTTTAATATTGTAAATCTTTCACAAAACAATAGAGCAACGTATTTTTTGCATAGAATTAGATTCTGGAGATTGACTTGAGCATTTTTTTAGCTCTAACGGATACGCGGCTGAAATTGCGTGGAAAGCTAGTCTGTATTTTACAAAGAATAAAGCTCGGCTAAACTAGAGATTATAAAACCACAGTTTCACCCGTGTTTCCAGGATAAAAGTAAGCCTATGCCCTTCTCCATACCATAGGCTATCTGCATGCCAAATTTCATGATGATCCGTTGAGTAGTAGAGGCGTGAAGGCGTAACAAACAAACTCACTTTCGCATTTATAATATTAAGTTAGGATGTTTGGTTAACTTTTTGTATTGCAGGGGTTTGCTTAGTATGTTACGAATTTAAAAAAAAACCGTATAATTTGGGGATGTAACGCGTAGGGCGGGGAAAAAGGAGAAGTATAGGGGGAGAGATTTGTAGAAGTTATTTTAGTATGTGGAAGGGTTATATGTGTTGCAATTTGGAATGGAAGAAATGCTGTAGCAGCTCAAAGTGTTTGGGACTAGGGTATGCAAATCATGATTTTATAGCTTTTTTTAACAAGTTGATAAGCAGGCAGACGCGTCCTCATGGTAAGTGGTCTATTCACATTTGCAATGCCATAATGATGAAAAAAAACATCTTGTGTGATTTAAAGTAAGATACAAAGATGGTATTTTTCAAAAGGAAAATTTTCAATTTGTTTATGTTAGCCTTGTTTTATTCTGTAAATGTAATATGATTGGTTTTGTATGGGAGAAAATAGTTTCATGACTTTTCCGCGAGAGGCGCTGTGTCAATTCTTATAGGGAAATTTCAAAACACAAAAGCGTTGGGAAGGTTCAGAGTTTAGATATTTTTCTAGTTTTTACTGTTTGAGTAATTATAAAGGTTTAATTTGATTCTATATCTCGCCCAAACAGCTGAACCAATTTTAATTAAACATTATATTTTTTGGACAATTTGTAGTAGGTAGTAGGATATAAAAAAAATGGCGACTTACCCATACATAATAAAACCGTCCTAAAGGTCTTCATATTTGCAACAGTCGAACTGAAATCACACCATTAAAGATTAACACTTAGAAAAAATTAGAAACACTTGAAAAAAAATCACTGAAAAAAATCACATAAAGTATGCGATTGATCTAACCTTCCAATACTTTCACAAAAGTTTAATTAGTTTCGGTTTAGGTCGCGGGGTCTGTGGGCCCCTTACTCGGTCTGTGGAGCAATGTACCGATGGACTAGAACGACTTGTATTTATAGTGATTTGTACGCCTTATAGTTCCGAGAGGGCCCACGGTAGGGGAATTGTATAGAGATGATTGTTCCCCTAACAAAAACATTTATATAATTGTCAAAATTGTTAAAGATTTGATAATTTGCGTCACGATGTTTTACAATAAATACCTAATTGTTACAAATCAATTGACATGACGTTTAAATGGTATAATAAAGTGCTGTTTAAAGAGATAGTTAGATAGCTCTTTATACACCACATGAAAAAAGTCAAAGACAGTGTCACTATGGACTCTACTATAATCTCTATTAGACAAACTTTGTATGGAAAGGATTTGTGCTAAGGTGAGCCGTAAATATGTATTTTTAATAAAAAGTAATTTATTTATATCAATTATTGTGTGTCGTGTTTACTAGATTTATATCTTACTTGCCAAGTCCTTGGTTCAGGGTAGGTTACGTACCTGTGTTCCTCCATATATCGGATCTGTCAAATCAGGATTCCTCATTTCATGATGCGCTAATAAAATTAATATGATTATTGAAGAAGCTTCTCGTCCCATGGGTCGAGCATTGCGTGAGACGAGTTACTTTTAAAACACATTAATTGTAATTCATATTCATTGTTTAAAACAATTTAATGTAATTCAGTTTAGCTTTAAATAGCATTACAAATAATCAACATGAACTTTAATGAGAATAGCTGCAAGTCTTGTGGTTTTATCCGCTTTCTCTGGAGTCAAAGTCAGTCCATTTATTCAATTTAGGCCCCAGAAGGATACTTGTTAAGGTCTTTACTGAAGTTACCACCGGTTCGGAACTCGTCCTTCAACTGAGAAGATCCTAGAGATGATAAACAATACTCCAAAGTCACAAACATACGCAAAAACTATCGCATATTCCAAACTGATGATAAATCTAATAAATAAACGAGTTAGAAAAGATAAAGAAGAAGCGTTCGAGAACACGAAATGTCAACATTGTGTATTGTCAGCTCTATATGATATACGTTACAGTTTTCTGCAGATATTGAAGCATTGAAAATTATATCACACCTTACAAACCGATCAATTCCATTTACTTAGTTATAATTACTTCAATTATTGATGAAACTCACAAGTATTATAGAAGGTATATATTCTGAGAGGTAGAGCATAGCCTTATTTCGATCTAAGGGCTGTTCGACTGGGTGCGTACCTGGAGGTAAGCCATACTACCTACATCAGTACCAAAGCGGGAAATTAGAATTTCTTCAAGTTTTTTTTTAACCTTCGTAGAACAATATGGATAGATGTTTCAGTGATTAGCGAAAGTAGAAGTTCATTTGCAAATTGTATTATGAATGTTTGTTTGTACAATATGGGCCATTTATGAACGTTTCTCACGGTTTCTCTAAATACCGTTAAATTAACTATTTTTGGAAATGTACAAAAATAGTTAATCTTAAAGAAAAAGTACAATATGCTCAATGAACTACTACAATCTACAATTCTACAATATGCTCAATGAACTACTACGATCTACAATTCTACAATATGCTCAATGAACTACTACGATCTACAATTCTACAATATGCTCAATGAACTACTACGATCTACAATTCTACAATATGCTCAATGAACTACTACGATCTACAATTCTACAATATGCTCAATGAACTACTACGATCTACAATTCTACAATATGCTCAATGAACTACTACGATCTACAATTCTACAATATGCTCAATGAACTACTACGATCTACAATTCTACAATATGCTCAATGAACTACTACGATCTACAATTCTACAATATGCTCAATGAACTACTACGATCTACAATTCTACAATATGCTCAATGAACTACTACGATCTACAATTCTACAATATGCTCAATGAACTACTACGATCTACAATTCTACAATAAGCTCAATGAACTACTACGATCGCTAATCACTGAAATATCTATCCATATTGTTCTACGAAGGTAAACAAAATATATAGAGTCAATTGTTACGTCCTTATGTTCCATATCAAGATTCAAGGCCTAGCTGTTACTTTTTTTTTATTTAATTGTTTATCTAATACTCAATTGAATTTGACAGTCTTTTGGAGTATCTACAGTGGGTCCATTTAGTTCTCAAAAAGCAACAGGAAGAGAATAATTCTCTAATAAAATATTAGTTAATTCTGTGAATTATGGAACATACAAGGGAACATAATATTTTCTGTGATATTTTGGTGACTAGAGATTTTTGAAATGAAATGAAATGAAAAATTAATTTAATTCCACCAGAACGCACAGAATAAAAATAGCTTGAACGATTTAACCTCTGGACCTGCCCTAATAGTGGCCGCGCCTACACCCCTTTCGCCACGAACCATGCTTTTTAGGCATGGTATTGAAAAAAATAATGACAGTTGTCGCAGTATAACATTCAATGTCATCGAGAAAACATTACGAGAAAATGATGAAATGTGCCGTGAAATCACGTAGAAATTATAGTGGTGGAAAGAGCAATATTTAATTTCACAAGTAAGTATATTTTTATTGCAGTTTTACAGGTAATTTACATTAAAATCATTTTAATTCAAATCATGCATAAATATTATCCAACCATATTAGATAAACCATAACTTCCATGTGATAATACCGAAAGCCATCACTTTCATACATAGTCGGCTTATATCCTTCATTCATTATTATTATGACATGATTGTCATATTAGAACTAGTGCTTAACGCTGTCGAGAACAATATCGATAATAATAAAAACGGATGAAAGATTTTGCGTACGCAATATATCACCTGATTACGTCTATGTTAAATTTTACTATAGGTAAGTTATAAACCATAGAGGTATAACTATCGATAAAAAATTAGAAATTGGCATTCATTATTATGTGTTTCGTCGTTCAAACTATGAGGCGCCGATCCTACAGAAAAGATTTCTAGAGTTCCGCGTTCCGAGTTCTGAATTCCGCGTTGACTGTAAGCTATGTGGGGCCTTTGAAAGTAAAAAAAAGTGTATGATGTGCGATCAGTAGCGAATATTGCAGAACTCTAGAACTCTAGACTGCTTACTGTGTGCACAATAGTCAACACGGAATGCAGAACTCGGAACTCCAGAACTCTCTCTGTGGGATCGGCACCTAAGGGTTACTTATTATTTAAGAGTTGTTGGCGAAAATGGGCAACATGGTTCCATATCAAGGTCTCTTTAAATACATTATATGAATAAATAAATTAAATGCATGTTCCCTATTGTCTAAAAAATATCTGTAGCATGCCCCTACAAACAGAACAAATTGTCAACGTAATAGGTCAAGTTCTTTTATTATTAAGTATTACCAATGATTTACTACTACTTTCCGCTCTACGGCTTTTTTCCTATTTTGTGCCAAATTTATCCGTTTAGCTGTTTATACATGATTAGTTTCAAACATCGATATCTTAAACTAACTTTCACATTTATAATATCAGTAATATGCCATAATCTAAAAAGTTAGTAAACGATAACTAATAAATAAAATATATGACTTATTGCAAATAGACGGAAAATAATTATGTTACTTGCCTTGCCATACACCGTACCGAAAATCGTTCATTCGTTTATCGACTTACCGTATCGACTGTGTCATGCACTATTGTAAATGTGAATTTTATGTATGTAGTTCGTAAAGAAATTTCGTATTTGTTGTAATTAGAAAAGGAGAGCGTGCTATGCAAAAATAGTATAAATATATAGCACACAAATAAAAATAGTAGTATGCGTGAAGTATAAATACACACGATTCTGCATTCGTTGTAATAATTACGTAAAATAGATCTTTGTGAGAGTGGCATCCCCCCGCAAAAGTTGGTTGAACGTGATTTCATACTAATTTGTCTTGCTTCACGTCCAGAGGTTAAATCGTTCAAGAAAAATAGGTAGGTACACACAAAATAATAAAGAAAAATAAAACAGTAGCAACAATAATAATAATAATAATCCGTGCGTCGCGGTGTAAAAAGGCCCCGACTCAGTATAAAGTTGTTGTTTTTGAGGTTCGGCAACACACGAGATACTCCGCTTACCATCAGGCATTGTTTACTGTCTTGGTTGTATAAAAAGTACCTATAAATACTATATTATGTTCCATAAAAGGAGAGGTTATCGTAAGACGGACAGGCTTCAATAAAATAAAAAACCAGCCAAGTGCAATTCAGACTAGCACATGGAGGATTCCGTACAATATTAAATAACTCAACCTTGTTATGTTTACCAAAAAAAAATGGGCGCCCACATTAACTTTTAATTTTATTATTTGTTTTTATAGCGGCAATAGAAATAAATATTCTCTGAAAATTACAGCTGTCTACCTATTACCGTTCATGAGATACAGCTCACTGACAGACATACGGACGGACGGACAGCGGAGTCTTATGAATAGGGTCTCGTTTGGCACCCTTTGGGTACGCACTAGAGATTTAGACCCAGTTTCAAGAGACCATCCTAGGCTTTGTGTGCTTACCACCTTCGACCACGTCATCATGATGACGCTTTAAAATCATTCCAACTTTCATAGGTTCATTTCGTTAGCAGAAATTCTAAGGCCCATGTTACAGATCGTCATCGCTAATCAAGTCTTTTGAGTCGACATTAAAACAAGTGAATTTGTACCCTAGCCCAATGATGTACCTAAGGTTCATTTTTGATTAACACAATTCTGAAAAGGCCTAGACTATTTATCCCGATTTCATTAAATCAGTTGTCATATATTTTAACTGGAGTATTTTATCAATAATGGGCGAAAGTGTAACTGAAATCATTGATAGTTTTTCTCTTATTGGATTAATAACAATGCAAAAAAGTTTTTCATCATGGAATGCAATTTAACTAAGGAAACGAACCATTATGTTATTTGCATTCGCTGCACGCTGCAGCGCTGGCGGCTGGGCGATTTTATGTTCCACTCTATTTGTCAATAACTCAATAGGTACATTTTAACAAGCTCGAGAAGTTTTTTTTTTAATTACATGTTGGTTTTTAGGCAAACGAACTCATTTGTCAACTATTCTGCATTTAACATTTTGAAAAGACTTTAAGCTATTATTACTACGTATAGAGAAGCTGTCATAAGCAAAGGTTATGTCCCATTTCTTTAGAGTCAACTAAAGTTCTCTTTAGCGCTGAAACAATAAGTCGTCTAAGCAGACAGTAGAAACACGTAGCGCTATCAGAACGCTTTTAGGAGTATTTTTCTCACAAAACACCGTGATTTTTACGGCGCTTACGCGTTTTGTTAATCGTTCTAAAATAACAAATGTGGCCGGATGGCCTCACTTGAACGGAACATAGTTGTGATATGTGGTGTTTACTCTACGTAGTAATAATAGCTCAATGTGATAAGACTCAATTTTGCTAACTACATCTTCATACACTTCCATTAGCCACAGAACATCCCAGGCCGTTTTCCACTAATGCAGTAATATGTGTCATTTCATCTTTCACATAGAGATGAGCTACAAGACGTCGGTGAGAAGAAAATAATTAAATAAATATCGTGGCACAAACAATAGCAGTGGTTATTGCGGAAAAACATTCCGCTTTTTGGTTTGGATATTCCTGATCTTACGAGGATACTCCCGCAGCTAGGATGCCTAGTGTATTGAATTGGATGGGACCTTAGTCAACATTTCTAGGATTCACCGATCCGCATAACGGATACCAAAATTTGCAATTTATTTATTGACTGAGCGTCTGCTGTACGATACCTGTTTGAAAAGGAATAGTGCGAGAATATTTTGGTTTGTGGGAGGACTCCCCGGCGTCGATGGTGAGAGGTATTGCAACAAAATTTCGAAACCGGAGCTTCGACATCATTTTTAATCCTTTTCTAACAAAATATAAAATTCTATTGAAAAATCAGTTCACAAAAGAATAATCCGTAACTTTTTTATTGCGATCTTAATAAATGAAGTGTGTCAAAATCGACTGATTTGTCACAAAGAGTTGGAAAGTAGAGGCATTGAGATGCCCCGTGTCGTGCCGCAGACTGTATAGACAACAAAACAATTGAATACTTGGAAAATGAAAGATTTACGCCAATTGCGTGATGGTAAAGAGACTGCGAAAGGGAAATTACTGTGGATCCGTGTTTTATTACCGTTTAGGGTGTGCGATCTTAGCTCTATGGTAGAGACGTCGAATATCATCGTTTGGACTCCTATGATGAGTTCGGTGATGGAAAAGATCTGGAGGAGCCAGTCCAGCAGTCGCATTTTTGAGAGAGTTTCCTCCTAAGGTCGGCATTTGGCAACACGTTGGCATCTTGTCACATGTTGGCATCTTGGCACATTGTCCATAGCCGACGGTGGACTCTCTTATTATCACGTGGAGAGACTGATTGTCATTTTTCTGACATAAAAAAACTGTAAAGCAAAATGAGTCAATCATAAAACTAACTTAACTGCATGCAACCCGAGACAACAACGTACAACTTAAGAGAGGTAGAGCGTAGCGTTTATTCGCTCAAAGAGCAGCTCGACTGGGGAAGTACCTCCACCTTACAGAATACCGCAGACAAATAACTTTATGTTGTGTAAAGTTGTGTTCCGGCGCGTGAGTAAGGTCGCCCGAGCTCATAGGGGAGGAGGGAAAGGTCGGAGAGAATTTCATTGTTTTTTATAATAAATCTCCGTTTGTTATCAATAGAATTAACGAAAATTAACATATGCGCTAGAAATCATATGTTTGGCGAGTGCGGTATCTCCGCACGCGCACTCCACGGGCTTTATACTTCTTGGTAACGCGTGAGCGATGCTACGTGTGTTGCGTACATATGGCTCCGGTAACCGCTTACCATCAGGCGGGCCGTAGGCTTGTTTACCGAAATAGTCGTATAAAAAAGCCATTTCTTGTCGATAAAATTATGCTAAATCACCAAACTAACAGTAAAACACACAGAAAGTATACGCACGTTTCGGCCTTGGCCCAGCGACCATTTCGTTCACGCTTGTTATACATTCAGTGTTTGTACTTTGTTCGCTACTAGGTATTAGGGTTACCAAAAAATTACAAGAGTCAATTTCAAGTCCGTAACTAATGACTGCACGAAAATCTTTTTGTCTTTTTCCAACTTTACGGTCGTATTTGCCTTAAATAGAATATAACCCTGAAATGTTACTTTTTTCTGGCAGTCGTGTAAAAAGACAGCAAAAAGGGAGGTTAAAGGGTTGTTAAAATCAGGTAAGTCAGGTAGTTTCGATCTTAATTTAATGTTGTATCTAATGAAGCTGTGGCAACCCTATGCTATTCACGCGGTTACGCAGAACTAGAGTATCGAAATTAAATTTCAGTTCAGATCTTGATATAGGTAATTGCATATTTTTTTTATTAAGTACTTATTGATCAAATTTTGATAACCAATTGTTGGTCATGTGCAATGCGCTAAGTTTATGAAAGTAAGTAGGTAGGTAGATACCTACTTATCATAGATTTTACTGACTCTACTTCTAGATCTTTAGGTGTATGATCATGCATTACTAATAAAATCTCTGTGCGAGAAAATAAATGTACGCACCGGCAGACAAATCCGTTATCATTAAATTTATAGTTTACATTATCGTGAAAATCTCATCTAAATCCGTCTAGCAGAACTGGCAAGTTATAGCCAACTAACAGGGCAGGGCCTATAGAAAAAAAGATAAGTGTATTTTATATACACTTACTCGCCACACTTGCTAAGTCGCGCACCCTTCCAGGCAAGTGCGACCTAGACGTAACCAAACCACGCGGCGGGCGAGATAGTAGAAGTAAGTGGAAAAAAAAGCCAAACATAGTCAGATTGTCAAAAAAATATATAAAAAATGTAACATTGGTGAGTTTCTTGCCGGATTCTTCTCAGTTGAAGGCCGAGTTCCGAACCGGTGGCAACTTCAGTAAATGTGACTTTCATAAGTGCCCTTCTGGGGCCTAAATTGAATAAATGGCTTTGACTTTGACTTTAGGTAGGATCGCTCAAAGCCCATTTACTGATTAGCTTTGTTGTGTTTGGTCAACTCATAGGTCATAACTCTGCACCTACTATTTAGCACTCGCGAGTGCACCAACGGAGTCGGCGCCCCAGCTCTCGATTGCCTAACACAGTCGTATAGGTTTTTTAAATGTCGCCTTGCTTTCGGACCCGAGGTGAAACTGAAAAAAAAAACAATGGGTCGATCTAGCGGACCACTAAAACTAGGAACCGCATTTTCATTGTTTTATTTGTTATAATATAAATGTAGGTAAATAAAAAATACCTAGGAAGAATTTTAAGTGCATGAATTTGATTGAACTATTCTAGATTCAGTAGATTTTTCGATGAACCAGCAATAAAACGAGAGAAAAATTACATACAATGAATTGAAATCAGAAATATAGATACAACTTTCAGAATCGTGCATCCAAAACAATAACTCACTTTTCAAAATTTAAAAAGACTTTTACTGACTTTTTTTGCCCCAACTGAATTTAAAACTTTGTCAAGGGGATTTCACCCTTATCTCGGCGAGTTAAAGTTGTGTCAATGACCGCAAGGCATCATGAAGCAATTCTATCATATTGTCACGGAATTGTGATCACGTGACAGTTAATGGTTGGTCAATTTGACAGTTGATGAAATGGCGTTCCGTAAAATGTGGTGGTTCTGCTTTGATATGAAGCGCGTGATCCCTTTGTTGAGGAAATTACCACAACCCAGTTACATACAAAAAGTTTGTTCCTATTTTGGATATCAATGAATAAATGGGTAGGTACCTAGAGTAGGTAGGTACCTACTCAATGAAATTTTGTACACACACAAATGCCAACATTCCCAAATTACAAATGCTTAAAGAACTCAAAATTTTCGACCAAAAAAGACGGAAGCTGTTTTTTTTTGTCCGTTTTTTTTACTGTGTTAGGCCTGTGTTTAATCACCTCACCATGGATGGTAAGTGATGTAGCCGAGCGTGGTAAGCACACAAAGCCTAGGAGGAACTGGCTCTCAAGTGCAGCTGTCGGAACACACCGATAGGTGCTTGGCGACAGATTTTCAACTAGCGGGTGGTAGTAGGTAGGAGTAGGAGTACCTACTACAAAGTACCCTACTATCGTGCTACCGTGGTTTCCTCACATTTTTCTTCACCGAAAGCTCAAGCTCACCGTAGGTTTCGAACCCGGGACCTTCGTCTCGGCATCCGACGTCACTACCACTGAGCTATTGTCGCCTTAAAAAGGTATAAATAGAGAAATAGGTAGGTAGGTATATCATGTTATGAAGCCTTGAAAGAAGTCTCACAAAAAAATCAGAAATTAATCAAAACATTGTGCGAATTATGTCAATAAAAAAAACTGCCGTTATCCAATTTTCGCGGCTTTTGAAAGTAAGATATTTGTGCAAAAAGAGCCTTTAATTGCAAGACGTTTCCCAAAACTGTTATTGTTAGATAACAATGAAAAAAATAAACGCAATTTCCGGCGTAGCTAGGAAAACAGCGTGTAACTTCTAAACACTATCAAGTTCATCTTCGAGTTCTCAGACTGGTTGGACCTACTAAGTACAAGGTTGAAGTAAATCCCCCGCCGCGTCGCCACTTTTTCAAGATAACACTGATGTTTTGGTAATTTGCAAGATACATTTTATTTTATTTCTAAACATGAAATACGACTTCTGCCTGGAATGACACAACATACGCATTTTAATGCATTATTCAATAACTCCATAAATAAAGCAAGATGTTTTCATAATTCACATCAAATCGCTACTTTTGGAGCCCAAATGCGCTGCATTACATTTTATAATGCAATTAGTATTAATGTTTTTTCTTCAACTTTGTGGAGGCAATGAAGACATTTTCAAAACCAACTCTACCAACCTCTTTCACTTCAGATATTGCATTGTTATACCAAACCGAAATAAAACACAACCTCACGATTATAAAAACTAACTTTATTAATAAAAAAACCTCAGAAGTGCTTTTCTGACATAAATCACAACATATTGTATTAAATTAGAAATTAACGAAATTTAAATGGCCATTTTTGTAAGTAGGTACTGCAGACACTTAACTGTAACAAATAGATGGCGCCTTATAAAACGTCATTTTGACAGCTCTTATGTCTTATGACAGGAATATCACGAGATTCCAAATATGAATTTATAACATTCCAAATTACATTGAATATTCAATCTTAATTATCAAGAAATAATAAAGTTGAAAATCCTTTAACAATGTACATAATTGATTCTTTAATTTTCCACATAATCAGCCTTAAGTCTAACATAACTGCATTATTTATAATCAATAGTACATAATACAGTATAAGAAATAAGACATGAACTTTGCATTTATATATTTTAACCAAAAAAGTTAAAGTAAAAAATAATCCTTATGATGCGACTCCGGCCATATATCTATCTGATTTCAATAATTAATAATGCCTATAGACTTAAAATCAGAAACTGATTTAATTTCGATTTATAACAAATACAGAAAACATTGACTGTACCTACAGCGTAACCACCGCTTTTGTCACGACTTAAAGCGTTCATTCATAGATACAAAGTTCATGAATGACAAATCACACCAAAAGTATTGTAATACGTATAGAATTGAATCAATCATAATAAAAATCATACTCAAAACGCTATGTCAAAATTAAAATAAGAAAGTGGCTCGTAGATGGCGCCACCAGCACATGGCGTAAGCAGAAAAGTAAAATGTCGAACTATACACGAATATTTGGACCAACAAAATTTTCAGTTTGCCATACAAAACCAAATGGAGCCAACGATTTTGTATTCGCAATTTCAGACTTCATCCCATATTACATTATATTTATGTACATAATCTAATGATATATTATAAGACAAAATATAAATTGCGATGGTGGCGCCTCTACCTGTGAAATATTGACAGTTAATCTCGCCTATTACACTAGGGCCTTTCTAATAGGTCACTTTTGACAGCCCACATGTGTCAAAAAGAGACAAACATAGTGCGGAAAGAAGACACAATCTTGTCAAATATGACACCTTAGGTTGGCCGTAGTTTAGTTACGTATTTATCGACCATTAACTGTCAATGGCCCAGATTCTGTTGTTCACAACTAAACTAATTTTAATGTCACTATGTCTCTTTCTAACAAAGACCATAAGAAAAGGATGTAAGAAATTTAGTCCTGTCAAATTAGTCCAATGCTTGTTTTCAATATAATTTTAGTCGCCATCTATCGCGGTTACGCCTAAATACACGCAAAATAGACGGCAAAGATTAATTTGACAACTCAAAATATGTTCTATCCTTCTTCAATCATGTTTGTAAGAAAGAGATGAGATGTGACTAAAATTAGTTTAGTGCGATTTACAACAGAATCGGCACCAATGTCAAATAAGAGTATATCTACGACCATATTTACGTAAACAATATTATGGTAAAATAGCGTTAATGAGTAAATGCCTGTATGTTCGTAAGATCCTCATAAGTTTTACAATTAAATATCTACAATGTATTGTCATAAGTATAATAAATAACTATGTAGTAATACTTTTTTATATGAAGTGCAAAAATGATCCATTAGTCGCCATCGTCGCTTGAAATTCAATCCAAGAATATTCGCAAAAAAAAACATCTATTTGTGAGGTACAGACCAAGTTTAAAGCCAAATCGGCTTAGCTTAGAGCGGGACGCCACGAGTTTCACACTGGTTGCCAGGCAACGTGTACTTACCGCTCGTGACAACCATAGTTAACTTCGTAGGGGATTCTAAATGTTATTATTTATTATACTTATGGATTGCATCGGTTTTAGAGTCACAATAAATATAACCAAACTTCATTTAAATATGCTTATAAATCAAATGAAGATGTAATGAGATTTTTTGGGCATAATGAAGGTGAAATATAAAAAAATGGGGTTTTTAATCGAATAAAAAAATAAAATAAACGTGAAACATTAATACTGTGGCAACACCAAAACCGATAACGACTGACTAGACATTACTAAAACATTAGGCACTTCCAGACAAGAAAAAAAATACAAAAAAAAAAACCAATTTCTCATCAAACTGTAGGCATAACGTTTAATTGAGACGTTACGTTTAAATGGCGCTGCGAAGGCCTGTAGTGATATTTTAGGACAGCTTAATTCTTATTACAGTAGTACCCAACTAATATGGCTTACCGATGTACCTACGTAGAAAATACATTTTCAAAGCGCGGGTAACGCTATTGGTCGGCAGCTGCCGCCATGTTAGCGCGCGCCGTGCGGAGGGGTGTGACTTGCGAGTGAGACGGAACTAACAGCTGCAGTGTATTATGGACCTTATAGTAGTGATCTAAGGTTGATTGTAAGTTTTAAGCATTCTTTCGTTGATCTTCGGGGCCATACTTTCTTTTCTGTGCGAACGAAGATTCACGACGCGCCATATCAGTTGGGTACTACTGTACTTACTTTAGCTATTTTGTGACTGTTTGTACGTCTGTTTGTGCAGGGATGTTTTGTTTGAAGCCCAATATAAATATTTTCGAAATCGTTCTTAGTTTCTAGGGTTTCATACCCAAATGGTTTAAACGGGACCCTCTCCAATGTCCGTTTATCCGTCTTTCTGTCAGTGGCTCGTATCCACAGATATACATCTAAATAGATACCGCGAGTGTATGTACTTCGCGTGTCAAAATCTGTGCAAAAATGGAGCTCAATGTTCTTCTTTTGAAACTGTTTCGCGCGGACACTCACATAAGCCTTATGCGAACTCGCATAAGGCTGTATGTCCAGAGATGTGTAGCGAGTAGGAGTGGGCGTTGAATGAACGAACTGTTTTTTTAGACTGTTTACTAGGCGTCAACCGTTCGACTGGTTTACAATTCAGTAGTACAGCGCAGTAGCGAAAACGAAGATATTACATTCGAGATGACTGTACCTGCACAAAGCCGGCTCGTAGCGCACTTCACAACCGCCATTAAGTAGGTTCGGATTCTAGTCTTTGTTTGACTGGTTATTTTAGTGTAAATTATTTTAATAACGGTTCGTAAAAACAGCAGTGTTATTTGGAACCACTTTGAAAAAGACAATAGAACTAATAAAGCAACTTGTAATGAATGCCAAGACACCTATTTTAAATTTGAATCATCAACCGCAAATTTAAAAGAAATTTAGGGAGAAAACTTAATTCAGTTTATTTGTCGGTGGTTGGAGGTGATGACCAGTCCGGTCTTCCATCCAAAGGGAACATTTCAATTCGCAGGTACAATTCGTTGACTGATGGTTGATTAGTAAACAAGTTTTTAACTAAACGACATATTCCGATCGTTCACTAAACTGCGGAACGCTATTCAGTCTATGATAAACCAGTCGAAAAATTAAACTGTTTTATGAACTAGTTTATCATAGACGATAAACCAGTCTCGCTTCGTCAACTGTAAAAACGTCGACGACCCACCACTAGTAGCGAGGGATATGCTTAGCTGACAAATAGGATAGCTTCATTTTCACGTTAAAAATCTAAAGCCAGCCTAAATCAATCTTATGACATTATGGTCGGTACAAAAAAAGTTACAAGCTTGTTTTTACGGATGGAGGGAATTGCGTTATCTATTTAGATTTATGTCTGTGATTTTATCTCATGAACCGTTTTTTTTTCAATACTAAGTTAGCAAATATGAATATGGCCCGTGCGTGATGGTAAGCGATTACCATAACGTATAGACCCTTGCACAATGGAAAGTTCATCGTCTTTGTATCACCTTACCGCCGTCTCAGTAATTCGGTATGCCTACATCTAACCACACAATAATTGAAACAAGTCAATACCAACCTAAATGAAAAAAATCAGTGATATCATTAGCAATTTCATATACAGTACATTCCTATATAATTAACTGGTATATATTGTAGTACGATACTTATTATTATTTATGTAATAATTAACATGTTTTTATTCTATATGATAGTGAACTTTTTAGGCCTTTTTTTAACACTTGGAGGTAAAATTTTGTGCCACAGACTAAGTACATATACAATATTTATATTGACGATTCTAAATATTGATTTGGCTTGGTACATTCCGAATTGGCCAAAATCGATCATAGCGCTCAATTTTGCGTACCGATTTAGATATCATTTCTATGACAGCTGAGAACTGTCAATAATTCGGAACGTTCGTGAAAACGCTCACAGTATTCAAAACATAAGTTGACATGAAAACAGGAATATTCGCTTTTTTATTATTTATTATACGTTCATAAATAGTATCTTTGTCAAAATAGAAAATCAAGAATCTTATTAGATTCTTGCAGAAACCACAATAATTATCCGTCATTTTGGACAGCGCTCACGTTGATACCAGTTTAGGGCATGGTCGGTGTGAGCGCAATATGGCGCATGTCATGACGTCATCTATGACGTTTCACGGGACATCGTTAGCGCGCTCTCGCTAATTCGGAACGGGATTAAGCACGCTCAAATCGATTACAGCGCAATTCCGAATGCATCCTTAGAAACTTCAATATATACGATCTTTTTATGATCGATTAAACATAGTGTCGTACATTTTAAATGCAATACTTATGCTATTTAATCGTTTACTCCCAAACAAAACGCTAACGATATCACCAACTTAATATCAACTGTCTGACATATATGATTAAAACACATTATACACTGGCAATCCTCACATCACTTATGCTTCATTTAATATTGGTTTCACTTCGGCAATGTGTGATACTTCGTCGTTTGAACTCGTTTCTACAAAAGATGCGTCTTGAGATTGGTCACTGGCGTTTACTTCAACTTTTTTTGGACTCTGAGCAACATCTTCAGATTTACCTACATCATTTACCTCAATGGCTACCTTATTTAAATCCAGATCCTCAATTTGTGACACTTCTTGTGAACTAATGTCGTCTGCTTGCGAGTTTTCCTTCGGACTCGATTCTATTTCCTTTAATATTTCTTCGACTATATCACCAGTGTCTTCTAATTCGTTCTCCTGGTCCTTATCACCAATTACTTCCAAATCGGATAGGTTAATATTAGCACTGTTTATGGCCTGTATTAAATTCTCTAATGTCTTATCCTCGGGAATATCGGCTACGTCATTTTGAACTGTAGCTTCATTGGCACTAGATTCTTTATCGTCTGCAGCGTCTTTAGTGGGGTTGGATTCGTCGCTTTCCGCTTCTTTAGGCGTGTCTATTTTTTCCTGTGCTGCCTTTTGTGCTTTTTCAGCTTTGCTCTTTTTGGATTTGGATTTTTTAACTTTTTCTGGTTTGGGGGGCTCCTCTACTGGGGGGGTCTGCTGCTTGTTCGTCAACGTGTTTAGTTGACTTTGTAAATGTGCGAGACTCTGTCTAAGTTGAGCGCAATTCGCTGCCATTGCATCCACCTACGGCATAATTTTAAACGATATATGAAAATGCGGTATAAGTATTTTTGCTGCTACCCGTAAAATTACATAATTTAAGTTTAATGTTTAAATGAAAAATATAGGAGCTTAATTAGTGTAGCTTACCCATCTAGGAAAACCCCTTTACAGTAAGTAGTACCTAATACTATGGACCTAAATGTTTAGGCCATTATTGATTTTAAACAAAATTAATTGTTTGGGTTAATAGTTGTTTGAGCGTAACTCACAAGATGTATTTGGGTCAATCAATTTTTTCTTGTTTATTATTCTATCCATGTTTATTTTGTCTCTTGGACACCTGTCCAAGTGACCGAGTTTCTTAAGAAAACTGTTATAATATATGCTACTAATGCGCTTAGGAGATAGTCCATAAAAATTGTGGCTAAGACAAAAATGTACGTTTGGTGAATTGTATCCATAGAAAATCAAGGTTTCAAAAAGTTGTCCGGAGGCGTAACCATGGCAACAAGGTACAAGAAAGAGTTCATCGAATAATTAACCCAAAGAAGCGTCATGATTTTAACTTTGCTTGCATTATATTCCGCCAATTTGCCACCACCTACAATGCGGTCTGATTGGCTAAGTCAAGGACACACAATGCAGTGATTGGTCCTTACTGTTCAAAATCTAACTTGTTGCGAAATCCTCTATGAAAAAGTTGATCGACCCATTTATCACATAGATTCGTTCGTATTACTTACCTTGGCGTTAGATGCGGGCGCGGATGGTGTGGGCGCGGGTGGTGCGGGGGGCGCGGGCGGCGGCGCGGGCAGCGGGGGGCGCTCGATGTTGTTCTCCTTCAATGTGCCCAGCAGCACTGTGCGCTCCGCCTGCACAACATACAACACATACTACTCAACACTCATACACATTACAAAGACTCCTAGATACAGTATTACCCAACTGATAAGGCGCGTCGTGAATCTTCGTTCGCACAGAAAAGAAAGTATGGCCCCGAAGATTAACGAAAGAGTGCTTAAAACTTACAATCAACCTTAGATCACTACTATAAGGTTCATCTCACTCGCAAGTCACGCCTCTCCGCACGGCGCGCGCTAACATGGCGGCAGCTGCCGACCAATAGCGTTTCTCGCGCTTTGAAAATGTATCTTCTGCGCAGATTCATTGGTAAGCCATATTAGTTGGGTAATACTGTACAGGTCGGTGAACTAAAGCTGGCACGTTCAACACATTTACACGTTGCGCTTGTGTAGTGTCTGTGAATAAGCGCGCGGTGTCACGTCGCACTGCATGTGCATCATGAAATGTCTGTCCGTCTCACTCGCGCGCGATCAAGCTTATGAGTATGAAGGAGACTTGTTGAGTATTGTTTTGCATTTGCTACTGCTCATAAATATAGAGTGGTATTTTGCATTTATCCATTAGAATTTACTGATTAAAACAAGGCTTCCCAAACTTATTTTAATTGTGGCGCCCTTGGGAAGTTGTCATATTTTTGCGACGCCCTGACCTTCTTGCCATACATTTACCTACTAGTTGTAGTTTTAACCTAATAACAATTTGTCAGAAAAACTCCCAAGTAGCATCAAATTTTTTGAAAAAGAAAAAGCTTTGGCCGCCCGCCCCCGCCGCATGACAATGCAGATAGCGCTCACTCGACTCAGTCGCATCGACACAGACAGCCAACCTATTTAGATCGCCTCACGACGCCCCTGGGATAATACCACGGCGCCCCAGAGCGTCGTGACGCACAGTTTGGGAAGCCCTGGATTAGAAGCAATAATTTTATAAAACATACTGTATCGTGAAATTGCATATGAGTGAGTATTGTGAACGTACCAGCTTTAGTAAAATGACCCGTAAATAGTCGACAACGATTTTGATGGCGACTAAATTCACGTAGAAAATAACACCGGTACACCAACTACTCTACTCTCACATTACAGGGTCGACAGCGCGCGAGTGATACTCCTGATGTGATAAATAATATGTATCCTGGGACATTCCTCACACACGGTCATCTGATCCCAAACTAAGCAGAGCTTGTACTATGGAAACCAGATAACTGATCAAACATATAAGATCACTGTCAAAAAAATTGTTAACGTTCTCATTATGTGATTGATTATTATGAAAAAGTTTTTTTCCTCGCAAGTGTGTTGAAAAACACGTGTGTGCATTGATCATTATACCCTCGGCTCTCTTATCGCGTCATCTGCGGCTCACGCGCTTAAAACCTCGTGTGTAATGACCAACTTTGCACACATGTATCATAATGTATTGGTGTGTGTACCTGTAATGTCCGGCACAGGCTCTGCATGTGGTGCAGCTGCCGGGCGGCGGCGGCGGCGCGCTCCTCGCCGGCCTGCCTCTCCCCGCACATCTCCAACAGCGCCGTCTGGGAACTCTCCCACCGCTTCTTCCACGACAGAGACTCCTTCTCCAGCTTCTTTATCTTTTTAGACATCTGTTGGAAAAAAAATTAAGATAATTCGACACAGAGACGGATGGTGGAATACATTTGTGATTATAAATGTGAAAGAGAGATTGTTGGAAAAATAAAATAGTGTTAGGTTATAAAATAATGCTATAGCATAATAAAATAGTATGAATTTTTTTTTTCATACTACTCAAACCCGTTTCTATAAACAAAAATTAACTTTTTAACAAAAAAAACTGACACTGCTTTGAAGTCAGCGAAATATTTTCTATAGAACACGTCATGCGATTTCGCTCACTTCAAAACAGTGTCAGATAAGAGTTATTTCATACTTTTTAGTGTACTTTGAAAGCAGTTTATTTTTTTGTTATAAAGTTAATTTATTTTTGATTTTTTAGTTTCATCTATATGAAATTTATATGGGACCACTTCGGTATAAACCCCTTTCGAACAAAAAAAGAATTTAGCAAATCCGTCTATATATGACGGAGTTATGCCCGAACATACATAAAAAAATAATATAAACATCTGAATTGTTAATTTTAACCGATAACGCTCCGTAAATAATAGGAATCGGACATAAAAATTATTAAATAATAATTGAACAAAATATAGGTTCGTCCTTATTCTTCGTCTATCGCGTACTGCCTTACTATCAGCAATTTTTGTAATTGAGTGAAATATTTTAATAAAAAAGCGTGGGGCGCTTTTTTATTGAAATCCAGCAGAAAGAAGAAGAAGAAGAATTTCAAAGCATGAAATTTTTGGTTTCAAGAAAAAACCCCACGCATTACAAAACTTATTAAAATTGATAACACTTTTATAAAATCCACTTACTGTTTCCATTTGTTCTTTGAATCCACCAAACACTTGGTTACTCTTCACTAAAGCATTTTGGAACTCGTCATATTTATCTGTGTACACTGCCAATTGACCTCGAAGACCTGAAAATAAACAAGTAGTTATATCAATTAATATTGTTATTATATGAATACTAGCTGCCCAACGCAACTTCGTTCGCGTGGTGCTACCCTACCCTGTGATGCTACCCCCTATCTTAACCATCCAGGGAGTTTATTCTACTGTACGTGTGTATGTCACTGAACTCCTCCTAAACGGCTGGACTGATTTGAATGAATTTTTTTGTATGCGTTTGGGTCGTGAAAAAATCATTCATATTGGTTCAGCCTTTTAGGAGGAGTTCAGTGACATACACACGTGCAGTAGAATTTTATATATAAAGATAACTAGCTATTTCGCCGTTTCACCCGGAAGCCTAATTCTATTTCTAGAATAAAATTAGCTTAAGTGGTAAGTAAGTATAAGGCTCATTTTGACGGTACTTTCACTGGCAGATAGCTAAGCAGATAGCTGATGTTTTAAGGTACCATATATTATAATAATAAGTATACTCTCATATGCATTAAGTAAAAAGCAGTAGAAAAATTGTTTTCGACAGTACAAAAAAAAACTATTTTATTAATTTGTATAGATATAGGCTTATTCTATTCAAATTGGAGCGCTCGTGGTGTGAAGCGCTCGTGGTGTAGCATAATTAGCCGTTCTTAATCGATGGGCAAAGTTAAGCTATCACCGTCGTGGTCGGTACCTGGATGGGTGACCGCCTAGTGGTATGTCAAATCGAGCGTTTCCGTGCTTCGGAAGGCCCGTAAAGCTGTTGGTCCCGGTAATCACTTAATTGTGATAGTAGTTAAGCTAGTTGGATGCCTCCTAGGCAGCTTGAAAAATTCCAACAGTAGGTTGACCACTAGCCTACCTCCACCGATCCGCAGTGGGCACGCGGGGTTGAGTATTGCCCATTCCCTTTAACCCTAATTTGTCAAAGGAGGCCTGTGCTCAGCAGTGGGACATTATAGGCTGATGATGATGATTCAGATTGGAGACAAAATGGTCCCGCACTGTGCAGTTTCAAAGGATCTTCGTACCATCGACACTCCTGAGTGTCCTGATGTTGAATGAGCTCTCTGGCGAGGTCCATCCAAGGGAAGGAAACATCGCGAGGAAACCATACCTCGATGGTAGGTTAACTGTAGCCCCACATGGCTACCATGTTCAAGTGTTGAAAATCTGTCTACAAGCACCTATTGGTATATGGCTGCTGTACTCGAGAGACAGGCTTTGTATTTACCACTTCTTCATCATCAGTGAACATGGTGAGCTGTGGGAGACACAAGCTTAAAAATAAACAAAAAATTAAACTGTATATACAGATAAATTGAGAATCTTCTCCTTCTTTAAGTTTTTTTTTTTTTTTACTGTTTATAAGCCTGTGTTTGACCGCAATCTCACCATGGTAAATGATGATGTGGCCAAATGTGGTAAGCGCACAAAGCCTAGAAGGAACTGGCTCTCAAGTGCAGCTGTCGGTACACTTCGAAAGTTGCTTGGCGACAGATTTTCAACTTGAGGGTGGTAGCCAGCCAGCCGGGTACTACAAAGTACCCTACCAAGGTGCTTTTTTTTTACTGTTTATAAGCCTATGTTTGACCGCAATCTGACCATGGTAAGTGATGATGCGGCCGAAGGTGGTAAGCATACAAAACCTGGAAGGAACTGGCTCTCAAGTGCAGCTGTCGGAACACATTGAAAGGTGCTAGGCGACAGATTTTCAACTCGAGGGTGGTAGCCAGCCAGGCGGGTACTACAAAGTACCCTACCACCGTGCTATGGTTTCCTCATGATGTTTTCCTTCACCGAAAGCTCAAGCTCATTTTAGGATTCGAACGAACCTTCGTCTCGGTATCCGACGTCACTACCACTGAGCTGCCATCGCCTTTCAGTCAGTTAAAAAATTACGTTAGCTTTACCAACCTGTCTCAGTGCCCTGTAGCTCCATAACCTTGGCTCTGTACTGCGCTATGGTGACCTTCATCTGTTCCATCTCAGCCATCAGCCGTTCTTTCTCCGCCTGCGCTTCTAAGCTTGCCTTCTGCAGCTTTGCGTCAGATAATTGAGATTCTAACGCCATTTGTTTGGCCATTTTCTCTACCTGTCGATGTAATTTTATTATATTGAAAGGAGATCCACAAATAAATGCGTTGCTTAGTTTCTTGCTATATTCCTCTGATTTTGTGTATTTTGTTGTGGCAAAGAACTGCCAGATCTCAATTTAAATAGTTATCTATATGGAATGGAACAGAGTATTGATGAATGTTCTGGACACCTAGGCAAGGCGATATAAATAATAGTAATAGTTTATTGACATAAGTAAAAAATCTGCTTTTTATCCAGAGAGCATAGACTTGCACTTTGTGTACCTTATACACTGTGTGCTAATGTATACTGTGCGCTACTGTACACTGTGCGCTTCTATACACTGTGCGCTTCTATGCACTGTGCCCTTCTATACACTGTGCGCTTATATACACTGTGCGCTACTGTAGTGCGTGAGTTAGTGAAATGTTTTAATACCATCCAGAGAAGTATAATTTTTTTAACATAATGAGTTTTGCATTGACTTGGATCAGTTTTGGAACAAAATTAGACAAAAGAGCTGTCACAAGCCCCATACAACAAAAGACCTCACCTGTTGTTCCCTCAACTGATACTGTTGCACAACACTTTTAAACTTTTCACTCATGCTGATATTGTCGTCCCGTAGCTTTGCATTCTTTTCATTGTTCTGCTGCAGCAGTGTTGTTATCTCTGACAGTGTGTTTTGGAACTTTGCCTGGGTTTCCTTTCGGCGTTCTTCTTCTTCACGGATCTTGAGCAGGGATTCTTCCTATTGAATGGAAGAATAATGTTTTAGCCACAGGTTTAGAGTAGAACATATACTGGTTGGTTAACTGAAAGCTCGTACGGTCACAGTACTCACACATATGCAATTTCATGAGCCAGCCATTTCTAATGCATGAGTGCAAACAAGACCACTCTTTATTTATGAACAGTAACAAAAGAAAAACAATGACTGTCTCCTTCATACTCATAAGCTTGACCGCGCGCGAGAGAAACGAACAGACTTTTCATGATGCGCGACAGATATAGCTATAGTATCTATGCGGATGCTCCCTGGTTTATTACCAATGATATATTACACCATGATCTCAAAGTATGTACTATTAAGGGTGAAATACAACTGAAAACCAAAACATATAATAAAAGAATAAGCAGTCATCCCAATCATTTGGTAGCCCACCTGATGGATCCAGTAGTTGGCCAACACAGGCTTAAAAGGAAAATGCCGCAAGATAATATTAAATATTAACCAGCAGGACAATTCACAATGTCTTGCTGATAGTAAGCGACGGATGATTTACAGGAATCATACCGCAAATGCCATAGATATATAACTGCTGAATGTCTTGAAAAAAGGCAGATTGTAAATGCTAAGTAGACAAAAAAAAAAACTATATCTATATCTGTGGCGCGTGCAATGCGACGTCACGCCGCGCGCTTATTCACAGACACTACAAAAGCGCAACGTGTAAATGTGTTGAATGTGCCAGCTTCAGTTAACCAACCTGTACATCTTGTTTGAGACAAATGGAGTAAGACTATTAGTACCTCATACCCCAGAGAAGGGAAAATAAGACAGGGAAAGCAGATAAAAAGATGGGATTATTAAATCCCTGCAATGGCGGGCAGAAACAGCTGGAAAAAGCATTTGCCAAAGGGCAAACAGATTAGATATCAAGCATTAAAAGAAGGAAACTGAAATAACATATGTATTGTAAACAATCTGATAAAGGCTATAAATAAATAATAAATATACATTTTCAATAAAATCTATATTTAAATCTGAACCCCTATTCCCTTGCTCACGCCATAACTTGAGAACGACTTTACCAATTTCCTTCATCTTTTTTTTAATGTTTTCTAATACTATATACTATAATACTCTGGAGAAGGTTATTATGGGAAAAAAATTAACCCATTGATTCTCGCGAGGGATGTGTGTCCCATTATAACAATTGATGTCATTGTTATTTTTTTAACCGCGATAAGATATAAGAAAGTTGCATAGAAAATTTGAAATTTTAAGATAAATTAACGGTAGGGTAATGTAAGATATCCCTCAGTTACGCGGGTGTAACCGCGGGCGCACCTAGTGAAAACATAAATTGGTAAACTAGCTGTCATTCCCTGTATTAAAGATTAATGTTTTGTTACAAAATTAACTATGTCGCTAATGATCTAAGTAAAATAGCTAATTAAGGATCATCCATGTAAGGTTAGGTTACCTTAATTGCCTTATTCTGCTTCTGCAGCTCCCTACAAAGGTTCTCCAACTTGGACTTCACCAATATTGTCTTATTAAACTCCAACTGCAGCTGTTCCTTCTCCTTCAATAACAGTGCGTATCTCTTATCAGACTGTTTGACGTAGAACTGCATTTTCTTATTATCGTCAGCGGTCTGTATGTATTTCTTGCATACTTGTGACAACTTCTCTTCAAGTGTTGGCACCGAGTTGAGGGATTTCATGAATTGTTCAACATTTTTATCATCTTTTCTAACACGGTCATCACGTTTTGACTTTTTAGGTGCATCTTGTGGTGGAAGTGTTGGGGTTTTTTCCTGGAATGAGGAAATATAATAATAATAATAAGAATTTATTTCAGAACAAAAAAATTATTCCATAGTTGTTAGTAAAAACATAAACTTATATAAATATACAATTTTGACTGACAACATTATCAGGGGCGTGTGGCAGGGGCGTGCAACTGTAGCCACCGCCCCTGTAACATTGAGTCCCACCGCTAGAGTAGCATACGTATGATGCTGTAATATGGTTGCTGTAGAATATTTGCACTTATTTTAGAATTTTGATTGTTATAAAGATTTTTTGACAATGTACAAAGATTTAGTAGAAAGAAAAAACCAATATTGTTATGTAATATCTGCCTATAAGCTTATAACTGACCATGATATGGAAATCAGTAACAAGGGAGGAGCAGGTTCAGGAATTAAATTCTTTAAAAATAATGATATGAACATCTATAGAATCTTTTGAAAATTAAACATGTATGTTATTATAAAATATATTTTTTTTTATTTCATACATTTATTGTCGTTAACCTGGGCTACCCAACATGTTCCAATCCTAACCATTTATTGAAATTATAATTTCAAATTAATATAAAACTGGGAATTCCTTCTTCGTCATTTACCATAGAGTAAAAATATATTAAAACCTAATTATGAACCAAAATTATTTCCCAAAATATCTCAAGATGAAGAAGCTGGTTCATTGTGCTCTACTTACAAGAAACTTGATATACATACACATAATCCTAATGCCTAATTATGGTAACTAAAATCACCACCATAATATCGCACTGTCATAGTAACAGATCAACAGGTGATGTAATACAGGTAAGAATAGTGGATATCCAGCTATTTGACATCAGGTCGTCGTCAACCATAAAAGAAGAAAGCAAGAGAAACGTGCACGGAACAGAAATATCATAAACATCTCGGATCTGGCCCAATGCCAACAAACTTTTAGGTTAAACAATTTCTCCGTTTTCAACATCTTTAAAGCCATATAAAGCCTTCTAATAACAACATTAATGAACTCATGGACGGAAGCGATTAATATACTAATTAGAAATCTGCCTTGTTACGCAAAATTTGTACGAAAATTGGTAAACCGTTTACCGACATCCGATTCCAATTCTATTTATAAATCTTTGGATACTATTATTTATTGACTTTGCACTCACAATTGCATTTTTATCAGGCAGTACATTTTCTGCACTCTCCTTTTGCGTATCTTCTCCAGCTGCTTCCATTTCAAAACAATTTAACTTCACTAAAATTCACAGATTTTTTCTAAACAACCGACCGATCAAGTTTTTATTTTAAAATAGTGATGTAGTTGTGATGGTTGGGTTGGTTTGTCAGCTTAATCATTCGATTCCAATCAACTAGGTCTGTGATTCCAATTGTGATTGTTATTTCATGTCAATTTGTAACGTTCGTAAGTGTCTTATTAGGACCGAAATTGAATGAACGATTTTAGAATTTTGTATTTTAAGAACTGTATTTATGGAATTGGATTTTCCATCTGCGGGGTTATTTTAAAACGGTCGGATTCGGAATCGGGAGCGGAATCGGAAACCTTCATCGAAAAGATTCGATAGCGGAAAGTTGGAGTGCGTTTACAAAGTTTGTTTTTAATAATGGTAGGAAATGGTATACCTAAACTAAAATAAAAGTAAAATCGAAATGATTACGGATTTTCATTGTTGAAAGGCCTCATTTAAATACTCATATCAAATGCATTAAGACAGATACTTGTTATTTTTTATATTTTATATTTATAGTCTACATTGTTATAATAAACATAAAAAAATGGTTTTCTAGTTTTATCGAACTTCAGAAACTGACTGATTGGTCAAAGTAATTGTTGTTTATAATATTCGAAAAAGTCAGGCAAAGGTTCGAGCCATACAGCCTAATCGTATTTGAGTTATACCTAAGTTCTAGTAACAAAATCACTTTCATTTAGTACGCACTGTCAGTCACAGTCCATAAACGTCAATGTAACCTGTTACATGTGTTAGTAAAAGAGACAACTTGAAGTCATGATATACATAATTCATTTAATTTCCCTTCATTGGTGCGCGAGGATTGATCTTTATAGGATAAAACACCACAGATAATATGCAATAAAACTCAAAATACACGATTTTTTGAAAATAAAACGAAAACGCAACGTCACTTTGCTAGTTCCCACCAAAAAGCCCTCGATGTCAATGTAATATTTTTTCCAGTACATTCATGGGGAGTATAATAAAACAAATATTTTATGATTACGTAGATCTTTTAGTGGTAGTGAATCTAGCATCCAACTTGAGTAACGGTATTGAGTGACCAATATGTTTTAGTTCCTACGAAGTTTGAGTATGTAGCTATTATTACTTTTACTGCAGACCTGTCTCATTCATTATTTACTTAAAATAGGGGCAATCACACTCCGTTTAGTACCAACTAACCTTTATATAAGTTTAAATAATGCATTTATATTAAATAATGGTCAAAAACGAACTTTAAATCAAATTCGGAAAGAAATCCGCCAGCTAAAAGCTATCGGAAAGTTTTCGATGAATCGGATTGATATTTCCGTCGAGAAACGTCAAACTATTCGATTCGGAAATTAAAATAGCAATCGGCGCTTTAACCTATCATGCAGAATATATTTATTTTAGTTTATGTATTATTTGTAACACTTAAATTGTACTATTATCATACTATGTTAAATAAATATTGATGTTCTTATAGTTTTGATTGTCTTTTAATGTGCAAATATACATTTTTATTATTATTTTATTATGTCGGAAACTCGTCTCGGAAATTTCCGATTCCGCTCCCGATTCCGAATCCGACCGTTTTAAAATAACCCCGCTGAGCACCTGCTGGATCAAAATATACATCATCCTCTAGATGAGATTCTACAGCCACACATAAACTTGTGGTTGGTAGGGATATTATAGGAGGCGTAGACCATGGAAAAATCGACGGTACTACATTTTTCTTCAAGCTGTGTTTTTGACCTAATAGAAATAATTTATTACTTGAATATATGTAAGTACATAAGTAGAAACGATAAGTTATTTTATAGTTTCAAAAATAATAAGAAGTTGCATTCTACCTGATTGAAAATCACTATGGTTTATAAAAGATAGCTTGATAGATCAGACCTGACCGTATGTTACTAGTATTATGTCACTATCATGTGTTTATTTTGTTCAAAACTTTTGTGAATTTAGCTTAGTTTTTAAAATGATTTGTAAATTATTTAAAATGCGTGTTTGTGCAGTTGTAACTTGTACCAATAAAAGACACCTTACATTTCCAACTGATGAACAATTAAGATCACAGTGGATCAACCAGAGTGGATGTCCAACGCAAAATAGATGGAATTTGAGACAATATTCATGCTTATGTCCTAATCATGGCTATGGTTTATAATAGATAGCTTGATCTCTGCGACAGTTGTTTGAGTCATATGAAAATTAACCTTATAACTTTACAATAAGGTTCATCTGTTTAATCTGTGGTTGATTTGATGATGACACAGATAAACCTTATGCTAAAGCCATTTTTTTATTGTACTGCAAGACAAATATTTTCACTGTTAATAACGCCGTCTATTGAGACGTAAACAAAAGAATATTAAATACCTAGAAGAAAACTTCTCATTCTGGGACTAATTAGCATCTCCGCTAGGAATAAATATATTCCATAATAATAATAATATCTACTAAAATCGTTATCGGTAAAGATGGGTCAGTCAGTAACATAGAATACTATTACTCTGGCGAGAAGAATGTCAACTTCATAATAAAAACGCCGGATATTGTTTTGACATTGGATGGGGCCAGAGATAGATGTCAGGTGATATCCGATATCAGATGGCGGGAAATTTCAAATTAGATTAGCGGGACTTTTGAATTCCACATTTTTCATGGTTATAATTTACTACCTTTATCTACAGTTCTCGATAATATTTGATCTATAATTAATTAATCATTAGCAACAGATTAATTTAATACAGACCAAATACTATCGGTAACGGGAAATAAGGCATGCTCTTGAAATGAAAACAAGCTATACAAATTTTATTAAGTTTATTTACAAAACAGTACAATTATATTTTACTTTTGAAAAATACTACACAATAATTTCTGGTGAAGATGTATTCATATAAGAAATAAACATCCTTTTGAGTAAAAACTAGATAGAAATAATGTGATCTGGAAATTATTTCTACACAGAGGTCAAAAAGTTGTTTGTTGTGATTCTGATTATACATAAAGATTCATAACGGGATTTACATTAGATGATATGCAATATGAAAAATAAGTAAGTATTTACTTGTAAATACTATTTTTTGGTATGCAAAATGTTTTATGTAACGTAGAAGGTATATTCATCAATGTCTAGTATATAATATTATATTTTACTATACCAAAGAACCAAGACCGTTAGAGAATTTACTAACTAGTAGTTGCAGTAATTATCTATAAGTAATTACTTATTTTCATATTACATACCTAACCTATTCATACCATATAATATAAAATATTTCCTATTGCTTTCTTACATATAAGGTCCTTCTTAAATCTTGAAGTATATTTTGAGGGATGAATGTATAGGTCATTCATTTAGTAATCTAAAAACAATATATAAATAAGAATAATAATCCGTACATTGAAAATACATTATTTATAAATTAATTCTTGGTACTTACATAAAGTTCAACTTTGTTTATTTTTTTTTCTCTTGAACCATCAGACGGATTATTTTTCTAATATTGTTTTTTGATTACTAATGACCTATACATTCATCCCTCAAAATATCCGTCAAGACTTTAGAAGGACCTTATATAATATAATATAATAATAATAATTAGTAAACGATACTAAGACACATAATTGTACTCATGATAACAAACAACTTTCCCAAAGTTTTTTTTTTAAATTTACTTAGCACATAATTTGCCCGTAATATATAGTATCTAACAAGAATACACCATCAGCTTTTATTTTATTTAGTTATTTATCTCTATTTGTTTCTTTGGGAAAAATGTTTGTAATCATGAGTATTATTTGGAGCAATTAAGCTATGTAATCAATATCATTTGTGTTGAAGAATATCCATTTTTCTTCTTAGAGCAGCTTTGGAAGACTCCTCGGCGAACTGTCGATTTTTCAGTATGCAAAACCTTTTAATACATATGAAAAATACACTTTTTATTATATATAAAATGTTTGACAATTTGTGTGCTTCACAATTGTTGAGGAAACTGTGGTCAATAGATTTCTTCAATATTTCTGTAATAGTTTCCCTAATATTTTTTTTGAATGCCTCATTTCTTAAATAATTATTCATGATGGTGGCACTTTTTTCCACACAAGATATAAGCTCTTTAGAGGCATACATTAATGATTTCTTTTTATCATCATATTCCTTAAATTCTTTAAATGTGTGTTCAGCTGATTGGGTTTCAGTAACAAATATTTTAGTACAAAATTGGCAAGACCTATTTGGGTTGCTTTTAATTATAAAGCCACAGACATATGCACATGCTTGGATTTCTCCACTTTCATCTGCACCCATTCTTTCTTCATTTAAATAATTAATTTTTTGTTGAACTTCAATTGCATCATCTACTTCTGTGCATATATCTGTGGCAGGAGCCAATAATGTTTTATAATTTGAAATTATTACTTCATTTTCATCTTTCTCACAGTTTCCAGAAACAAAATGTGATAGATTACTCAGCATAGCTGTTTTAAGCCCTGCAACAAACTGTGCAGCAGTTGGATTAGTATTTGCACCACAGTTTCCTCTGATGCACCCAAATAAATTTTCTAATGGATCTTGCTGGAGCCTTCTTGTTGCAAGACTTTTTATATTTTTGTATTTTCTTGTTAAGTTTATCCAAACTCGCTCTATCCCATTAATAGTCCAAATCCATCCTTCTTGAGATGGAGGTACTCTTCGGCATCCCAAGAACTTAAGTTTTTTTAAAAATTCTTTCATTAGTTCGAAATGCTTTAAATGGGGTGAATTTACTTTAATGTTAGTGGAAAATGGTTTTCCTCGTCTTCTATCTGGCGTGTAAGCATTGACACAGTCAAACAAATCGTCAATTTTTGCGATCACATCTGCTGTTGTCGTGGCTGATGTTGAAAGTTCTCCTGAAAATATAAGAAAGTCATGTCTTTAAATGCTTATATATACAGTGAAAACAACGAAGCGACAAATTTAGTTACTACAATACAGGTAGTTATTATTTTACTATAACCAATAAATTATATAGCATACATAATTAAGGCGATGATAGCTCTGTGGTAGGGACGTGGAATGCCGTGACGAAGGTCGTGAGTTTGAATTCTAAAATGAACTTGACCTTTCGGTGAAGGAAATCATCGTGAAGAAACCATAGCACGGTGGTAGGGTTCTTTTTAGTACTCTCAAGTTAAAGTCTAGTGTAAAGGCTGTTGCCAAGCAACCTACCGGTGTGTGCTGTCTGGTGCTGCACTAAGCGATAGCAGAAACTAATGTGTGACAGTATTGTTGACTTGAATAATTCAACAAAAAAAACTGTGATAGTATTTGTCTATCTTCTAAGTACGATCCACAGTTTTGTTATTGTATTTTTTAAATGATGACTTTTTTGTGAATTTATTTTTGCCGACAACTGCCGACAAGTCGTATTAATTCTTATACAATTAAACATGTTAGTTTTTTATTGTAAAGCTTACGGCCCGCCTGATGGTAAACGGTAATCGTAGCAATATAGACGCTTGCAATACACGAGGCATCACTCACGCGTTTATATCATTAGTTGAAAAACCCTTGCAACAAATAATTACAAAGCCACATTTAATCCTACCCGGACTAAATGAGGGTGGGTCGCTAGTTATTGAATTAAATGTAACTCACCCTGTGCTATTTTTGCATACATCCCTGCAGCAACAGAATGACTTAGAACCTGAGCTGCAAGTTTAACACGCATTTTTTGCTTAGTGTTAGGGTTTAAATGCTCTTGTTTCAAACAAGGCGCAAACACGAAATTCGGATTTAAATTGTCTAGATTATAAAAATCTTGTATGTGACTCCATTTGGCAACTCCTGTAACAACATAAAATAGAAGTTAGTAGTTGTTTAAAATATAACTACAATTTGCCTTTTTTAAATTGAGATGTATATTTTATGGAATCAGTAAAATTTCACTTATTTAAAAAAACGGACAAATGCTTGCTCATAAATCATATCCATAACCATATCATATCTTATTCCAACTAATTTTCGTTTTTTTGAAACTTGAGAGGCGAATGTCTATTTTCTTAAATAAAAAATTAATATAGAATCCTCTATATCATTTTTTAAGACCTCTCACATTTATGTGTACTAGTTTTTTTGATCCCTCATTTACTTGTACCTACGCAATTTCACTATACCATTGTAAAGTGCTTTATAGAAAAGACCTACAATTGTAATGGTTCAGTTTTTAGCAATTTGGCTATGGAACTCTAAAAATATGTTAGCATTAATTATAGTGAAATTCCTCAACTTACCAATGCCTGATGAAATAAATGTGGGACATTCAATATCATACTTCATGAACAGATTTCTGAAGCATTTCAGGAGATGTGGGGTGTCAAAAAGTGTTACAACTTCCTGTTTCTCAATGATGATATAAGGCTGCTCCACAGATGCACCTAATTTTACTAATGACCTTTTATTCACTCCATCCAAATCACATACTGTGGCAGATATCCTCAGCCCAGCACTAAAGCAATGTGTTAAAACCTGAAATAATAAAAAAAGCGTTTATTGAAATAGCTAATTAATTAATCTTAGATATATACTCAGAGTTTTATTCCATCTTATTTTATGCCCAAACAAGATAAAACAAAAAATATATACCTACTCTTGCATTCAAATTGATAGTGTTTTGTAATAAAATTAAAGTTACAGCCTTAGTTTGGGTCTTTAAGTTTTAAGAACATACTCAAAATCTTTAGTATGAATAAAGGATTGAATATTTTGATTCATATACATGTAAATATAATGAGTGACACCACTGGAAAACTTTTTCTTGCTATTTATATTTCCTAAAATAAATATCTTGGACATTCCTTTTTTTATGTCATTAGTTTGACAAACAGGCAGACGGTCCACCTGGTGGTAAGTGGTCACCGCCGCCTATGGACATTTGCAATACCAGGGGGATTGCCGATGTGTTGCCAACCTTGAAGAGCTCTTTTTATACCCTTTTTGAAGGACCCCATATAGTAGCGCTGAGGGAAAACCATAATGGGGAGCTCATTCCCTCACACACGGTCATCTGAACACACAGTCATCTAATCTCAAACTAAGCAGAGCTTGTCCTATAGAACTAGATGACTGATATACCATACAACAGTAATGTAGTCATTATAAAAGTTAAATAAATGACTTGGAATACCATTAGAGTATGCTCACCTCCTTTATAATAACTGATAGTCTATCTGCAGTCACAGACCCAGCAGAAAGATAATATGCTATTGGTTGTTTCACCCATTTTCTTATTCCTGCAACCATGAAAACTAATGCGTACGATGCTATTTCTGGTGATCTTCCATGAGATGCGTGGTCTTGAAATCCTTCAATTATGTCAAATTTTTCATTGTACTGTAAATTTTTTTTTATGGACATCTCATCCCACATCAGCACATACTCATTATCCGATGGATTTTCATTTTGAAGTGCCTTCGTTTTCAAAATGTTAAATATTTGTTTGTTTATGCCAACATCCATCTTTAGTTTGTTTAATAAAGCTTTTAAAGTACTGGGTGCAGGTAGGCATATCATGCGTCGCAATAATTTATAACTGGTTGGTGAGCGTTTATACAACCTCAGAGCTACAATTTTGCAGTCTGTGTCCCATCTGCGTGCTTTTGCTGCCTTTTTATAATTTTTTATTTCACCTTGCAGTAACAATGCAGCTGTGGGAGATATTTTTGATTTTAATACAGCATTTACAGAACCATTTCTTGCAATTTCATCTATGAATGATTTGTTTTTCATTTTTTTTATTTTTTGCTGAAGTCTGGTTACTTTTCTTAAGTTATTTTTACACTTAGTTATTAGAGCCTGATGAGCAACATTTTCTCTATCTTTATTAGAGTCCACATTTGTGATATTTATGGCCAGTGGTATGTTTAAAATATTAATATTTTCCAATAAAGGTTGAGATAGACCTGCTTCAGGCTCTATTGTGCAACTTGGACCTGCTTCAGCCTCTATTGTGCAACTTGGACCTGGTACATCCCGAACATCAAATATCTGAAATTAACAAATAATATAAATTATGTATGTTTTCTCGGGATAAAAGAATCCTATGTGTTAATCCAGAACATATTCTATCTGTGAGCCAAATTTCACCCCAATCTGTTCAGTAGTTTATGCGTGAAAGAGTCAAAAACTTCCATACATACAAACTTTCACATTTATAATATTATTAAGGATTGCCAGCCATGCCAACCACCCTATATTCACTTGCAATATCAAATATTATAATCGATCATGAAGTGTAAAATCATATTAAGGACATGTGTCATTTGCACCATAACCAGCATTATACATCTTGGTTATCAGTGCCTTTCTTACTAGTACCAAGTATGAATGAAATACACTTACTTTATCACACTCTTCAACCCGGATCTCACTTATTTATCGGATAATAAGCCACAGCCCCACATCACACAGAGAAAACGCAAGCAAGCGGATAATAGTGACTTCACAGATACACTCATCGCGATAAGCAAATTAACGTCATCCTTCAATGACTTCTCGAAACATCAAGAAATAAACTTTAAAAATCTCCGTGAAGACATTACCGAAATTAAGACTAATATTTCGAATATGAAAGAAAATTACGAGGTTTTGAATAAGGAAGTTATCCAGCTAAAAAAGGAAAACCAAGTCACGAAGGAAAATACCTCAATGCTTGAAAGGGAATTATGTGAAGCAAAGTGCTCAGTTACTGCTCTTATTCAGCAACTGTCCCTCAAAGAACAGCAGGGTCGGCTGAATAACTTGGAGATATCTGGGGTTCCGTTTCATAAGGAAGAAAATCTTCTTACTTTATTGAATAATGCCGCGGTCAAGATGGGTTTTCAGATAGAACCTGCCGATATTGACTACATTCATCGAGTCCGGCGTTTTCCGTCCTCTAAGAGTGGTGTAACTGATCAACCTTCAGGAGGCAAGGAGGCACTTATCCCGAACATCATTGTGAGATTCACCCGACGTCAGCGTAAGAATGAGATGCTAGCGGCTATCCGCGCCCGGCGTGGTCTAACAACGCCTGACCTGGGGATTGACGGTGCATCAAAACCGGTTTTCGTCAATGAACACCTCGCACCTCAAAACAAGGTATTATACAGCCGTGCCCGTAAACTAAGAAGTGAAAAGGGTTATAAGTATATATGGCTAAATGAGTGTAGAATTTTTGTCCGTAAGAACGACACATCTAAGCCCATTCTTATCTCTAATGAAGATGATTTAAACAAAATAAAGTGACTGCAATTCCCTAAGATTTATTCATACCTATATAAACATTATACCAATTATTTGTATTTCACAGAAACCTATCACTTACTTTCTCTAACTGTATTACCCTTAACTACAATAGCTACACACTATTATTTTCACCATCTGTTTACTTACATAATAAAAATGGTCATCAATCACTCAATATTATGTGTTTTTATGTTTCCTATAGTTCTCATGTATATACTAATTGGTTATCTCTGTCATATGCCTTCGCCGCTGGTTTCTTTACCTAGTAATTATATGTACCAGAGAGTTGTTATTGATTACTATATTTTTAATAAAAAACTAATTAACCTCAAAACATTTTTCGTAAATAATTTTGTTGCATACGAGTTAGAAAGCAAAATTGATTCAAATTATTTTCTTGTGTCATTCTCGATTAAAAATGTCTAGTAATGATATATTAACTATTAACTATCAAAACGTGAGGGGTTTGCGCACTAAATCCCACGAGTTTCTGTGTAACGTTCTTAACAATCACTATGATATTATTTGTATCACTGAGTCTTGGTTTAATGAGTCATTCTATAGTGCAGAGTACTTCGATGATCGGTACGAAATATTTAGATGCGATCGCGATCCAGCGTCCAGCGGGTGTGATCGTGGCGGCGGTGTAGTGGTGGCGGTACGCCGCGACCTCTGCGCTCACGCTCATCCCGAGTTGTGTGCGCCGCCGCCTGCTGACGAAGTGTGGCTCACCGTACCTCTTCACACAGCCGCCGCCGCCGCCGCCACCGCCTTCCCTGCCTCTGCCCCTCGTGCCGTGTTGACTCGCTTACACATTATATGCACATACATACCGCATGGTAATAGACACGAGTCTTTACTTACATCTTTCTTTGATCGCGTTAGTAGTAATATACTCCAGCACCCGGATGACATATATCTAATCTTAGGAGACTTTAACATTTCCCATGCTGAATGGTACGACGACGAAGGTATCGACGGTATGAGTTTATCTTCTAATATAAATAACTGTATCTCACAAACCTGTGACTTTATGAATCTATCCCTTCTGTCACAATATAACTCTCAATTCAACTTTAATAATAGACTGCTAGATTTGATTTTTTGTAATAGATCATGCAGTGTTTCTAAATGTGACAAGCCCTTGGTTAAAGAGGATCCCCACCACGACGCCTTAGATATTGACTTACCTATGGTATCACCAAGATCGCTAAAAGCTAATACTTACATAAAAAGACAATTCTTTAAGTCTGATTTCACTTCAATCCGACAAGGGCTCTTGCGAGTGGATTGGGATGAGGAGTTCTCTTCTATGGATAACGTTGAATTAATGACCGACTACTTCTATGATGTCTTGAATGATCTAATTACTAGGCACGTGCCCATCTGTACAGTTTCTGATAATGACAGACACCCACCTTGGTACACGAGGCCCCTTGTCAAACTAAGTAACGAAAAAAGGAAGTACCACAGAAAGTGGAAAAAGTATGGTAACCCATTGGACTACCAAACTTTTTCTACTCTTAGAAGAAGGTTGCGTAAATTGGAACACGACTGTTATACTTCTTACCTTGAATTTTCTGAAAACAAAATCAAACAATTCCCTAAGTTTTTTTGGACATTCGTCAAATCCAAAAAAGGTTCCAGTGATATTCCGCGGGAAATTATCTATAATAATACTGTATTGTCAGATGGAAGTGAAATATGCGAAGCTTTTAACCATTATTTTCAATCTGTTTTCATTAGTCCTACGTCTACTGATAAAAGTAAAGAAAATTCTATACCTATAGGTCTGTATAATGATTCTACTGTCGATATTGAAACTGTTAATGTAGATCCAAGCTTGGTATTTAAAGAATTAAAACAAGTAAACATACAAAAAGGTGCCGGATCGGATGGTGTTCACCCTGTATTGATCTCAAGATGTGCCACTGAATTACTTAAACCTATAACACTTATTTTTAGAGCCTCCTTGATTTCTGGCGTATTCCCGAGTCCATGGAAGCGAGCACTAATTACACCGGTTCCCAAAAATAAACAGCGAAACAACATAACGCAGTATAGACCCATATCTAAATTGTGCATTTTCGGAAAACTTCTAGAGAAAATTGTCACAACTCAAATTTCATTTCTTGTTCGCAATTATGTTTCTGAAAACCAACATGGATTCATGAAATCTAGGAGTGTAGAAACGAATATGATATTGTTTACAGATTTTCTAACACGTGCCATGGAAGATAACTACCAGGTAGACGTCGTGTATACCGACTTTTCCAAGGCTTTTGACAAAATAAGTCATGATTTACTTTTGGAGAAGCTTTGGAGAGTCGGTATCCACGGCAGTTTACTCAGATGGGTTGAATCATACATCCGAAACAGAAGTCAGGCAGTTTGCATAAAGGGCTATCATTCTACATTTTTAAATGTGTCATCGGGCGTACCGCAAGGTTCACATCTCGGGCCATTGCTTTTCTCATTGTACATTAATGACATTGGAGATGCTATCACACATAGCGATCATCTGCTTTACGCTGATGACACAAAAATTTACAGAATTGTAAAAACTACCGATGATTGCCATAACCTTCAGTCTGACATACATTCTTTAACCAATTATTGTTCGAAAAATCAGCTCTTCCTTAACGCTGACAAATGTCATATACTATCATATACTCGGAAAAAGGAGTCCTTACTTTATGAATATTGTCTTAACAATACAGTTATAAAGCGAGTAAATAATATTCGCGATCTGGGTGTTTTAATGGATGATCAACTCTCATTTAACCTGCACATAGATTCTATAGTACAAAGAGCATTCAGAGCATTAGGCTTTATTAATAGGATTACTAAACCTTTTAAAGAAAATTTAACACTTAAAATTTTATATTACTCCTTTGTTAGGTCTATTTTAGATTTTGGTTGCGTTGTTTGGAGCCCATACTATCAGTGCCATATTAATAGAATAGAACGTGTGCAAAAGAAATTTATAAGAATCTTGAATTACCGCTGTAATAGAATACAATCTTATGACACGTCTCTCACTGACTTTAAATTACTAAGTTTGGAAAATCGACGAAAACAATTTGACATTCTCTTTTTGCACAAAATACTCAGCAATAAGATTGACTCATCGATGCTTCTATCTAAGATACCGTTTATTACTAAAACTCGTCTTCCTATGCGCTCCTCACGAGCAATCAACATATTTATAACACCTCGTTTTAAAAAAAAATACACTTGCAATTGCTTTCTATCTCGTTGTCTTAACGCTTATAACAAGGAATTTACTGAATTTGATATCTTTAATAACTCTTTGAACTCGCTTAAGGCTCAACTATTTAATAAACTTGTCAACAATAATTGATTGTGTTGGTTGATGACTAATAGGTACTATATTATTATTTTTTCTTTATATGTTGTAAAGGACCTACTGAAATTTTTGTAGACCTATAATAATCTTACAACTCTTTTCTATTTTTTATTTCTTGTGTTTAGCTTTCTTTTCTCCACACCTAATATAGTAGGTACTTTATTATATGTATATAATAGTGGTATTTAATAATACTTTGTTAATGTTAAATCACATATATTAATTGCTTTTGTTAACAAGCTCAAACTAATAATGGTGGGATGCTTCCCTATGATGTGGGGGGAAGGTGGAGAAACAAATCTTTTTTTTCCTACTTCACACCTCTCGCAGAGTTGTTGGGCATCCTATCATTTTATTTGCTACATTTCGGCACTCGTTGTCTTTTATTATATTTAAGATATTATTGTGTATTTTTTTTGTATGACTGTTTGTGCCATAATAAAATAAATAAAAAAATAAAATCAGGTACAGCCGATTTAAAAAGCCTTTTGCCAGCAGTGTCAACAAAATATGTTTTCTTGAAGTGTTTAGTGCACAACATTCTATGTTCAGAGTACAGCTTGTTCTGGAATTCTGGTGAATGCCATAAACCATGTGGAAAACAGTACTTAGCCCACAATTCACACCTAAAATAAATCAACAAAATCATTAAATCTTAAAACAAACGCGAGATTCAGAACTTATATACCTATATATATATAGCTGTACTTAACTTACCTAAGGCTATTTGTTCTCCAAGGCTTAGGAAATCTATGTAAAAAAATAGCAGGATTATCAACAGGTGAAACCCCACACTTGAAACACTTTCTTCTATTTTCTTTCATGTTGAAAGAAATCAAAGTTTCACTTCACAAAGAGTCACTATCTCAGAGTCAATTTAACGGAATACTACACTTATTTCAGCCAAACACAAACGGAGGAGAAAGATTCTCGACTCAACGTTATACGAAAGGAAATCCAAATTAAGTTAGAATTAAAATAAACATGCACAAGGAAAACACGTGTTCAAACAACAACGGACATTTTTCTTGTAAAATAAAAAGACGCGTCAAATTGTTAGTTAAAAATAGGGGTGTTCCATACGAGTCGATAATTTGAAACATCGATATTTTATTTTTCACTTTTTGTTACTTTGAAATGGGGATGGATTCTCGTTGATCTACATATTAGGAATAATTTGATTTTTACAAGCGAGTAAAAAAATTAAATAAAATAAGCCTTTATTGCTGTTAGATTTTAACTTATTTAAATAAACATTACTTTTAGAAGAATGATAACAATAGAGATAAGAAAACTATAAATTAACTTAAACTAAAACATATTCTCTCATGGTTATCTCTCCTCTCAACTACTTGTCTTTCGACAAAGGCCTCCTCCAAGGATTTCCATTTATTTCTGTCCTTTGCTGTACGTAACCATTTTGGCCCAGCTACCTGCTTCAAGTCATCTTCCCATCGCTTTGGCTGTCTTCCTCTACTTCTTCTACTTTCTCTAGGGTACCTTTCCCAGTGGCGTAACAATAGGGTGGCAGGGCTGGCAAAATGCCACGGGCCCCCGACCCAAGAGGGCCCCGGCCCAAGAGGCTGCGAGCTCAAAAATATTTTTTTATATTGTACCTGAGTATTTTATTTTATTTGAAAAGTATATTTTTATAAGTTCTGCTTAAAATCCAAAGTGAGACAACTAGTCTCCAATACATTGGGCTAGCGTGGGGACTATAGACCATTCCCTCTCGCCTAAGAGAGGAGGCCTATGGCCATTAGTGGGACATATACAACGTGTAATTGAGTACGCTGAAAATCTCGAAGTTTATTAAAATTAAACTGAGTACAACGTGACGATTTTTACTGATAGGGCTACTACTACTGTACTAGCATATTTTTGTGAGATATTGCTCATTAATTTTGTCTTTGATATATTCATTGTGAGCCCTGCATTTGCAATTTTGTCTAATAATTGCTGTAGCATTTTTTCCAAGGCAATCGGAGAAACGTATTAAATCATCAGTGAATCTCAAATGAATCAGTTTGTCTCCGTTCATGTTAAGTCCGAAATTATTCCAACCCAGTCTCCTAAAGATTAACTCCAACACTACTGAGAATACCTTCGGCGAAATAGGGTCCCCTTGACGGATGCCTCTTTCTATCGGGAACTCTTCACCTGACCTTTCCAGTTTTATTTGTGCTGTGCTTTTCACATAAATAATTTATAGTATCTGGCGTAGGATGTGTATGTGGTCAATGGTGGCGAAATTCCTCCTAAATCCAGCTTGCAGCTTACAAGCGAGTATGTTCCTTCAAGTGTGGAAAAAGCAGTCAAAGCAGTTGACAACTTTAGTGAATATTGTAAAAACACTATAATGAAGGGAGCACGTAACAGCGTCTTGGTTATGGCTCTTTCGGAGAAAACTGCCTGTGCACATTATTTCTAACATTTAAAAAAGAGCAATATAATATAAATAATATTAAGCTAATTAATTCTTTACATTTCATTTATGGGTATGACATAGTTCCCTATGAATAAAGATTTAAAAAAATATACATCTGACAATATACTCGTAACTTCGTGACTAACTTATCCAGCCAAATTGTGCTTGTTTTTATTAGAAATTAATGCAAATCAACAAATATATCGAAAATGAAAGTATGCATACAAAGTCTTGCAATAGAAAGCTCATATAAGTTGCGATTTTAAATATCGATATATTGAGCCATCCCTAGTTGTCCTGTAGTGTTACCATTTCAAGAAATAGATCATATTTCTTGTTATTATTATTGATGAGTAAGTAATAATATATTGTAATTTCTATTATAATTCCATGGAAGAAGTACATTTCATGTTTTTGTCGTCTATTATTTAGTTTCTAAGCATAAATAAAATTATTTATATATAAAATATTCATTTTTAATAGTATTTTTTTTCATTCCTAGTAACATTGTTCAATAACACATGATAAAACCAATGTTACTATCTTAATATGTATTTTGGAAGATAATTATGCATATTATTATATGGTTATTATTAATTAATAGTAATTTTTAAAGTTATTTATAAAATACGGGAGAGATTTAAAACTGAATAAAAAATAAAATGTTATTAATGTATAAAAATAATTTATAAAAATTTTCAGTCCTAGTAACATTTTGGTAACCTTGCACCTCCATACATTGTTCGTTATCTCGCTCACACCTTAAATCCCTAGTAGGTAATCCCATCGTTTCGACCAATGATGACCCCCCCTGATTACTCTGGCGAGGTCAGTAAGGGCACCTTAAGAGTTAATTTTTTATCGATTGATCATCGATCGAATATGAAAAAGTCGATTATAAATATCGTGTCATTGAACTAAACTAACATTTAAGACTTTTGCAGCCGTGCAGCCCTTTTATTCGTCTAGAATTTTTTTTACTCAGCTCAGTAATAAATAATTGTTTTGTTTGATAAATTGGTCAGATAGGGCCCAATGTGGGCCCAATATTACAGTTTGTTACAAGATTTTTAAAAGTGTACACAACTAAAATTTGTTATAATTTATTATTTTATCTGAATTTGGAATAGCATTTTAATCTTAAACCTTCTAGACTAAATTTCTGAACGGTGAAACCGGTGCAAACCAGTTTTTATCAGTTAAATATTTTTAATTGCCATAATCAAAAATATTGTACTACGAAGGGACTTTTAATATTCTAATTTTCAATAAAATATCTAAACCATGAAAATAAATTTAATGGAAATAATTTAATATATTTTAAATTATAGATATTTTATATATTTTTATTATTATTTATACAACTACAGTAACGGATATAATAAATTGAAATAACCTCGGTATTAAAATCTAGTAGTTCTTATATTTTTGGCTATTGCAATACTAAGCATTTGCGTTATCTATCTCTTTCACACGCATTCCGTCAAAAAGAACCGAAGCGACCGGTGGTGAGTAATCTTTTCTTTAAATTTTGGAACAAAGCTAATATTACCAATGTATGTTGAATAAAAAATACTTGAAGTTATTTGGAGTTTATAGTGCATAACATTTTCGGTGAGTGCTTATGATATTTTTGTGTAAAATTATTTCGCATCGGTCGTTGTCTTTCCGCACACAAGCCGTTATTTTTCAAGATTTTCTAAAGGTCAATGCGCCTAGTTTGCCGTAGGACGAGGCTTGAGGCTCGACGGCTATGGGCGTTGCGGATTACTTGCTATATATTTGCATATAAACGCGTTAAATCGGATTTTTCCGGATGATTCCATGTGCTACAACGCTACCCACTAGGACAAAAGAAGTCACCGTTAGCTTTGCCGCATGAATGGGCTGACCGGACTGTGTATGATAGATTACTTTTACAGTTACGTGTCTAAAATAACATAATAATTACCGGGTTTTCACCGTAATGCAATTGCTTTTAGACTACATTATCTTTTTTCAATATAGATAGCTCGTATCTACCCATTCGCCGGCTGACGTCGACCTTATGTCGGTTTTTTTTAACCCTTGAGCAAGTGGAGGACTTTCTATAAATAAATACTTATTCTGTTATCCTGTTTGAACATTCACTATTGACATCATCTTGAGGTTCTTGTAACAAATGTTTTCTGTATTTGTTATAATAGGTATCTCTACTAATGTATGTATGTTTCCAAACAAAAAAAAGTAAATAATTTATGACTTTATAATATTTTAAATAGGTACTTTTTCAATTCATTTAAGGAAAATCAATATTTAATTCATTAGGCAGTTAATCAAACACAGTTAATAATTAAATAAATACTAAATGGTATTGGTATGTAAACAAAAAAAAAAGTATTAACCTAACAATTATGATTGTGAGAACTAAATAGTATGAATGCAAAACTGTCTTAAAATGGGACTGTGTCATCATAAAAGCTTTAATTCACTATGAAAATAAACATCACATGATATCTTATGATATACAATTATAATTAAATAGATACACTGAATGTATGACCTACATTTATATCTTTTTAATTTATCACACAGGACAATGAACTTATACCGTCTTACTAATAAATAAGGTGTAAGTCAAGTATAGTTAAACCTAGGATTAAAATATATCCGTCACTTTCTAATGTCATATAAACAAAAAGGGATGAGGCTATCTTAATACCTGATTATTACATAGTGACTTACACCTTGTTTATTAATAAGGGGGATACAGCTTATCTTTGGCTTAATACCTTGGCTCTCAGTTAAAAATATCTTGTGAGTACAAATGGGATCCCATTGGCTCACAGATGGAATCTGCGTCCTATTCCTATATCTACATAATATGAAAAAAATAGTATACCAGGAACTGCTATTCAAATAATTTATAGCATACTTTTTATTTATTTTAGCCCCTTTTTCTGAATTGCTATGTTGCACTTAATTTGAGTGTTTCATAAAATATCTCTCAATTCAGAATGCCTCTTGGCAAAGGCCTCCTCTAGCATACCTATTTCGCTATCTTCTATCACAAGCTACTCTTCTCCAGTTAGGCCCAACAGTTAACTTATCTTCCCATCTCATTTGATCATTGAAGGAAATCATGAAGTCTAGAGAAGAGAAGAGCATACTTACAAAGCATTAATAATTTTGGTTAATAATGTAATTTGTTGTGTATGTGGTTCTAGTCATAGGTATATTTTGGAGGAAAAACAAAACAAATGTTTGCAGTTTTATTATGAATTTATAAATACAAAACAAAATGAAATAATTCATGTTTACAGGTATGAAATAAATCATTATTAATACTATTTTCCCTTTAAATGTTGGTGACAAATGAATGTTGGATGTGATATCCTTATAGAGAAAATAGACCTTATCCCAGTCCCCCACGGATTCACCCACATTCCTGGGAAAAAATTTACCTGTAGCACTCGGGCAGGGTTACTGTAGCTTTTGTTTTACTGTGGCCTATGGTCAGGCCACTATGTCACTATGTGATGATGTAGCCTAGAATTGAACTGGTTGTCAAGTGCAGCTGTCGGAACACAATAATAGATTCTTGACCCCAGTTTTAAAACTTCAAATAAATTAAAACAACCAAAATAAGTGATTACCTTTTAAAGATGAAATTGAAAATATCTGAGAAAATAAATATTGAGTCAGAAGGCTGACTTCCTAACTACAGTAGCTTCAACCTTAGCTAGTGCCATATTAGGGCCAAAATTGCATAAAAGATAAACAAGAGAGGTTGACAATCGTAGTTCAATCATGATTGTTACTGTTCATGCTTTTTAATATGCCTGAAATTACAGACTTTACTGCCCGATGTGATGTTCTAGAAACCTCAAAAACAAGTCGTGCGTGAACTAAAGTATCTCTTCAATAATTGTAGGTATTCTGAGACTAATACGTTTTTTATTGTTCAATACTGTGTACCTAATATTCATTAAAACTGTAATGTATGATTCATTTTTTTCCATATTTTACTATATTCTTACCTTAATACATGAATAGATGGAATTGCCATTTAAATGACAGAAATGTGCCAAAATTTCTAGTTTCAATTTATGTAAACCATTGTTTAGTGTTCTAACAGGAAAAACTAAACCAAACTTATATAAAATTATAAATAGTAATCAATGTTTAACTTGTCCTTAGTTTGGTCAGTTATCACTACGAGAATCAATCCTAAATAATGTTTTATACTATCAAAACATTATGTGCGCTTATGCACATAGTACCTACTATTAAAATATATATAAAATTTTCAGTTTCTGAATATTGTTTTACTGAATCTCTCTCAAATTTCCACTTTTTTGTCATATTTTAATTTATAGCATACTAATGCACAGTGCGCTTTACAACTCTTCTATTTTTCTCCTAGCTCAGAAACTTACTCTGGGACATGGGGTGAATGAGTTACAAACTGGCCAACAGACAAACTCTGATTTTAACTCTTAATGTTCTAATGTTAAAAATTATTTAACATAGTTCAATTCAAATAAACAATAATGGCCCTGACTCTGTTGTTCACAACTAAACTAATTTCTCTCAACTAATCTCATTATGTATCTTTCTAACAAAGAACATAAGAAAAGGATGTAAGAAATTTAGTCCTGTCAAATTAGTCCAATGCTTGTTTTCAATATAAATTTAGTCGCCATCTATCGCGGTTACACCTAAATACACGCAAAATAAGGCGGCAAAGATTAATTTGACAACTTAAAATATGTTCTATCTTTTTTCAATAATGTTCGTAAGAAAGAGATGAGATGTGACTAAAATTAGTTTAGTGCGATTTACAACAGAATCGGCACCATTATTTACGTTATGCTTTAGTCCGCAAAAAAATATATTATTAACATACCTTAGGTACCTACAAAAGTACTAAATAGCCAAGCAACAGTTATTGCATGTCAATTGCCAAGTACTATTATGGCATCGCCTTCATTGGTCCATATTTGCAATTAGATTGTATGTACCTACATGAATTATTTCAATGTATTTCCTTACGCCTCAGTCGATACTCTGTGCAATTTAATGTATTATAATTCACATAACTTTTGCATTCTACTAAAAAGTTTTATAAAGATTTTTTGTTCAAAATAATACAAATAATAAACTAGCTGTGCCCCACGGCTTCACCCGTGATGTTTACATCTTCATTACTTTCTTTCTTATATAACACTAAAAGATTTTTTTCAGATCGGAATGGTAGCCTAACCCCCTTATTCATAATCGCTTTATAACTAAATCAATGTAATAGTGTGCCCCGTCTCACTCTTTCGATCACCAAATGTCAAGTGTCAGATAAAGACTACGGAATTTTAGCTAATCAACGTTTGATATCTTTATTATGAATAAGGGGGTAAGAAAGTTCAAACATACAAACTCTGAATTAGATGTTTAATTATTCCAAACAATAAATGTGTAAATAATAAAAATCCTAAATCTCAAAAGAATACTAACCACGGGTCTAGACCTAGACTATAGTTTCAAATGCATATAAATAACACTGTAACTCCTTATAATATTACCTAGTACACATAAGAATTATAATATAATATACTGCCTATTATTCATATTTAATATAAAAAGCTACGGTGTGCTGTTATGATAATATCTCATAAAAGCACACCGTATATCTAACAAGTAGGTTGTTAACTATTACTTATTAAATGTGGTTGTATGTACACACGGCAACACATCAAGCTATACATTTCCAGTATAAGCTGATCTTGCATTGTATAGGATTTTCGTACAATGAGAGGTCAGCTTATATTGGAAATGTATAGCTTGATCTGTAGCCGTGTGTACATGCTATTGAATATTGGATCCACTGTCCAGTCCACATGTTAGTACTTAAACACATGTGGTGAAGTGTACGTACCTACATCGCTTCCGTTGCGTGGCGATACCCGCGATTTTATCAATACTAATGTATTTTGTAGCATGCATTCAAAATTATACCTGTAAAACTATTACTGTCCCTGTCACACAATAAATAAAGGGTTCATAATTAATTGGCTGGCTGCCATGTCTTTGTCCGTATATCACGCACAAACGAAATTATACTCAATTATAATCCAATTACAATGGGAATTTGTTATTCTTTTGTCGGGTTGGTTTAGTATTCATATAGATAGCAAGGTCGTTCAGATAGGGGTGGTGAAGCGTAGGCGCTACCCGAATCTCAAGGGCATTACAAAACAGGTTGAATAACCTCATTCTCATTTTCATCACGGTAAAATCGCCTTGCAAGTCAATATGGAATTGTCTGAGGAATTTTCATATTTCTGTGGTAGGAATATTTTAGTTTATACAAGTTCAAAAGAAACACCCTGTTTGTTTTTTAATGGTGAATATTTACATGGGAATCTTTTCAGATTGCGTGTCAGTCATAAACTAGAATTATACCTATTAAATGAAAAGCATTTTCATTAAAAAGGTTTTAATTAATGTAATAATTGCAGATAGGGATTTAGGTATAGTTATTCATAGACACAGACATGCCTAGACATCACGTGTCGTGACCGCCGAGCCCAGGTCACGGGTATTATGACCTAGGATCATATGTCAACCATAAACGCTACTGTATATTGTATACAATTTCCAACCTTCACACGTCACCGTAAGTCACATATCTTATCTATCGCATTCGATTAGTCATTGATAATGAGAAAATGGTGACTGTTGAATTATCGTGACTCAAAATCATTACGAAAATAGATGTCTTGTGATCTGACGCATTTTCTTCCGTTTAAAGTTACAATTCTATAGTCACACGTCGTGTTTGCATTTCCTGTGAGTTTGTTATTATATTTATCACGTTGATTTTCGCAAGTCTGCACTGAATACTTGTTTTGATAATTCGGTCAAGCTCAAATCGGTTTACAGGGATTTTTAAAACAGTTTTTTGTAGTGTCAGTAAAATCCCAAAATCTTGTGTTAAGTTTTAATAAAGCATAGTTATCAAGTAAAATGTTTAGTTATTTGTTTATAAAAGTGTACCTTATGTTATCAGTATTCATAGATCAATATCCGTTATCTTGAAGAAGTCGAAGTTAACAAATACAATAGTAAATTTTATCAACTGTTAATCTGTACAAAACAATGGAATCACAGCAATCCTAAAAAGGTTTTGTCCTTTGGATTATACAAACAACCAACCATATACAAAATTAAGTACATTTAATTTAAATAAAATCCTTGTTCTTAAAAAACCGGTCAAGATCGAGTCTTACTGGGGCTATCAGGGTTCTGTACCAGTTTACTGAGATTACTGAGTTTTTTTAACAACGATTAAAAATTCTCAGTAATCCTGCACTCCACTGAAGCAAAATTAAATTTTTGTGACTCGAATCACACAAAAACGGCTGAACAAATTTTGATATAACTTGAAATAGATCTTAGACTTATTCATCAATATCCAACTGAGGGTGCAAAATATATAAAAAAATTGTTCATAACTTTCTAGTGGTTAATTATTTATAGTATATACCTTATAGTTTACAAGTGAAATAGCTGTGACATACAGACGGACAAACGAACGAACATGACGAAATCCTTGTTTGACTACAGAACCCTAAAAAATGGAATGAGTCAGACAGAATTGAATACATAAATCCCAAACTGCAACCGAATACTAATGCAATAATGACCGTTGTACGATTGATAGTTTTAGTCTGTGCTTTTATTATTTAAGTGTTTTGACTGAATCATTTCAATCTGTCTTAATTTGCTACGGTCTTTGGAAATGACAGTTTCAATAAATTAATTTTCTTTTATGATATTAAAATTGGCTTATTTTGGCTCCAGTACAAGTTTGCAAAAGTTGTAACTTCATTAGCTTCGATTTTCAAAACTCCCAAGTTCACAAGATAGATTCGTCGCTTCGTAATAAAATTGTTGTACGCGTCTCGCTCAATCTCACCGGCCAATCATATATGTCGCAATTTTTTGAAAAAGGAACGCCTATGGCTTCCATCAGTTTTTAATTCCACTCAAGGTAGGCCGCATATGGCCCGCGGGCCGCAGGTTGAGGTTAGCTGGCCTAAACTGAATATCTATAATGACTTTTGGTTGTGGGCAGCAAGCCCACCTACAAACATTTCAGTGCAATTATGTCAGTTAACTGTTTGTTCTGCGGCATTATTAGCTATCTGGTTTCCATGGTTACAAGCTTGACTAAGATCTGATAACCATGTATGACTCAATTCTCAGGATATTATTAATCCGACTGTGTGTATATGTTTTGTTACTTAATCACGTAATGGCTTACAGATTTGGATGAAAGGTATGAACTATGAATCATACTTAAATTAAAACATAGTATTATCAATACTATTATTATGCCTTGACAATATTAGATCCTTCGAAATTGCAAATCTCAAATTCTCTGCGATTGAAAATCGCAAATCGCGGTTAAAAATATAACAATGACATCAATTGTTATTATAGGACGCGCGTCCCTCGCGCGTTAATAGTGAGAAAGTTTTTGGTCAAAAAATCAACATCAAAATCAAAAAGTCATTTATTCAGTTTAGGCCCTAGTAAGGCACTTATGAACGTTAAATTGGTACATACAATTGAATTTGCCACCGGTTCGTAATACACTTAAACTGAGAAGACTCCTGGTGTAAGAGTAAATGTAATTGATATCTTCCTGATTAAAAAATTCCTGACAAATTCAGATTTTTCCTGTTTCACTGACAGAAGGCCTTAAGTCCTGACATGTCAGGAAAAATCCTGTCGTCTGGTACCCATGAAGAGGTTTTACAGATGGTAACGGCACATTTTGCCAGTATCACGACTTGTCACTGGCGCAACTAAATTCAAGATGTAAACTATGGCAGGAGCGCGGAGTTGATGCATTGCACCTACTTACCGGCTACGCTTGACTTGCGGTATCTAACTAACCTCATTTGTGGTTCTAACCAAACACCCCTAAGAACATGCACTGTTCGGAATATTCATGACGTCATCCCTCTTTTATTAATCATACTCTGACGAACACTTAGCTTGGCCAAAATAGAAACTATAATATTAATATTGTACTCATTATAGTCTCAAGACAATCAGCGCTATGTATTGTCATAAAACAATGTGTATTAAACATAATGGGATGTCTGCACGTCATAATATTCCTAATGCTATAACTCAGTCTGTGTATCTAACTTTACAGTTTTTTTTTTGGTTAGTTGATGCTTTAGGCTATGTATAGTGGAGCTGTCAAACTAAATTGAGCTGTCTCTTGGGTATTGTGCTGTTCCTGACTTATCGAATCAGATGATTCTATTCAGGAACGGTAATCCGCTTTTAATTCGAGTATATTAGAGATACACTACGCAGCTTTTGATGCAGTTTTTACAGTTGCTTATATCTTCTTGCAGAGATGTATCATTGCATTGCGACTAGTATTCGATCGAAGCTTCGATTTCGTCCAAAATGGGCCGAAGATTTGGCCGAAGGCTGTGGTGGCTTCGGCTAGAAATCGACCTTCGCTTCGGTTGGACACTCATTAAGATTATATAAAGTACAGTCTTATGATATGAGTTTCTTGCCGGATTCTTCTCAGTTGAAGGCAGAGTTCCGAACCGGTGGTAACTTCAGTAAATGTGACCTTCAGAAGTGCCCTTCTGGGGCCTTAATTGAATAAATGGCTTTGACTTTGACTTTGATAGGCTTTGTAAATGTCTGCATGACATTGAAAATCCTTCTGGTAAGAAGGCCAGCATTCTGACATTAAAAAAAACAGTCAGAAAAAACTATGCGTACGAATCCGCGTGCAAATGATAGTATGATAAAACAATGTATATTTAATATACTGAGAGGATGTGTGCACAATATGATAATTATAATAATGTTAATTAACTTTCCATAATGAAATGTGACTAATTGTTTATGGTGTGAGGTGCCTTTTAATAACATACCGGGCTCGTATGCCTGTCTGAGAAAGTATTTCATTGTTTATATGAAAGTCAGATCTGAGTTGGTATATTTTTTCTACTTGTACTGTTTTAAAATAACCTGTATTTATTTGACACAATATGCTATTCTATCAGCTTGAGCTATAGCGTCCGTTGAAGTATGTTTGTGAGGAAAGCGCCATGGTAATATTCGCCTAGTTGGCTACTACACACAAGTTGAATCACTTAACATATTTGTTTGTCCACGTTTATGAATATTTGTTAAGGCCCGCATAAAATAGGTCCGCGATCCGGCATTTGGTGACCCCTGGTTATTAATCTTATTTTAACGTTTGTTTTTTTTATACTACTCACCAAATTAACAAGCGTACGACCCACCTGATGGTAAGCGGTCACCGTAGCCTATTGACGCTTGCAACACCAGGGGTATCACTCGCGCGTTGCCGACCCTTTTTTGCGCTGTCGACGGGTCAGTTGGCGCCTTACGCGCCGCAGGTCGTGGGTACGATTCCCACACAGATGAACATGTCTGTATGTCCTGAGTCTGGGTGTAATTATGTATATTAAGTATGTATTTACGAACAAAAAGTAGTATAATATGTATTATATCAGTTATCTGGTTTCCATAGTACAAGCTCTGCTTAGTTTGGGATCAGATGACCTTGTGTGAGGAATGTCCCAGGATATTTATTGTTGTTTTGTTTTCTGTTATCTATCTTACCAAACATGCGCATTTTATTTACAGAAATATATAAAAGATGACTTCCGTACCGTACCAAGTTGGTCTGAACGACAACCCTCGGTCTTCAAGCAGGGTGCTCCGCCCCCCCGGCGGTGGGCACACGGACATCTTCGGCGGGGAGCCCGAGCCCACCCGCGGCCGCCGCCCCGCGCCTTCCGTGCTCGCTGCTGCCGCTGCTACTGCTGCAGGTACCTACCTTATATATAGCTTCGGGATAATGAGATTAGCACACGAAACCATACCAGCCGGGCTATCGCGTATCTTTGGTGGTAATAACGAACACCATTTACGAACAGGTGCTGCTTGTGGGAGCTGGTCTGGTTAAGTTTGTCATTTATTTATTTATTAAATATAGATTCAGTCTACTTTGTAGTTTAGCCGCCGCGCCGTGCCACGCAATTGTTGTAATTACTGAGTTTATTGCCGGCTCTTCTCAGCAAATGCAACCTTCCGAACCGGTATTAGAGTATTAGAGTCGGACTTTTCATAAAGTGCCTGCGAAGGTCTAAATGAAGAAATGATTTTGACTTTTGAATTTCATCCACATTATCTCATCATTACCGCTCATAAAATAATAAAATTTTGAATGCAACATATTATTCAAGCAATTTACTCACACATGCTTTACTCTCACAAATTTCACTCACACACTGGTCATTCACAACACTCACCCACATATTTACACATCCACGCACCTCTTACACAATCATCTGATTCATATTACCCCCATTAATAGCTTATTAATAATTACAATAATATTGTTTGTAATTAAATTATACCTATCTCTGTAAAAGACGAAAGAGACTAATTTCCACAACACAGTATAACCTAGTGTGGAAGCTAGAACTTAAACTGTAATTGTGTTTTATCATGTTGGTCTTTCTAATAAATTTCAATCCAATCAGGGCCCAATAGTGGTCTTCGTCGTAACGCGGTAAAGCCCCAGGTAGTCGTTACTTTATATCCAAAAAATATTTTGAAAATGTAACCTTGCTGAGTTTCTTGCCGGATTCATCTCAGTTGAAGGCCGAGTTCCGAACCGGTGGTAACTTCAGTAAATGTGACTTTGACTTATAAGAAAATCTGTCATCAAAACTATTTACTGGTGTGTTCCCCTCGTAAGGTCCTTCAATTGGATAAATAATAAAAACACCTATTGTAAGTATGACGTCTATCTATAGGCTACGAGGTAAGCATCTATAGGCTACGGAAACTGCTTACCTTCAGTTGGGTCGTATGCTTGTATGCTATCATCTTTATATATAAAAGGCAGATGGCGCTGCGGTCGATAATATAACCTAGATACCGACTGCAGCGCCATCTGCCGGGCTGATTTGTGAATCTAAACCATCCAGGGCGCCACCCAAACGCATACAAAAAAATTCATTCAAATCGGTCCAGCCGTTTAGGAGTTCAGTGACATACACACGTACAGTAGAATTGATGGATGGTTTGGATAGGGTAGGGTAGGGTAGCACCACGCGAACTAAGTCGCGCCGGGTAGCTAGTAGTAGTATAAAAGAAGAGTCAGTATGATTAGGCATAATAATCAGCATTTCTTCCAACAATTCCAGGTCACGGCGATGAACCAGCGAAGCCAACCAACGGCAATGCAGACGCTCCCAGCCACAATGGCGCCGATTCTCCACAGGAGCATAGGACTGTGCCCGAAAGTGTCCCAGAACCGAGCATCCCCATGTCGAAGGCTAATACCCCCGTCGAAACCACCACAAAGACTGATATGCCCAAACCAGAACCAAAGCTAGAGGCCCCGAAGCGCGTCCGGGTACCACCCGGCGGGTTCTCTTCAGGCCTTTGGTAAGAAGACACCTTGAAAAAGCTTAGTTTTGTCGCATAAGACTCTCGTTGGGACCAGTTAAGACGTGGCTGCGTCTAGCAAATTGTTGTGTTTAAGTCTATTTTGTTTTGTCTCCCAACTACTTCATGAGAAATTTTGTGTAAAAAATTATGTTTTTATGCTGAAAGAGATTTTAAGGCCAATAGTAAATCGGAACACAAGTATTGAATAGAAGTTTCAGGAATTATATTTTTCCATCCAATTCTCGATGTTAAATCCGACGTAATAGGGTTTATTTTCGATCAACAATCTATTATGAGTCTTGATTTATTACGGGCCTTAGAATAAGCTAAATCAATGGTGTTGAATAATCAAGTCTTATGTTTGACAAAACTAATCATAATTTACATGGGAAATTATAGGAGTGCTATGTAGCTAGTGTAACAATCTGCTGGAAGTCGCCCGTCTATCGTTAGGTTTATTTAGGGTGGTTAAATTGTGCCTTGGTTTGTAAAAGCTAGTTGTTTCATTTGAACGTATTGTATAATATTTTCGTTGTCTGGTCCCAGACGGGTTTCTTGGAGCTTTGTAAGCCTATGTAACCTACTTCAGTCCTCGCATTAAGGAATTATTTGCTGAAAACAACATATAATCCATTTCAGTACTGTATTTACCTTGTGTTATTAGGAGATTATTTTCATTATTTTATAAAACTCATTATTAGCTTGATTGAAGGGGTGTGTTAGCCAAACTCTCTATTAGGAATCTATTGTCACAATTTGAATTTAAGACTCACAAATTGGCCAAAAAGTAACTTTATATTCACTTTCTTCTTATACGATGTTTAGGTATTGCGACTCAAAGTTAGCTGAATAAAAATTTTCGTCTACGAATTTGTTTGCATTCAATGTATTTTTAATCTCAGACTGACATGTGCCTGTTTATTGAATTGTACTTAAAATGTTTGTCTCAATAAAGCATTTAATGTTTTGCAGTTGTGGGTTTTTATTAAGAAATAATATTTGTATGCCTACGCTGGCAATCGCGAGTATGTATATTGATTGTATTTTTATATGAATTACAACTATTAAAATTATTTTGGTGTTTCATTATTTAAAACGCATAGGCTGGCGTAGAAGCGAAGTGTCTATTTGGTGTACAGAATACCTAAGATTCGGTATACAAGTAACTATTTTAGGCCTTGCTAAGAGATCATGCTTGGACCTCACAATATTATGATATCACTGCTAAAGAATAAATTAAGCAAAACACATTATTTTTAAATATATATTTTTTTGTCTGTGGAAATAATTTGTGAAAGAGCCGCGTTTTTACTTGATCTGAAAATGATGTAAGCTTCATGGTGAAGTATGTAACGTTTTTATGGTTTTTGGTAAGATAAAAAAAAACTTATTTGACATTTCTCAAGCCATTATGATTCTTTGAAGTCTTGAAGATAGTAATTTGATAAAAAAATACTCAATAAATAAAGTAAATAAAAATGGATATGCCTGTAACAGCAATAGCGCAGAGCATAAGAAACAAGCGGTCATTGTAAAACTGAAAATGTAAGTACGACTTTTATTACTATTTTTTGGGCTGGACTCTACCTGAGTAGTGGACATCAATGGTAGGTTGTATTGTAAGCGTATGGAACATTACTTTTCTGATTTAGGTAGACTCATCTTAAAATATAAAACGTTTTTTTTGTAGCCAAATATCAGGATTTTTCAGTCCATGGCTCAAAAGTTATTTCGGTGGGCTTGCCGATTCTTACATTTTACGACTAATTTCGACAAATTCTGGAGGCAAACATCTCTATTCCAAGTTATTCGTGTTTTTATAATAACCAGGCTTTTTCTGATGAAGTTCCCGGGTTCGCATCCTACAATGAGCTTAAGCTTTCTCAAAACGTGAAGAAACCATAGCACGGTGGTAGGGTACTTTGTAGTACCCACCTAGCTGGCTACTGCTACTTCTAAGTTGAAAATCTGTCACCAAGCACCTTTCGGTGTGTTCCGACAGCTGCACTTGAGAGCCAGTTCCTTCTACACTTTGTGTACTTACTATGGCGAGCGGTTAAACAGGCCTACATGTATCTAATCTCTCAATTTCTAAGCGAACCAAAGATCAAACGGGTCAATACTTGAGTCGGCGAGGTATGGAGGGCGGGAGTCGGCAGTCGCGTTTGCTGAGCCGACTGCTCGGTAAGCTACGCGGGGACCAGCACAGGAGCAACGCTATTGATAAGCACCTGTCTTTTACATCAGGGTAATTATATCATTGGTTACTTAAGGGGCTGCTTCATGGTTGTCAACCAGCCACCAACACGGGCAAATAGATTCGATATTCTTACTTACTCGTAGGCAGCCGTGAAGTAAGTTATTATTCATATCGAGGCAAAGTCTACAACTTTATAAGTCGCAAGTCCGGCCTCATATGGAGTACTGCTGTCATCTATGGGCGGGAGCACCTGGATACCAGCTTGGGCCTTTAGACTCGGTTCAGCGTTGGGCCATCAAAATTTGTTGACGATCCCGAGCTCACAAGCGGCTTAGAGCCCCTCCGTCTGAGGAGAGACTTTGCCTCCTTATGTGTGTTCTACCGCTTGTACAACGGAGAGTGCTCTAAAGGATTGTTCGACTTGATGCCCACGGCTACCTTCCACCATCGCAACTCTCACCATCGACAGGGAGTCCATCCTCACACATTGAAACCAGAATCTTTTCGTACTGTGCGGGCTCAACGGAGCTTCCTTCCGCGGACGCTCAGACTGTGGAATGAGCTCCCTGCCGTGGTTTGTTCTCAATGGAGTACAGCATGGGGTTCTTAAAAAGGGTGTGTAGAGATTTTTGCAGGGTCGGCAACGCGCGAGATACCCCTGGTGTTGCAAGTGTCCATAGGCTACGGTAACCGCTTACCATCAAGCGGTTCGTATGCTTGTTTGCCACCTTAGTGGTATAAAAAAAAAAAAAAACTCTTTCTGTATCCCATCTTCCGTGTTGGTTGGTCGATAAAATTGATTAAAGAACTAGCTTGGCAAATAATTATACCTACTTTTTAATTGGCAATTCGTGTTGGCGAAATTTAGGAATTAAGATTATATTTTTGATCGGGACCTTTAACTTGAAAATCTGTCTCCAACCTCCTATCGGTGTGTTTTGACAGCTGCACTTGAGAGCCAGTTCCAAAGGCTGTGTGGGCTTACGAGCTTCGGCCACATAAATTACCATGGTGAGATTGTGGTCAAACCGTAGAGAGATAATTTTAAGCTCTGCGGGTCAAACATAGGCCTATAAACATTAAAAAAAAAGTTGATAAGTATATGGAGTATTTTTTTTATAATAGGTAAGGTAGCATACAAGCCCGGCTCGCCTGTTGGTAAGCGGTGACTAGCCTATAGGCGATTGCATCACCCGAGATATCTCATCACACCCTTCTTAAAGAACGTCATGCTGTTCTCACTAGGAGGCACCACGCCGGGAGCTCATTCTACAACCAGAGCGACCGCGGTAGGAATTCCTTTGAGACCTTAAATCCAGATTGCTCCTCTTCCTATAATACCTCCGACGATAATCAGCGGGTAGTTATTGCTGTAAGCTCTTGGTTTTTAGGTATCTCAATTCCAGCATAAGCGTCAACTCGGGCAGTACTCATGACTGTGGGAGTACCACCAATGATGAGGACGACTTGGATATGCCGAATCCCTTGGAGAACTCTTCAAATGTGGCAATCGATGACAATAAGTTTGCTGCCAATATTGATTTAAGGTATATAGCATCCCTTTAATTAAATAGGAATTTGACTTGTCTTGAGCTTTCGGTGCAGGAAAACATCGTGAGGAAACCATAGCACGGTGGCAAGGTAGGTCCTTTGTAGTACCCGCCTGACTGGCTAACATCCTCAAATCCAAGCACCTGCCGGTGGGGTCCAACAGCTGCACTTTGGTAAGAAAACTGCCTCGTTACTTACGTGATAACAGTCTGGTCAGTCGGTTACGGATTATAGCTAAAATACCAACTATTGTAGGTACAGTGGTCAGTATCTGACTCCAGAGCAACTGCCCGAGTTCTGCGACCAGCTGCGTCACCTCGTGGAGGTGATCAGGAACATACAGTCGTATGCGAAGATCACCGGAGAATACCCGAGGTATTTTACTTTAATATTATTTTACTGTAGCTACTTAGGTACTTATTTAATTTCATTGTATAATTTGATTCTGAACATGTGTATAAATATGACTCTGTAACGGGTCAGATAGGTACCTAAGTTACTTAGGTACCTATTTTCCTTTGAAAAGGGTTACACACTTAAGCCCCTTATTATAAAAGAAGGTTTAAAGCAAGGTTAAAAATCGTGTAAAACCGCTGTGACCGCCAGTCAGTTCAAAGCTTCAGGGACCCAAAGTACCATCCATGCTATCGTTTCCTTCACGGAAAGCTCAAGCTCATTGTAGGATTCGAACTTAGGACTTGTCATCGTGTATCCTTAATTTGGCCAATCAGAGCGCATGTGTCCTTGACTTAGCCAATAAGTGCGCATTGTCGGCGGTCAGAAATTGGCGGAAGAGATTGTAAGCAAAATGAACGTATTGCGCTGGTTTGGGTTAATTGTTCGATGATTGCACCTCAACTAGTGTTGCCAGGTGTCCCGATTTGCGCGGGACGTCCCGATTTTCAGGGGTCTGGTGACACGTCCCGATTAACCCTTGATCGGGACGTCAAATGTCCCGATTTTTCACTAACCTCATGAGTCTTTACTATATTTGATAATTTTGACAGGAAAAGTGAATACCTATAACTAAGCTGCTACTACATAAACATATTTTTGCTTTCATTTTTTCTCACCAAATTCAGACTTTCACTACTGTCCCGATTTGAAACCCAAAATCCCGATTATTTTATCCTTACGTTCCGAAATTTGACACACGGGACCTGGCAACACTAACCTCAACCTTATCAAACTCAGTGAACTGGAGCGTCGGCTAGAACGTGAGGCGCGCGAAGTGGCCGCGCTGGCGGGCGAGGCGCGCAACGCACGCGACGTGGTGACGCGCGCGCGCGCCCAGCGCCGCGCCCTCAGGATACACAGGAAACACCTCATCAACCATCTTGCTACTCTTAAGGACACTGGTGACCGATCATTTATCCTAGTATCCTACGTATCTTATAGTTACTTAGTTAATCTAGTGCAGACGACCGGACCAGTGCGGTCGAACCATCGAACAGAGGGAGACAGCGCTATACGTCAAAAAGTGAATTCTGTAGGTACTCCTAATTGCTTCTAGGATTATTATGACGCTCTGTTAAACAGAAGGGCTGTTTGATGTTTCGGACGCACTGTGTTCGATCGAGCGTTAAAATCTTAGTCTGCTAAGGGATATGACTTCGTATCAAGAGATGAAAGCCGAATGACTTGTCTGTTGTCATGTTGTTTGCCTGTTTGTTTGTTTGTAATGTATAGACTCCTATACCATTCATACGATTGCGATGAAACTTTGGGAGTGGAAGAGGAACTTCAACAGAAAAACTTGTCACGACCATCTATCATCTATTTCTGCAGGGCTATCTAGGTTGATCCGACCCCTTCAAAACTGTGGTTTGTGAATTATTTCTCGGGCTTTACATTTTCCTGACGATATTCTTCCTCAAAAAGCTGTTTTTCTCAACGTTTTCAAAAAAGAAATGAAGAAGTGTAGATGTGGGAGTGCAGCAATGGGTGTGACTTGGTACTATCACATATTTGTCTGTCTCATGGCTTACGAATGAGTGAGAGTGAGACGCAATAATAGAAGAAACACGCCAGTTATCATATTTCATCATATTAACAGAGGTTCGGGAGCTGGAGAGCACAGTGCGTGCATCAGACAGGAAGCTGTTCAAAAATTGGGAGGCGCTAAAGGACTCCACAGATCCTAACGCGTTTGAACCGCTGCTTGATGAAATAAGGGTTTGTTCTTTGATATTATACCTAGAAAACTCTGTGAAAACTTATTATGAATTGCCAGTAATCCTTATTTTTTTTAATAATTATCATATTTTTATGGTGGGGCTCGTGCCTTTCCCTTTCTATGGAATTGCATTCTAATATGACCAGTACCTCTACCATGAGTTTTCTACACTAACGTAATCTACACACGCTAGCGACTACGGTGAATATTTTGTATAACGAGCACCGCCTCTAATGGATACTTTTGGAAGCATTTCATACAAAATGTTTCACCGTAGTCGCTAGAAACTGTAGATTACGTTAGTGTAGAAAACTCATGGTAGAGGTACTGTATGCCTGTCAAATCGAAACTAATTACTATTTCGAATTACTAATAAGTTTCTTCTACATGTGATTACTTAGCATATCATAATCGAGAGCTCATGTCCTGGAGTCAAATTAGTGTAACTCCCAACTATAGCCAGCACGTTTATGTATCGTTTAGAACAAACAGGCAGCTCTCTCTTGCTTGGTGCGTCTGGTGGAGGGGCGGCGCTCAGTGCTGGCGCGCGCCGCGCCGCAAACACTACCGCACCCCTTACCGCCGCCACCCATGCCCAATGACGGTAAACAACACACTTATCATCATTATTCCTCTAGCGATGACGTCAAATGCCGTGGTGGAACTCGTTGGTTTGCGAATACTTGACATTTCCGAAGGGTACTTTGTAGTGAAGCGCTCATGGTGTAGCACGATTAAGTATTGGTTCTTAACCGATCGGCAAAGAGAAGCTACCACCGTCGTGGCTGGTACCTGGATAGGTGACCGCTTAGTGGTATTTCAAATCGAGCGTTTGTGCTTCGGAAGGCACGTAAAGCCGTTAAGCTAGGTGGAGGCCTCCTAGGCTAAAAATTCCAACAGTAGGTTGACCAATAGCCCACCTACACCAATCCGCAGTGCGTGGAGTATTGCCTTTCACCCTCATTTGTGAAAAGAGGCCTGTGATTAGCAGTCGATGATGTTGACTTCGTAAGACCCGACTGGCTTGCTATCCTGCACTTGAGAGCCAATCCCCTTCTAGGTTTTGTGTGCCTACTTCGGCCACATCATCACTTACCATGGCGATATTGTGGTCAAACAGAAGCCCCATGCCTTCAACTGACTAACAGACGGTTCTAAATAGCACTACCCAATTAGAATCAACGACTCGTGATGCGCAAGGCGGTAAGAAACGTCAAGAGCAAGGCGGTGGCGGGCGGCGGTCGAACTGCAAGCGCCGTCGTAAGGACACCACGAAGGAGCCCCGCTCAGTGCCGCTGTCGGGCGAGCCCAGCAGACATGGACCTACTCCGCAGGTAACATAAACATATCACGTAGTCTTTCAAAGGTGCCAAGATTCACTTATTGTTCCACGAAGAATGCGATTAAAACCTCCATATATATCATATCCCTCCATCCCCGTTCTTCTATCGGACAACTAGGCGTCGAGAGGATCTTCACCGCTTTATCGAATTCCTTCTTGCCATACCAAACGTTTCGATTCTTTTTTCGGTATACAGGCAGCCATGCTGTGGAATGCTCTCCCGGACAACGTGTTTCCAGACACATACAACATGGGCTCGCGCGGCTCACCCTAGACTATATCTTCGCTTACCATCAGGCGGGATTGTGGTGAAGAAAAAAGAGCTAGGTCATTGGCTATTCTAATGTTAATAATGTCCAATTTCTCAAGATTTCTCTTATCGAAAAGCTAGTGGTGAATCTAAGAAGTAATTAAGTCATTGAGTAACCACGATTGTCACGGGAGCTTAACTTGGAGCCTATTCCATAATCGTCGGATATCCTTTGGCCACCAAATACCAGTCATCAGTTTTAGTACCTGCTAAAATTATTTGGCCTAAAACTAAAACACTTTCAGGTAACCCTGTACATCCAAGGTAATGAAAGCACATCCCGCTACCGAGTGGGCAGCGCCGGAGCGGTCGCGCTCACTCCCTTGGAACTACCTTCTGGAGGCAGTGTCAGGGATATATTGTTCTTCACTACCAACTGATTATGTCCACACAATAAAATCTTGCTAACGAAGCAGTCTTTCATTTGTCTTCAGCATTTAGCGTAGTTTTAGTTGTCTAAGAATGTCAGGAGCTATTGAAGCAGGGAACAGATCAAAGCTATACCTACAGAGCTCTTCGTTAGCAGCCGTTAGGAAAGTTACTACCGTGTTACTTTTGTTCACTGTAAAATAATGCCTGACAAATTTTGCTATTTAGGTACTGTAATTTTATATGATTTAAGCATACCAGCTATACTGATATTACACCGTCGTAAAAGGTACAGTGGGAAAAGCTCGACATAGTCGCCATGCGCTACGTCCACCTTTAAATTTTGTGTCTGAGATTCTGAGAGCACCTATCTATAGCTTGGTTATTGTTCACCTTGAATCGTTAGATCCAAATGTAACTATGTAGTTGGTAAGCAGGGCAATTGATACCTAAGTGGATCATCGCGAAGTCGGTTGGCCGTACCAAATGTCTGGTATAAAGAAATTGGGTGGCGTTTTCTGGTTCTGTGTTGAAATGATTGCTATGCTAAATTGAGGTGGTTATGACTCCACTTTCTATTCACTAACATCGAAACCGTTCACAAGTTCGAATTCTACGAGCAAAGTTTGTGGCCCGTACCATTTTATAAAGTTACAAGAAAGATTCCAAAAATGCTTAGTCTTTATTTTACAAAGAATACATTAATTTTTAAGCCTAAACTGTGTCCTGAATTCATGAATCCGTCGAAGACTACATAGTTAAACTTAATATTTTAGTTATTATTGATCACTTATGCCTTCTTCTCCTCTGCGGGCGCGGCCGGCGCGGGCGCAGGTGCAGGTGCAGGTGCTGGCGATTCAGCTTTGGGTGCTGATGCTGCAGCTGCAGGCTCCGCTTTTACCTGAAACGAAATCACTCCATAATTTAACGTCAACGTGGTACCTATAGTTAGTCTAGCTACTTAAGAGTTATTTGTGAGGCAAGTCCTTCACTAAGGTACATGATCTGGTTTATAGTAGACTCACAAATGGTTTTCTTTGAATTGGAGCATGCATTGAAGTTGATTTGAAGAAAATAAGGAAAAGCAGGGAATAAGCTCGCAAGTCCAGACTGAAGGACTAGTAAGAATAACAATGCAAGTACCATCCTACGGAAGCGGCAATCTGAAGTTGGGCTTATTTCCAGTAGAACACAAAAGCCCAAGCAGTCCGGGACTGCCAGTCCCAATATGAAATGTTATAAAATCTGGTAGCTTATACTTATACGTTTGAAATCAAATCTTTAAAAGCGGAATGAGACATGGGCCAAACCTATTAAGAAGAGGTTTTTTATGGGACGAAAGAAGAATTCTCAGTTGCAACATTTCCCCTATGGTCAGACGACAACCATATTAAAGGGAAGGCAGGATTGGCATATAACTTAACAGAAAACGTGATAAGATAGCTACCGCTCAGTCAGAAGTGAGATTAAGGGTCTGAATAGATGAATACTAAGTTTAATCAGCACAGTAACTTACCTCCGCAGCTGCGGGTGCCGGAGCCACAACATCAGCAGCGACTACTGACGCTGGTGGTGCAGGTGCTGGTGCTGCTACTACTTCCACCTTCTTCTCCTCCTCAGGGGCCGGTGCAGCATGGCTTAGCTAAGGACAATAAAAGCCGATTAATATCTTCACTCCAAAATCTTGCTTTGCTACCAACTTCCAAATGGGATATATATCAAATGTATCCTGGTTCGGTTTGACATCAAGCTGGGATTTTTATCCGTTAAGTCTAGTAGTGGGTATTATTTTTTCATATATCTCCGTAACTCAGCCAGAATTTATAAAAAATCCATCATGATGATCTTGAATGTTTCCAAAAACAAGGTCTCTATTCCTTGTAGTCCTGTAATATGAACTCCATTGAGAATTTAATTAAAATTTGAAATAGTTCAAGTTACCTGCACGGCTACGAAAGCGAACAGAGCGAGAACAACGAAAGCCTTCATAATAGCACAGTATGTCCAGCAAATCTACAAACAATAAAACCCAGAAACCGATCAGGGTTAATTTATAACCGTGGACACGTAACTACCGGCCGTGGCAACCAAAATAACCATTATGTTTCGCATATTAACGAGCGATGTTTATAAAACATTGGTAGCCGGAACAATTAATATCGTTATCGTTTTATGTGCTTGTTTCCATTAACCGATGAATAATTGGCATGGGATGTGACATGACGTCATGCAAGATTGTGGGGTACCTACCTCTTGCAAAAAGATGACGAAGAATTTTGCATCCGGTTCCATCTTTGAAATCTTTTCCTATGAGTCTTAATTCTTATGGAAGTCTACAAAGCTAACGTGAAAAGAGTATAGAAACATTAAGCAGAAGACAATGGGCTGGTATCATGCTCAAAGAGCCTACCAGGATAGAAGACCTGTTTAGAAAAGGCTGATTACGGAGGTCGAGCTTTCATGTCCAGCTCCATCCTTCAAACCTTTTAAATCTATCCAGCAGCCTGATTATTAGAACTTCATCACTTTCAGCGTTTGCGTTTCAGCAGCAGGGCGTAAACATTTTGAAGCCACGTGTATAGCTCGTCTAAAGAGCCATATAATTAGAGGGTGCAATGATCATCTCGGGTTATGATTCTTTGCTTTTTTGCTTTCACACTTCGCTTGCTGACTTGTAAAGCTATAATTTATTTGGGCAGGTAGGCTTAGGCTGACCAGAAAACAAACCGAAATGACTACTGGACGTAGAGAAAATTTAAGTGCATCTTCATATCACACAATTGGATGCTACTTGAAACTGATCATATAATACGACTGCAACTGCAATAAGCTGCTCAGAATCAGCTTCAGTTGCTTTAAGAATTCTATAAAAAAGTGTTTGTAATTCGGTTCAAATGCGTACCTATTATAATGATAATGTAAACTTGACATTAAGACGATGATAGCTCGATGGGAGTGACTTCGGATACATAGACGAAGGTCCTGGGCTCGTATCCTACAGTGAGCTTGAGCTTATATGAAGAAAAACATAGCAATCAAGCATACGGCCCCTCTAATGGTAAGCGATTACCGTTGCCTATGGACGCTTGCAACACTTCGGTGTGTTCCGACAGCTGCACTTGAGAGTCAGTTCCAGTAGGCTTTGTGTGCTTACCTCCTTCGGCCTACCGTGGTAAGATTGTGCTCAAACACAGTTTGGAATGTACAAATGTAGCTCTTTCATATTTATGATAACCCATTTAAACTTGTAGCCACACTTTGAAATTCCGGGTTCCCCCCCTTTTGCAAAGAAAATAAAATTATTTCTTAAAAATTTTCATTTGGTTTGGGTCAGCAATATTTAAAACTATTCCAAATTTCAAATCAATAGTATCAGAAATATAGCGCTGTAACAGAAGGACGCGCGGACGGAGTGGCACCCTAATAATGGTCAAGTTACAGAACACCAGACCAAGATCCTTATTCTATGGCCAGACCTGCAACTCAAAATGACAGATTTTCATTCTTATCAATTTGACATTTGTTAGGAGTTTCCTAAGATACGAATATGTATTTGCGGCGCTTGCGGTGGAAACACTGGGCCCTTGGTCATCTGACACGAAATTATTTGTCCAAGATGTGGGCAAACGGTTGGTCTTGGCCTCTAGGGAATTGAGAGCTAGTGACTTTTTCGCCCAGAGGTTAAGCCTAACCATTCAGCGTGGAAACGCCGCCAGTGTCCCGGAGTTTTTGGGTGACCTTTTATTTTAGGAAATATTTATTACATTATAATACTATAATCAGCTTATGTTATTGTAGAGAGAATATTTAAATATATTATTTGGAAATAAATTATGTAAAATTGGTGCACCGAAATATGTTAATTATAATTTACAACGTAAGTAGGTAGGTATGTGATCTTTTTTTTTTAACGAATAACATAATGTTTCAACCACTTAATTGTCAACTTAAGTTTAAAATGCAAGTTTGTTAAAAACAGATTGATAGATAAGATAAAAAAATACCTACTCGCTAAGTGTTAGCATATTTAAAGTTAGAAGTTTCCGAAGTTGATGAAAATAGGAAATACTTTCCTAAGCATTAAGCGTAGCCTTAGTTAGAAGATCCCTTTTCAAATACCATCTTATTTATAATGGTTCAGTCCTGTTATACGGAATCTAAAGCATAATTACTTTTATGGTAGTTGACAGTGCATAAATTTTAATTGTGTGAAATGCATGTGTAATTAAATTACACGTGTTTTAATTATTTCATAATTAGCAACGACTTTTTACGATGTTACGCATTTTCTTTTCGACACAGATTAATTGATAGTTACTTGGTAGGTACCTACTATCTATCTATATAGGACCTACCTAACTACTTACGTAAATGTTATATTAATAACGAGAAATTATCATGGAAAAGATGGAGAATACAAATAATCATTTCAAAAAATAGCCAATTTTTTTATTTAGTTTTACTTGTCCCCGGTGTCTGGAATCGAATCTTGCAAGTTAAATTTGACCCATTTCCCAGTGTCCGATTGAGCTGAAATTAGGCACACACGTTTGGTTATCGTGACAATGCACGAATACAAATGTACTTAATTTGTGCTGTGATGCACGATTACCTAAATGCCGCCATTTTTAACTTAATATGGCGGCCGCGCCACAAATTTTATGGGTATCAAGTGAAAGGGATTGATGGATGCATGATGGATGATTTTAAATTTAAATCACATATAAAAAAAGTTCTGAAAGAAAGAGCTTATTATAAAGTAGCCGATTATATTGAAGATAAAGATGTCTGGAAGTAGGTAGCTGCACTCTGCACAAGTGCACCTTGCTCATACTTATACAAAAGCCAGTAGGTCAATAATTGTGTGTTTTGTATTTTTAAGGTTATTATTTTTTATTTATTTTCTTGTTCTTTTTTCGTCTGTATCTATGCTTAGGTATATCTTTTTTATTTTTAATTATTTGGAAAAAAAAAAAGCCAAACATAGTCAGATTGTCCAAAAAATATATAAAAATTGTAACCTTGCTGAGTTTCTTGCCGGATTCTTCTCAGTTGAAGGCCGAGTTCCGAACCGGTGGTAACTTCAGTAAATTTGACCTTCATAAGTGCCCTTCTGGGGCCTAAATTGAATAAATGGCTTTGACTTTGACTTTGATGAATCTGGATGATGATCGAACACAAAAAGTAAAGTGACGTCATTGTAAATCCATCATGGCGGCTGAATATGAATATTAAATGAAAAGGTTTGATGAGCGAAACACGATGAGCAAAAAGTACAATCACCAAAAAAAGCTTGTACTTATATTAAAAATGTTTTTTTTAATAAAAACACAAAAAAATATTTAAAAGGCGATGATAGCTCAGACGTTACTAACGTCGGATGCCGACACAAAGATCCCGGGTTCGAATCCTATAATGAGCTTGAGCTTTCGGTGAAGGAAAACATCGTGAGGAAACCCGCGTAGTACCCGACTGGCTGGCTCCGTGGCTGACAAGTTGAAAACCTGTCGCCAAGCACCGATCGGTGTGTTCCGACAGCTGCGCACTTGAGAGCAAGTTCCTTCTAGGCTTTGTGTGCTTGCCACCTTTGACTAATGATATATCTATATATTTTCTAAGCTTGCCACTTTCGCTTTCGGCCACGTCATCACAGGTAACATGGTGAGGTTTACGTAGTAACTATTTAGTAATCTGTGGTGAGGTTGCGGTCAAACAGTTTGACAGGTATTTTGAGCAGAGGTATCATACGAAAACTCCTCATTAAAAATCATAATAATGAAATATGTTGTATGCAAATAAGAAATTTGAATTTGTTAAAGTTTCGCTTATAAAAATAAATTTAATGTAGAGCAGGGTTGGATTCAGACCCCCAGAAAATTATTGTCTATGGAAAATAAAATTACTTATTACTACTTGTCGAAAATAATACTATGTTTCGCGTTTTTCGTCCAGTTTGTTATGAATTTAAATAAAAATGCATTTGGATTGAGTTTTATTGTTATTGTACAAATCAACCAAATTAAGGCAAGTAGATGTTTATTTCAGCCAATTCGTCAATCGGAACTTCGCTCTTTGGCATTACGTCATAGCATGTCGTCAGATGGAATAAATTCAATAGACATTAGGTACATTTACTTTTATTCACAGCATCGCATGAAAGTATCAGGAGTCAATAGAGCGATTTACTACAACTACAACAACGATTACAACTTTATGTCGTTATTAAAGTAATATTTTTTAATTTATTTCAATCAATAACAGTAGCAATGGACCTAAAGTTAAAATTATGGTATTTTCGCGTAGTATAATGGCATTACGATACTACATACTATACACATCACAAAATTATGGTACAAATAGTATAATTACTATTATTAATACTACGAAATCCAACCCTGATGTAGAGTCTCTTTCTAAATATTTCATATTTCGAGTATAGTAATTTAATTTCAATGATAATAATAGGAAAAAAATTGAAATCCAGTCTAGATTCTAGGATTTATTTATTTATTTTATTGATTTATTTATTACATAATCCACAGCTATTAAAAAAATAAAAATAAAGGATTCTTGTTGAAATCCAAATAATTAAAATAAATCAATGAAATGATTAGTTTTGTATTAATTTACGTTTTGGAACGTTTGGTTAAACGTCACGTCAAACGTGTCAAGTTCGTTCCGTTACCTAGTGTTTAGTATGTTTTGATTGATTGGGTGGTTTTATAGTCTTTTTGTAAAACTTTAAATATAAGTAGATTAAAAATTAAAATATAGTATTTTATAATAGCTATTGTTTATATTTGTAACTTTCCATTGATGTATTACGCAATTTTTGTGAGAAAACACATCAATTTAGGGATAAAAGTAGCTGAATGTGTCTACATTGCGTGAACTGGAACACAATAAAAAACCTTGAGACGTTGGCATTTTTGGCATTTCTGAATTTTGTCTTTCGCTGGTTGGCAGATGATCTAAGATGAATTGATCGAAAAATAAAAGTCTTGGCCAGGATTATCTGAATGATGTCCCTTGAGTGACTTGTGTTAATTATAGACAGTATTTAATACCGGTTTGTAAAGTTATTTAGTTAGAAAAATGGCTTCGCGTGGTGGTGTTATGGTGACTGGATCAAACGGTGCTGATTTCGAGCACAGGGAGAAAATAGCAATACAATATCAATTAAGGTGAGTTGCATAGACCTGTAGTACGTATACGGACATATAATAAACAAGGTAACGACCAGTGTTGAGTCGGAATTAAATAAGATAGATGTCAATCTTTTTTTCACCATGTTCCGTCAAATTATTTTTAGACGAAAGCAATCGATAGCGAAATTCGTTTCGCGCCAGTTATTTGAAAAATCCATCACTTGGAGTTTGGTCATCAGTAATTTTGTCAACCGCCCATCTGTTACTTATAAATATAAATAGAAGACTGTATGGTTGTGTCAGACAACCATAACAACTAGTCCACAATATGCAAAATTATAAGAATAAAGAGACCTATTCCCTAAATAGTCCCTGTACAAGCAAGGTTGTACAGTAGTACCCAACTGATAAGGCACGTCGTGAATCTTCGTTCGCACAGAAAAGAAAGTATGCCCCCGAAGATTAATGAAACAATGCTTAAAACTTACAATCAACCTTAGATCACTACTATAATAGACTGCAGCTGTCAGTTCCATCTCACTCGCAAGTCACACCCCTCTGCATGGTGCGCGCTAACATGGCAGTAGCAGCCGACTAATAGCATTTCCCACACTTTGAAAATTAACTTCTGTGCAGGTACATCGGTAAGGCCATATCAGTTGGGTACCACTGTACAAAGCTACCTTTGTAACACTATTACATATAGTTTACATATAGTTTCAGCAACGTGGGAGCGTCCGTAGGCTACGGTAACTGCTTACCATCAGGCGGGCAGTATGCTTGTTTGCCACCTTAGTGGTATAAAAAAAAAACTATTTAATACCATCAATACTTAGGCTAATGACTGTTTTTGGTTTGTTTGACTTAAGTTTTATCACAACAAACCAAAAACAATGTGTGATGCGTGAGCATGATGTGTAATATTTCCAATCTATTCACAATTCCACGCTGAGCACTAGCTATTCAATCAAATAAGAGTATCATCAATGTCAGTTTGAAATTTTAACTTTCATTTAACTGTTTTATCTCAAGAAAGTAAGTATTTTACTATCACACAATTGTATGTTTCCAGTGCATTAAACAAATCCCGCTTGAAGTACTGCGTGTTCTTCCACCACATTCTGTTCCTGATGATGCTGGCTAAGCTCTCCTCCGATATTCTCGACAAACTTGACATATTTATACTGGAAATTGAGGAACTACAGATACCACAGGTAAATAGAACTTATTTGCTTAGGTTAATACAGGCTTATGAGATAAATAAAATAAAAATCCTCACACATGGCCATCTGATCCCAAACTAAGCAGAGCTTGTACTATGGAAACCAGATAACTGATGTAATACATATACTACCTTTTGTTTGTAAATACATACTTAATATATATAATGACACCCAGACTCACCACAAACCACGACCTGCGGCGCGATAGGTGGAATCTTAACCAGAGTTTTAACCAACCGTTCAGCTGGCCCGTCAAAGATATATTGGAACTTTCTCAATGCGAATGCATAAGAGACAATTTTTAGAGTTAAGCATCAAGAGATAACAATATTCATTTTATAATGGGTTGAGTTCGGCTTTCGGCACCATCATAGCTTATAAAAAAAATCTTGAGGACCCAAATGAAGTGAATTTTGGCTTTTCATGGAGCAACATGCAGTTTTACAATTTTGATAGGTAATGTTCCAAACACAAGACGCTGGCGTGTTCCACGCGCTTTAAGCTATAACGGTGGCGACGACCGCGTATGACCCATGAGTACCTCATGGACGTATAAAAAAATCAGGACGTAGTGTCGACCTATAAACGAGTGAAGCACCAAAAAGAAGCCGGCGTTCTTGTAAATATATGGCCTCACACACCCATATACACCATAGGAAGCCGATTGGTTGTCATTCCACATTGAGACGTTGACAGTGACAATTGTTGTCATTATCATTTGAGCCTGCTTGGGTCAGTACTTATTATAGTCATAGTGTAGTGTCGCATCATCACTTACCATGGTGAGATTGCGGTCAAACACAGGCCTATAAAACAGTAAGAAAAAAAAAAAACACGCATACGTAGGTAATTTTCGGCTTCACTTCATTTTCGCTTGACACTCCGCCTTGATTTTTTTATACGTCTATGATATAGATATAGGTACTAAATATCTGTTTAAATATTTAGTAGTTATTCTTAGTTGGTAACCTGGCTACACTGGCATGTTTCTTCCTGCTATTGAATTTAAGAAATTATATTGCAAAATTATATCACATTTGTCACACTAAGGTGGCAAACAAGCATACGGCCCGCCTGATGGTAAGCGGTTACCGTAGCCTATGGACGCTTGCAACACCAGGGGTATCACTCGCGCGTTGCCGACCCTGAAGAAACCTCTTCACACCCTTCTTGAAGAACCCCATGCTGTACTCCTTTGGGAAAACCACGGCGGGGAGCTCATTCCACAATCTGAGCGTCCGCGGAAGAAAACTCCTTTGAGCCCGCACAGTTCGAAACAATTCTGGTTTCAATGTGTGAGGATGGATTCCCCGTCGATGGCGAGAGTTGCGATGGTAGAAGGTAGCCGTGGGCATCAAGTCGAACAATTCCTTGGAACACTCCCCGTTGTACAAGCGGTAGAACACACATAAGGAGGCAAAGTCTCTCCTCAGACTGAGGGGCTCTAAACCGTTTGTGAGCTCGGGATCGTCGACAATTCTAGCGGCACGTCGCTGAACCGAGTCTAAAGGCCCAAGCTGGTATCCAGGTGCCCCCGCCCACAGATGACAACAGTACTCCATATGAGGCCGGACTTGCGACTTATAAAGTTGCAGCCTTTGCCCCGATGTGAAGTACTGCCTCGCTCTGTTGAGCACTCCAAGCTTTTTGGATGCCAGCTTAACCTTGTCTTCCAAGTGACTTCGGAACAAAACGTCGCTAGAAATGTCAACGCCAAGGATCCCGATGCTTTGACTGATGTTCAAGGAAGTGTTCTGGAATTGTGGAGCCACAGACCATGGGGTTTTCTTAGCGGTGAACGCGCAGGCTTGAGTCTTGGTGGGGTTAAAATGGACTAGGTTTAGTCGACCCCAATCGGAGACACTAGTTAGTGTACTCTCGATTTCAGACACCAGCCGTTCGCGGCTTTCCTCCACCTCGGAACGAGGGATATTTGCACGGCCCGCGTATTGAGCGTCCCCTGTACTGTCGTCCGCATAGTAATGAATGCCGTCAATAGACAGCATATCATTGATATGCAGAAGGAATAGTGTTGGGGACAGCACAGAGCCTTGCGGGACGCCGGCATTTATGTCCATGCTATTGGAGCAGCTACCGTCGACGACGGCTCTTATGCATCTGCTGGACAGAAAGCTGGCAACCCATTTGCATAATCCCTCGGGAAGCCCGTATGCTGGTAACTTCGTGAGAAGACCCCTGTGCCAGACCCGATCGAACGCCTTCGCCACATCTAGGCTTACTGCCAATGCCTCACCTTGACTCTCGATGGCGAGTGACCAACGGTGCGTGAGATACACAAGGAGGTCACCAGCTGAGCGACTGTGGCGGAAGCCATATTGTCGGTCGCTCAACAACTCGTGATCCTCCAGGTATCTCAAAAGCTGCGTGTTGATCACACGTTCCATGACTTTGGAGAGAAGGGAGGTGATGGCGATAGGCCTGTAATTCGCCGGGTCTGATCTGTCGCCCTTTTTGGGTACTGGATGCACGTGGGCAGTTTTCCACGAAGACGGGACTTCCTTTTTGGTGTAGGAAAGTGCAAAAAGACGCGTCAATACTGGACACAATTCAGGAGCACACCGCTTCAGCACCACTGCCGGTATGCCGTCTGGCCCACTCGACTTATGGATGTCCAGAGAAAGCAATTCCCGCCGGACCTCCCGTTGGGTAATGCTTATCTCTGGCATGGAGCTGGCACACTGCGGGATGGTAGGCGGTGTAGCGCCCCCATCATCCAAAGTCGAGTTCGAGGCAAAGAGAGAGCCTAAAACATCAGCTTTCTCCTTAGCACTATGGGCCAAGTTTCCGTCCGGCTTACGGAGTGGTGGCAAGGACGACTGGCAAAAGTTCCCTTCAGCAGCTTTGGCAAGAGACCAAAAAGCGCGACTCCCGGAGGGAAGGCTAGTTAGCCTCTCACCAATTCTGCCGACGAAATCGAACTTAGCCCTGGCAATCATTCGCTTACTGGATCTCGAGACAGCGTTAAATTTGCGTTTCGCATCAGAGATGTTAGGGTCCTGATTAGTACGGGCCGTGGTCCAAGCCTCATACAAAGTCTGCTTATTTTGTCTAGCTTCTTTGCAGGGCCGATTAAACCACGGTCGTTTCTTCACCCCTGCAGCCACTAACGGGTTTGGGATATAACATTCCATACCCGCCAGTATCGCCTCAGCGACGGCAACTGCACAGGTGTCAGGATCATCTGATGCGAAGCAAAGCTGCCTCCACGGGTACGATGCGTAGAATTCACGCAATCCATCCCAGTCTGCTGACTTATAGTGCCACACGCGACGTCGCCCGGGTGACCGGAGCGAAACGGGCCGCGCACAAGGCACCTGCGTCCGGACGAGACAGTGGTCCGATGACCTATACATTTTATAAGTTGATGACGCAAATTGAAGATTGCTGTCTAGTGCGTAAATATGTTAACACTGCTATGAATTATCCCATGAATTATATTAGTTCAAGATTCATATTTATAATAATTTTGTCAGCTGAAACTCTGTAATTGCCATCTTGTGCATGTTCAGATTGGTAACAGATCTACCAGACAGCCAGTTCCACAATTAAAGGCCTGGCTAAGAAGTCATAGTAGACAAGAGGGTGTGAGGCATTTTGGTACAGAGACTGAGTCAAACTTATTGGCGGCTGTGGTATTAGGCGCGGAACGCTGCGCAGTAGCGAAAACGGAGATATGCGGTACATTTGAGATGACTGTACCTGCGCAAAGCCGGCTCGCAGCGCACTTCACAGCCGCCATTAAGTTTGGTTCGGATTCTAGAAATGGATATTTTCTATGGAACTCGTCCTAAACAGTGTCCGATTAGAGTTCTTATTTCGTTATTTCATACCTACTTTTTAGTGTAGCAAAACCAAAAACTTACTTTGAAGGCAGTTATTTTATTTTGTAAAAAGTTTATTTTTCAATTATGAGCTTCATAATGCATTTTCAATACTTCTCACGGTTTTTCACTGATCGAGGATATGCATACATTGATTAATTGTCGACAAAATTTAATAAACTGCTTCAATCGCGATGTCTGTGCTCTATTTTGTTGAAGAATTCCACCATATCTTCAAAGTCCATGATGTATATATAACGTATATTGGAAACTAAAAAAAAAAAAAAATATTTCTATACTTAATCTGTATCTTCCAGCCCGTGTGGTGGGAGTACATCTGGTGCTTGTCCCTCCTGCTCTCGTTCCTCGGTCTATCAGCTATTAAACGCAACAACATACGTCATCTGCGACGGTACATGTATGGTATAGGAGCTCTCGGCTTCGGTCCACTGCTCTACTGTTTGTTGTACTACTGCGGCGACGTGTGGCGGTATCTGGCGAGCGATGAAGATGATGATGATAGCTCTGAGGTGGAGATTGAGCTTTGGCAGGTACGTGGATATGATTATACAAACCGTCAAAAGTGTTATTTATGCATGCTGTGTTTAATAGCCCGGGTATATGCAATCTTGCATGGTTTGTGCAGGTAAAATTATATGTGTGGAAGGTAGGAAGCGTGGCTTGTTGAAAATTGGCATGTGCAGTTTTAGTTTGCAATTTTGACTTGAGTTTATGGTCGGTCATTCAAGTCACCCTTGAGTCTGAATGACCGAATAATTCGAAACACTATGAGGTTTACACTTGCTTACTTGCACGTGTACACATTGTTCCGTGTTCCGTCGTTTATGTACAGTCCCTACAGTTTTAAACGGCATGCAAGAATCAAAATATGAGTAAAATCATTCTTTATTTGTAACTGGTTTAGAATTATCAATGGATCAAGCATTATAATTCTTTTTTAAAGACTTTTCTACAAAGGAGTGGAAAAGTATTTTTTTTGGAAAAAAAATCGAATTTGCTAGTCTACTGGAGTCTTCTTATTTTAAGAGTATTCTGAACTGGTAGTAGATTCTTTGTTTGTTTTTGAAACATTCATAAGTGTCTTATAAGGACTTTTGCATTTGAGTAATGACACTTCACCATATTGACTTTCATATAAAATATCTGCACCAAAAGATTGTATTGTTTTTTTTTAAACTTGATTGTGTATACTTTCAGGGCTACCCCTACGGCCTACTCTGGTACGCTTTCGTCCTCCTCGCATCGCAAGTGCACTTCTTTCAACTATACTTCTCATTCAACTTGTTGAAGGCGTGGCGAGCAAGGGGCACGTTAAGGAAAACCGACTAAACATCTATTTACATTAGGTTCATTTCCCCATGTTATAAAATACACACTGCCATGTATGAATGAGGAACTCCACACATTTATAAAATGTATGTGAACGTTGATTCATCATTTTTAAAGCTTAACCAGAAATATCCGCCATGTTGCGGCAGAAATAGGAACTAATTTTTCTATAGGATTTTCTATGAACTGCCATAAAATGTACAAGTGGCGCCCTCGTTTCAAGCTTTCTGGTTACGCTTTATATGGACAATATATTTATTTTATTTACCTTTTATATAATAAATGCTTTGTATCATAGCGTTATATCGTAAGAAAAATGTTGGAAAATAATTTTTCTAGAAAACATGGACAAAGCCAAAATGTGCGAATCGTACAGCAGATATATTTTTCATACACTTTGTATAGAATAAAAAAAAATAGTTATCCTGTTCTAAAAGACACTAGCAAAACATTTTTTCATGTATTTGTTATTTATTTATCTACGTTATCCCTGAATTACTCAACAAAAACCTAAACCATTCAGTTTATATGTATTAGCCAAGTTATTTGATGATGGCCAAGTAAGAAATTAGTCATCAAGTATTAGCCAAGTTATTTGATGATGGCCAAGTAAGATTAGCCGTCAACTTGACATCGGAAATATCCAAGAACTTATCGGTGTCTTACTAGCGCCATCTCCTCATCATCAATTAAATTTAAAAACAATAAGACAGCCAAGTAAACATAATTTATCTGCCAAGGCAATAGCCAAGTCGCTACAATATCTATATTCTTAGCTCTGATCTAGTTTTTACTACAAATAAATGTCTATTTTAGATACGTGTTTTAGCTAATTAAATTTTAACGCACAAATGACATTTTGAATCTAAAATTGATATTTTTAAATGTATTTTATATAATAATATTCAACACTTATTATGTATCACTTATCAATGCTCTTCGTAGAACGAAACGTTTTTTAGTACCAACGTGCGTTCCATTTTACGAAATGTCATCTTTATTTTTAAATGAACTATCTTCCGCGCGTTTCTCTCTCTTTCCACAAGGAATAGACTCAGTATAACAAATATACATTTATAAAATGGCAATGTAAAGTAAACAAACAATATTACACTAAAATAAATTGTCGTTATTTTAATTTAAAATGGAACGTATTCAATTGAAATAAGGACTATTTCCCATAGGCTTTTGAGTCGTCACGATGGGCGTTTTTGCAGCGATTGAATACCCTGGGAAAACCATAAGGGCGTTTTTCCTCTGGCAAGTCATAAACTTTTGCTGGTGCCATCGCCGCGTCGGCTATTGGAAAAACTGCACAAAAACTATATGTCGTGTGTATAACTATTTGACTGAATGATTGTTAAATTATTTATTTTGTAACTAGGACGATGTGTTAAATACTTGGTATCATCGATTTCTTTGTTACCAACTAGTTAAAAAAGGCCTATATACTTAAGTATGTATTTATTTATTAGTGCGCTTTGTGGCCTATTTTTTGTCACCCAAAAAAAGCGCGTAAATTAAAGAATCCGAATACATACCCTATCTTGTATGGCCCAATGTTAAAAGTTGTAAATAAGAATATAATTACGTTTTTCGGTTTATAATAATGGTTTTATAATAAGTGTTTGTTTTTTGAGGTTTCCCTTGAACAATTGTTTTTCTAAATAAAATATTTTTTTCTTGATTGTCGACTTTTGTATTGTATATAAGATTTTTTTAAATTATAGGATGTTTCGCTACATTCGCATTTTCAGATATTATGTTATATATTTCCTTACCATTCCTACCACAAACTGTTAATGGAGTTTCAAATCATATTAAAGTTTTACTGATTGAGTTTACTCATAAACCATCTGAAAAGGTAATATTGGACAGAAAAACAATAAGTTGATGGAAGGTTCCCGAAAAGATTCCTTCATTACAGTTCAGTTCTAAAGTCACACAGTAATATTCGTTTTGAACAAGATGGAAACACGATGTTACAGTAGTACCCAACTGATAAGGCGCGTCGTGAATCTTCCTTCGCACAGAGAACAAAGTATGGCCCCGAAGATTAACGAAAGAATGCTAAAACTTACAATCAACATTAGATCACTACTATAAGGTTCATAATACACAGCAGCTATTAGTTCCGTCTCACTCGCAAGTGACGCCCCTCCACACACATGGCGGCAGCTGCCGACCACTATCATTTCCCGCGCTTTGAAAATGTATCTTCTGCGCAGGTACATCGGTAAGCCATATCAGTTGGGTACTACTGTACCAGTTACTCTAAAAGTAAAATCTTAGTTGTGGTACTGAGCTTTCCATTATTTATCTCTACATTCTAAATCCTCAAATTGGTTTGTCTGTTCACCATTCATGTATCACGTATGCAGAATTTTAGTAATTTTAATGAGCTTGAGCTTTCAGTGAAGGAAAAGATCGTAAGGAAACAATAGCACGGTGGTAGGGTACTTTGTAGTACCCACTTAGCTGGCTACCACCCTCAAGTTGAGAATCTATTATCTGTCGCCAAACACCTATCGGTGTGTTCCAACAGCTGGACTTGAGAGCCAGTTCCTTCTAGGCTTTGTGTTCTTACCACGGCCACATCGTCACCTTAACTTGGCGATACCAGATATTTATTTTTGACACGACCTTTTCTTGAGATTTGATCTGAATTTGATCTCGTTCCACTACCATAAACTCAATTAAAATACTCTTTAATAAAACAACTCTGGATAGGAATATGCGTCAAGGCATTATTTAATCGTGTCAATCGTTCATGTTCTTGGTGTCCAATCTAGGGTCTACTCGTCATCAGCTATGTGCACGTCATCGTCAGAGCATTCGTCGGCGGTGGGCGGGCTGCCCGCGTCGGCGGAGTCGGGAGTGGTTCGCCGCCACTTGGCACGTCGGTTCTGGAACCATGTCTTTACCTGCGAAGAGATTGATGGTTATGCAAAGCTTAGACCTCGCGAATCTCGATAATTATATGGAATTCCCTTGTCGATTCAGTTTTATGGAACAGAAAAATTCCAAAAACTGTATCGACAAAAAGAATCCATATCATTACCGAATTTGCTCTCAAAATTTCACGAGAATCGGTTGAGAGATGCGACCTGTTGAGGAGAACAGCCCGACATCCTTCGAACATCTGGACATACGAAAGCATTTTTGTCTAAGCTGAAACGGAGACGCATCGCTCGCTCGGTCAATTATAAATGCGAATGTGAGTTTGTTTGTTACGCTTTCAAGCCTTAACTACTCAACCGATCACGATGAAATTTAGCACGCAGATAGTCTATTACATGAAGAAGGACTTAGGCTACTTTTTATCCCGGGAACGCGGGAGAACCGCGTGGATAGTTAGTTTAATATCGCGAACGCGAAAGTTTTTGACAATGGATGTATGGGTGTTGTTACTTTTTAACCATGGACCAATTTCTTTAACGCAAAAACTACTGAACGGGTTTGGATAAATTTTGGCCCACAGATAAAATATGTTCTGGACTAACTCATAAGATACTTTTTATCTTGTCCTTTGGGAACGCGTGTGGAATCTAGCCATATAGGTACATAAATAAACTTCCTAGTTTAAACCTTCGTCAGTTCCTAACATTGACAATTGCCCTGGTATTTCTTCTGCCCATTGGCGACGGTGACTGCTTACCATCAGGTGGAGCACCTGCTGCCTGTCGGCCTTCTAACACACAATAAAGCAGAATGACGGGCATTGTTATACAAAAAAAAACAGGATTCAAAACTGCTTCCCAAAATCCTTATCCCCTAATTAAAAGGAGTAAGTCCCTCACCTGTCGATCACTCAGCCTCAATGTAGAAGCGAGTCCCCTCCGCTCATCAGGACTGAGGTACTTGCTGGCGTTGAACCGACGCTCCAGCGCACCAGTCTGTCCCGCGCTGAACCGGACCTGCCCGCCTTTCCGCCGCCCACCCAGGCCCCACCACGGGTTGCAGCAGTTTGGTGGTACTGTGGACAAAGTTAGGGTCATCAGCATCATTAAATAAATAACCTGGGACATTCCTCACACACGGCTACCTGATCCCAAACTAAGCAGACATTGTACCATGGAAACCAGATACATTTTGTTTGTAAGTAAGTAAGTACATACTTTTTCTTGGGTGGAAATCTTAACCAACTACGCCAACTGGCCAGTATAATAAATCAGTTATCGATGTAGGAGTTTATAGTTTATTATATTGTTTATATTAGACTGTTTAGCTGGTTTGACAGGACTCTCCTTTTCCACTAGCGCGCATCAAGTAAAACCCGACAGCGGCGCCCGAAAAGAGAAGTTTTCATTTTCAGATGAGTCTTTAAGTGTCTATAATACAAATAAATGTAAAAGCAGTCACGGAATTGTTAAATAAAACAGATACATAGGCGCCGATCCCACAGAGAGAGTTCTAGAGTTCCGAGTTCTGCATTCCGTGTTGACTATTGTGCACACAGCAAGCAGTCTAGAGTTCTGCAATATTCGCTACTGATCGCACATCATACACTTTTTTTACTTTCAAAGGCCCCACATAGCTTACAGTCAACGCGGAATGCAGAACTCGGAACGCAGAACTCTAGAACTCTTCTCTGTGGGAACGGCGCCATAAGTAGATACCACAAAAATATAAAGGATAATAGTGTTATCATATCAAACAAAGATATGCGTGCCTATCCTATGACCATTTGTTACAAAGATTTTCCTATACTAACTATACCTACATAAATTAAAGTCCCCCGCCGCGTTGTATCTGTTCGCATGGGTAAGCTTATCTCAGAAACGACTGTTAGGATTTTCATTCGGTTTTCACCAATAGACAGACTAAAACCCATCGATCGGAAACTATATATGCAAGCTGCATCTGCTCTACTACATAGAGGCAATTTATGTAGAGCTACTCTGCACACTCAAAATAATGCGATAATTTGTGAAGCTATTTTAGTTGATACAGTAGATCCTTATTCAAATATTGATAAAAATTGTCCTCCATGTAATTTAAATAAATATTTTAGAAGTAAAGTTGAAAAAATATACGCAACAAATTAATTTCAACCTCAGAGTATATAAATACTACGTACAATTTCAACTAATGAATTTAAATATTTATTCGCAGGGATATACTCTCTTACAATTTAAAATCGGTCCGAATATAATATCCCGCCTGATTATCAGGCATGCAAATACACAAAATTCTTATAAATAAATAATAAGATAAATACAACTTGTTAATCTGAGTAATATAAAAACGAATTATATATTATAACTTATATTCGTTAGTAGATACTACACCTAATATTGTAGGTACTTCATAGATATGATAATGTCCTAATTGAAAGTGCACATAGTGGTTTTTATCGCTTGATAACCGTGTTGGTTATAGAAAAAGCGCGTTTTTATCTGTTATCAACGGTTTTATTTTTAATAGATACCTAAAAAAAATCCTAATCGTTTTTTGGGTGTATTGTAGGTAGATACAACTTATTTATTAGGTGTAATTACATTTTTTATCAATTAGATTGGTTATTATTTGCTTTAAATTGGTTCAATTAGATAGAGGCGTGATTAATTTTTTTTTTTTTTATTTTTATATTTTGGTGATCTGCAAAGCCTTTTCTTACGCATAATATGATCTATATGTCGGCACGTATCGATGGTTCTCTGGCGAACATAATACATACTACACATAATGGCCACATATTATGCGTTCTAACCGGTAAAATCGCAAATATGCCTAACATATAACCAGTCTTTTAGCTGTGTGGTAGCGGCGACGAATACTACCACCCCAATTAGTTGCTGTCGTAAGAATCGACTAAAGAGGTTGCAGGTGACCACATGCAACCAATAGCTCGCACTACGTGGCACAACAGCATTCCCAAAGAGAGTTGGCGTCAGGCAGGCGGCCGGTATATACATGCAAGCAAAATGGTAATAGCTATAACCAAACATCAATATTGTGTTTTTGTCTTACGTAATTAAAATTAAAAAATTAAAAGATTGCATAAAAACAGAAAAATCTGTTAATATGATGCCGAGGTGACAAGCGTGCCAACCCTTAGATTCGGAATTTTGCTATCAGAGTCATGAGCATTTATAAAACGCGTAGCGTACCTACTACCGTCTGTAGAAATGATCAAACCTTTCCTTTTTAATTTGTTTTTCATGATATTGTCATCGTTTTAGTATTATCTTGTATTATCCAATAAATACCATGTTATCATCACGTATAAATCTTATCATTATCCATAATTGTATTAAGTATTTACGTGTTCAAATATTTGATTATTGTTTACATGTGTGGGTTTATCTTTATGTGGGATTATTCAATCTGAAGACTGGGTTTTTTATTTACAGAAAAAATAGGTCGAAGTTATTTTTATTTGCGATACCTGTTAACATGTGTTGAATATCGATAGTGTTGCTACATTCCTGTCTTTTACCGTAGCTTCTTTAAAGCATTAAAATAGATACATATCTATGTAATAAAATATTATATCTACTTATGTTCATTTTGAGATATTTCAGGACAATTGATATTAATCCCTCCTACAAATAATATACTTTTATATATTTTTAGACTCATCGAATATGATAACAATTTACCTCACGATAAAAATCGGATTAGACTATAGTGTTTGCCCGCGGCTTTATCCGCGTGGGGTCCAATATCGTAGTAAGATTAATATTTCTTGCTTAGGTACAAATACCACTTGTTTTTTGAAAATTCATGATTTGACAGTTAGTCAGATCACCAATTCAATCAAATTTCAGCAAAATTATAATACCTACCCATTTTCTTGTACGGACCTACGGAGGTCACTTCTGCACTTATATGCGTGAACTGTTTCAGAGATAGTAATAAGAAAATCAAATTCGTGGCCAAAGCGACGCTTTTTAGTCAAATTCAATTACCCGATTTGGATGAGATTTAAACTCATTAAACGCATAAGGTAGATTCTATGGTGGTAGGCATTAGGTTCTAAACAAATTTTATTATGATCTAAATATGAACTTTGAAATTATAATGAAATTCCTTAACGATAAAAACATGAATATTGCAATTGAATCATTTAATTAAGTATTATCGATCGATATATCAATGATATTATGCGTATCGATCAGTAACAAATCTTGAGAGTTATTAAATACTTACATACAGTCAGTAATTTTTTTAGCAAATATAAATCAGAGTTAGTCCTATCGTACAAATCGAAGTCATTTATTCAATTTAGGCCCTAGAGGGCACTTATGAAGGGCAAAGTTACTGAAGTTACCACCAGTTCGTAAGTCGGCCTTCAACAGAGAAGAACAGGCAAGAAAGTTGTTCATAATTATGATTCAATAACACCTTAAAATTTTGCTACTCTTTGAAAAGCAACTCTGTATTTCCATCTCTTTCCACCAGCACACAAAGCCTGAAGGAACTGGCTCTCAAGTACAGCTGTCGGAACACACCGATAGGTGCTTGGCGACAGATTCTCAACTTGAGTGTGGTAGCCAGCCAGGTGGGTACTACAAAGTACCGTACCACCGTGCTTTGGTTTCCTCACGATGTTTTCCTTCACTGGAAGCTCAAGCTCACTGTAGGATTCGAACCTGGGACCTTCGTCTTGGCTACCACTGTTTTACCACTGAGCTATCATCGCTTCAAACCTTCCCATTTAATAAGGGGAAAAGAGTTTTCACGAAACATTAGTACCTACCTATTTCTGCGAAAAAAACGCGCTGTTACTACCACTTTATCTATCGATACTTGAGGAAAATCACAAAAATCGTCATAATCATTTGAAACATTGTTTGTAAATGCGATTAAAGAATCCATTATCGTCACGTGATATCTAGCTAATATTATAAATGTGTTTTTATGTTTGTTACTCAATTACATCGTAAGGCATGAACAGATTGGTATGAAAGTTGGCAGTTATAATTATGCAACAGAATTTTTAGTTTATCAGAGACACGGTAAAACCAGTTTTTCACCAATTAACTACTAAAATATTCACCTCATAATAACGAATTTAAGGCGATGATAGCTCAGTGGTAGTGACGTCGGATACCGAAACGAAGGTCCCGGGTTCGAATCCTACAATGAGCTTGAGCTTTCGGTGAAGGAAAACATCGTGAGGAAACCATAGCACGGTGGTAGGGTACTTTGTAGTGCTCATCTGGCTGGCTACCACCCTCAAGTTGAAAATCTGTCGCCAAGTACCTATCGGTGTTTTCCGACAGCTGCACTTGAGAGCCAGCTCCTTCTAGGCTTTGTGTGCTTACCACCTTCGGCCACATCATCACTTACCATGGTGAGATTGTGGTCAAACACATTCCTATATACAATAATAATAAAAAAAAAAAACGAAAATATGGACATGTATTAAATACTTATTACTGTTTTCATACAAAAAGTTGTTTCTAATCAGTAAAGAGAACATCGATTCTACTTATTTGGTGTATGAGCAAACAAATTCTGGAATAAAACAAGTTGTCCCGCGCGTTTCCACCCGCATTCCCGAGGGATCGTATGTTTTCCCGGGATAAAAAGTATCCTATGTATATGTATCTAATATGTTCTGGATTAACATCCAGAACATATTCTATCTGTGTGCCAAATTTAATCCAAATCGGTTCAGTAATTTTTGCGTGAAATAGAACATGAAATTAATGAATAGTCTGGCTCTAATACTCTTATACCGGTTCGGAAGCTTGCATTTGCTGAGAAGAGTCGGCAATAAACACAGCAATTACTCTTCAAAACAAGCTTGGATTAATTACATAATATTTACATTCTAATCGCATTGACAACAATTGCGTGTCCCGGCGGCAAAACTACATCGACTACTATGAGCCTGAATCGATGATGTGAAAACTTAAGTACCAGAAGGAAATCGCTTTACTGAAACCGTGTCGCAAGCATCTGCTGCCTTGGTAACCGCTTTCCAACAGGCGTATGCATTTTTGCTAACGCAAAACTGCCTCTGTCTCTGGTGGGCTATGGACGCCCCCTTTCACGGCTACTCCGCCGGCATTGCTCACCGCAGGAACACCACACAACATATTATAGTAATATTATTTAGCTGCGATTTTCTGCTGATAATTACGTCATTTGAAGCGTGTTTGATAAGATATTGTTACTATATTTATCGAATCATTGCTTTGGATAATCTTACAATTGTAAGCAATTTCTTATTGTTCACAAGTGAGTTGCATCAGGAGCCCAAGTCTAGTATTACAATTGTGTTCCAATGGACTATCAGTGGTGTCAAAATTGTAACATTTTACAGTTTTGGTAGTCAATACACAATAGCGTTATAATGGCGTTATTATGGCGAAGGTATATACGAAGGTCCCGGGTTCGAATCCTACAATGAGCTTGAGCTTTCGGTGAAGGAAAACATCGTGAGGAAACAAACCATAGTACGGTAGTAGTACCCATCTGGCTGGCTACCACCCTCATGTTGAAAATCTGTCACCAAGCACCTATCGGTGTGTTCCGACAGCTGCACTTGAGAGCCAGCTCCTTCTAGGCTTTGTGTGGTTACCACCTTCGGCCACATCATCAATTTATCATGGTGAGATTGTGGTTAAACACAGGCCAAAAATAAATATTATAATGTAAACCAGATAAACCAAGCTCAAAACAGACATGTCCATGAACATAAAAAAATAAATAAACTTGTGTTCTTGGGAATCGAAGCCACGACCTTACAGGTGGTAAGCAGTTGGAGTATACAATCGACCAATCGAAAAGAAATTACCTATATCATGATATAGTTAATATCAGCTTGCTGTCTTCAACTTTATCTTATCATCGATGCCCAACACATCACCTAATCCCCATAATGATCATTTTAATCTGACTCACCTCTATCAAATCCGTAAGCATGCCGTATTGTAAACGGGTGCGATACAAAACGATTCGCCACTAGCTGATTCCTTAATATTTGATCCGTGTTTAACATTGGCTCGCTGTAGTAACTGAATTGTCTCGGCTCCAGAAAACCAGGGTCTTTACCTCTGTAATGCCACGGCAAACTAGCTTTAATTGGCATCGGGTGTAAGGGATAAGTGTTGCGTCTGTGTTCAAGGTGTAGTCTATTCAATTCGATATCATTCTGCACTTCGCTTACAACGTTAAATTTCGCCAACTCTATCGGTGCCTTTTGTATCGGTGCCTTTTGTATCGGTGCCTTTTCTACCGGTGCCTTTTCTACCAGTGCCTTTTCTACCGGTGCCTTTTCTACCGGTACCTTTTCTACGGGTGCCTTATGATAGTTCACTTTATATTCATTAACCTCAACTTTGGCAGCCTTGTTGCAGACCAGCGGCTTCTTCGGTTCATTGCTCAGGTTCTTGTAAGGTTTCTTCTTAACATCATTCAGTATGTCCTCAATGAAGAACGACTTTTTCTGTCTACACGCGCACATGTCGAATGCCTGTTCAACACTGTCGAATATGGTTATCATACGAAAAATTATCAGCAATAATTGATAGCTACTTATTTAATGGAGCTGTCTAATCTGCTAGCCGATTAAAATGTTACCGATATTGTAGGAGTTCGCACTTTGGGTTCTCCAGTGCCATGTCAGCGGATTAGTGTTCCGTTGATAATGCCACAGATAATGGTATCTGTGGCACATCCATCACGACATGTCCACATCTATATGAGGAGGGTGTAATCTGTGAGTTGTTGAAAGCATTGTAATTAGCTGGAGAGTGGTGTGCTTTATCAAGTATTATTGGATGTACTCGTTGAGATTATATTATTAATTCTTATCTTTGGGAAAAGCTTCCTTTTTATATTGGGGTTGACCACTTTCTACTATCCTTCCTAAACGAAGATTTTTCTCTTGTCTACTGATTCGTCGTCTGTCATTCGTACGCCTAAAGCTTGTCTTTTAATGTGATTTATTTCTTTTGCCTAATTAAAAGGTTTCATTTACGTAAACTAACCTGTCATTACGTAATTTGTACAAACAGCTGTTTTTATTTCTATTTCATAAATAATTATTTAATGCTTCAGAAAAATCTATAGTTATATTATTGTACTCTTTTATTTTGTTCTTTTCAATACAAATGTGTTTTGTTTTTAGAATAAAATAAATGTTATCTCTTTCTTTACATTCTAATATCATCAATGTGAACTTTTGTATCTATATTTGTCCCTCTAACACATCGTAATAGCTTCACAAGTTTAAATGAAACTTGGCACATATATTGATCATAACTTAGACAAATACAAAGCATACTTTGTGCCCCGGAAAAACGCTACATCCTTCAATAATTCAGGTAAAACCGCACACAGAAACTAGTATTATAATAAAATAATGTATACCACCGCGGGAAATTCCGGCGAGCTGCCTCTTGTGTCTGTCTCTCAAATAGATTTCTCTTCAAAAACAAAAGGGGGAATCCGTCGGTACCTTCATGTTGCTCCCCTTTGCTTCGTAATTAATGAGAGGAGTTTTTCCACCTTTTGTTGCAGCAGGAAGGGCGGCTAATTGTCTCTAATTAATTGGGCCGGGGGTATTTTTAACCCCTTTTATACCCTTTGTGTGGCGATCTTCGTTCAAATAAGAGTTTGCTCTGATTTTGCACCGCTCAGGGTTAATTGGTCGCTTATTGTTTGTTTTTCGGTAGTTTTTTGATTTAGCGCTCGATTGCTTTTGTTTTGTGGAACATTTCTGACTATCGATACCCTCAGGAAAGTTAATTCAATCAATTGTTTTTGGGATAATTATCATGCTTTCGTTAAAGGAAAGATATTTTTTATAAATTTAGGCGGAATTTTGAATTCTTTCTTTTTATAGGCATATCGCCATTATTTTCAAAACCGTTTTTTCAGGCAGTTGCACTCACTTGGCTTCTTTTAGGTTTTGTAAAAGTCTGCAATACATTGGTGATCCCTCTGGTACCGTACGTTTATTAATTTCCATAGATGACGTCCCTGCCACTTTCGTGCGACCGTTTTGTATGGGAATCTATTAATTATTACTAGTGGCTCTGTGAGCTGTAAACCTCGCGAGTCTGTCTTTGCATAGCTTAAAACCGAATAGATCTTCAGCGCACACCTTGAGACAAAATCCTCATTTAAATTCCCATGGTTTTGTAAAAATTCCAAAAACTTGATAGTCTAAATAATCCATATAATCAAACGTAGTTATAGTTCTTTTTAATAAGTCTTTTAAATCATAAATAAGTGAAAGAACTTTGTGCCTCGACTGAAACTGATTGCCTCGCCTAAATAGATAGTCACAAATACCAACAAATAGCTCAGGATTAAACGATTAAGAATGATAACCTCTACCGTCGATAATATATTGTTGTGTGTATCTTATCATAGAATTAATGAAATTATATTTGTATCATTGGAAAATTAAAAATAATTAATCAAAATTAATCCCTCATGTGCTTTTAAGTTGATAAAGTAAGTAATTAGATAAGAAAGCACGTTGCAAGTTGTACAGGTTATGTAGCGTCAGTCGTCCATAGCCGCAATTTTTGGAGATATTTTTTCTGTTTCTGATGAACACACGTGGATATTTGGTTTGGAGTTTCTTGCCGGAGTCTTCTCAGTTTAAGTGTATTCCGAACCGGTGGTAAATTCAACTGTATGTACCAATTTAACGTTCATAAGTGCCTAACTAGGGCCTAAACTGAATAAATGACTTTTTGATTTTTTGTTTTTTTTTTTTATTTTTGGAGTTTAAAACCAAGTGCTGGAAATCACCGAGCGGGACAACCTGCCTCGATTGCAGTTAGACCGACAACTTGGATGGTAATCGTAACGAACACCATCAATGATTTCATCCAATGATGCGGTGTGACGAAGACCATTGGTGGACCCTGAATGGATGAAATTCATTGGTCTAACAAAGCTACACCAGCTTAGACCAAAGAGACATTCTTCTCATGACTTTGCTCAGGGGCTCTACCGCGTATCTTTGGTGGTAATCGTTACGAAAACCATTAATGAATTTCATCCAATAATATAGGGTGTTTGTATCGCGGGGTCGAGGCGTCAGCTACTAAGTTTAATACATGTACCTAGTATGAACTATATCAGTTATCTGATTAAAGCTCTGCTTGAGGCCACGTGTGAAGAATTTCCCGGGATATTTATTATATAAAAGGCTTTCTTTCTAGCTAAATAAGGCTCATCTTAGTTCAGTGGATTTATGTTTTACGCAGTCGGGTTTTTTGTTTCTTTTAATAATTTAATTTATTTCAGACTTTTTAGTTTTATACAGAAAGAGTTGTTTGCTAAATAAGGCTCATCTTACATAAGTGGTCATGTTTATAATACCACCGTGCTTCGGAAGGCACGTAAATTCGTTGGTCCCATAGTCGCTAAGCTAGTTGGAGGCTTCCTAGACGGTTTGTAAACTCCAACAGTAGGTTGACCACTAGCCTACCTCCACCAATCCGCAGTGGGCACGCGTGGTGGAGTAGCTGTCCATTCCCTTTCATCCTAATTTATGAAAGGAGGCCTGTGCTAAGTAGTGGGACATTATTGGCTGATGATGTGATGTATATACTTAAACATCATCAAGGTGATATTTTTTGTAACATTGAATTTTGAAACATTTGCCAAGGCTCAATTGTATTAAAAGTAGAAATATATTAGTTTTTATATGAGAGACCCCGAGCTATATAAGGTCCTATAAATTAGTGAATTTCCTCTTGAGAGATGAATCTATATGTCATTAGTAATCAAAAAATAATATTAGAAAAATAATCCGAGGGAAAAAAAAGCCGCGCGGCTTCTTTGACTTCCATAGAGACAGTATGGCGGCTATTTGGATAAATTTTGTTTTTTCCCACGGATTATTTTTCTTTTATTATTTTTTTATTACTAATGAGTAATGACCTATACATTCATCCCTCAAGAGGAAATTCACTAATTTATTAGGACCTTATATAGCTCGGGGTCTCTTAATAGGGATCAGAAAAAATAATCCGAATCAATTAAACTCAACCGCTTCATTAACTCAACATTACAGGTTAAGAGATGTTAAAATCAGGGATAAAATTCTACCAACGTGCTTCGATGACAACTACCTTATCCCCATTACAACATACATTACCGCGACTTAAAAGTTGTTTTTTATTAGGCTAATACAAAAGCAGCAATGTAATATGAAGTGAAGGGAGAAGTCGATAGAATAAAAGACATTGTGTAGCGGATTTGTGAATCGGTGGACAGTGGCGGGCTGAATCGATATAGATAATGGGCGATTACTTAGTGAGCTGACAGCCCTACGGGATCGTAGGCATGGGTAGTGCTGTGGGTTTATCGATATCTTTGTTGCTTTTATATTTAATGAATAAATTACAATCTATAGAATAGAAGAAGAAGGCCAAACTCTAGAATGTATTTATTACTTGATACCGCTTACCATCAGGCGGGCCGTATGCTTATTTGCTACCTAAGTAGTATAAAAAAAAAAAAAACAAATATTATATCAATACTATGAATTTACTGTCAAATCTACATTCAAAAATTCTAAATTCAAATTGGTTCGGATATATTAATATGTAGAAAATTTCGTCAAGCCGCTGCTTCCGATTGACGGCACGGTTCCCAGCAAGTTGGTAGCGTTACCTCTTTGGATAGCCAAGCTGATGCGTTGTCGGAAACAGCTCTCCATCCGCTGGTCTCCGGAGGCCGGTTTATTGCCGGCTCTTCTCAGCAAATGCAACCTTCCGAACCCGTATTAGAGTCAGACTTTTCATAAGTGTCTGCGAAGGTCTATTTGAATAAATGATTTTGAATTATGAATTTGAACTTTTGAATTGGGACCCCCACGGTCCCATAGTCTCGACCGCAAAAGGCATAAAAATATTATTTGGTCCAATCGATGCGTATTTTTTGAATTTTGAACTGCAACTTTACAAGTCACCGGTAAGTGAGATGGCGCGAGTGTATCAACACATGTGGCTTTTATGTACTATTGCGTTGGTAAGCCATTATCACACCATTCCCTGGCGATGTGGAGTTCATCCTCAAATCTTTGAACCGCATCTATCGTCAACAGAACGATTCAGTCGGACATTCCTATTGCTTACCCTTGGGATGTGGAATGAGCTCCCCATTGCGGTTTTCCCTCAGAGCTACGATATGGGGTTCTTCAAAAAGGGGTGAAAAAGAGCACTTTAAGATCGGAAACACATCGGCAATATTTCTGTTATTGCAAATGTCCATAGGCGGTGGTGACCACTTACCTTCAAGTGACCTATTTGCCGGTTTATCAACCTGTTGACATAAAAAAATTACAAAATAGTTTAATCAAAAAATGCCGCTAATTTATTCACCATTCACATTTTAAGGAAGGAAAATATTGTGAGCATGAGGAGTAGATTAAAAAAAAATGTGTAACGCTTAATATAAATGATGCTGAATATAAAGAAGGGCTGAATAGAAGAAGCGTATTTTACCGTCCCCAAATGATTGAGAAAAAAACAAGCTTGAAATGCATCGATATCGATAAAAGCCAACTTCACCTCCATCCCTAAGGTTATCTTGCCAAGTATTGTATTGATTTTGAGTCTATTTTTATTCGGACAGCCCACCTGGCTCGCTAAACCGTCCCAGTTCAAATGTCACCCCATATTAAGGAATGTCTTTCAATGTCTTTACATTTTGTACTGGTCGGTTCACCTTTATTGAGATGACACACGTTATTGCTCGTTGAGCATTGGAGTCAGTTTATATTATATTGAGTTTATCTTTAAGTATCTTAGGTCCAAAATTGTTTGGATAATTGATGGAATTCTTCAGTCTGGAGATACCTTGTTGTTTTCTTTAAGTTTTTTAATATTTTATCCTTGACTTTTGATCAACTATTATACCTATTTATTTTAAATGAATGCAAATACTAGTTTAAAAGGCATAAAATGTACAAAAAACATAAACAATATACATATCTTTGACTCATTTGTAGTGAGTCAACATCTACAAGTTGTCTGTTTGTATTTGCTTTAACTTTTGCAAACTCTCCTATACTTGTCCATTATATTCTATTTATCGGAATCCTAGTCCATGTTCTCCCTTTAGCTTTTAAATCATCTTCTCACCATGGATGCCTTCCCTGTTTTCTTTTGTGTTTCTGGTCGTTATGCAAGCCCTTTAAATGAGCGTTTGGGACATAGGTCGGAGTAAAAAGTAGTAATTATAATAATCTTATAAAAATTACTTAAGAATTAAATAATAAAGCTAGCTGTTCCCGCGGTTTCAACTGCGTTTTCGAGATGAATAGTACCTAACCAATAGCAGGAATAATGTAGCTTCTTATTAGTAGAATAATTTTTAGAATCGCATCAGAAATTTCGGAGATTATTAAAGTTAAGAGACGAAGTACCTCCACCTTACAGAATACCGCAGCCAAATAACTCTATGTTGTGTTCCTGCGCGTGAGTAAGGTCGCCAGAGCTCATTGGGGAGGGGGGAAGGGTCGGTCACAAGTGAGTGATTGAGGCCTCGTGTGTTGCAAGTGTCCATATGGCTGCGGTGACCGCTTACCATCAGGCGGGCGATCGTATAAGTAGTATAAAAAAAGATTAAATACTACATTTAAACTAACAAAAAAACTTTAATTAGTATAAATAAAATACGCAATGATAAATATAATCAATAAATACAAAATAAATGATGCCACTTATTAATTCTTAATCTATTTTCGACACTGATATTATTAATATTATTTATTAATAATCCTATGGATTAAATACTAAATAATTTATCTTCAACTTTTGGACTTTTTCGAAAATACTTCAATTATCTAAAATAGATACGTACCGTTGGATTACGATAATGCACTTTTTGTTATTTACTTAAATTCTTGTCTGGTATCTTATAATGAAGATATATTATGCTTTAATTGTATATTTATTTTTATTTTATTGTAGTGAATACGATAATGGAACTTGGAAACATCACTGGTAAGATTATATAAGGTTTTACTAAAAAAAAAATTGCAGAGCGATTGCGATTACTTGACTTGACCAAATTCTATGAGTCAAGCTTAAGGGGAGGTCTAAGCTCAAATTCACAAAAATGGGTTTCTTTGGGAGTCGAGTATGACGTAACCCATTGAAATATGTCAAGTCTTATAGATGTATATTGTTTTATCATATATTAGTGTAAGTGGTGTTTACCTTTATTAGTTGTGCATTTGATCTTGTTATTTTTATTTATAATGTTGAACTACAATGTGTTAGTGTACCAACTGCTGGTGAACCTTAAATAAATAAATAAAATAAAATAAAAAATACCTAATACAAAAAAATAGTGTGGACAGAAGAGGGGTTTGAGAAAAATTTTAACCGAATAGAATATTAAAAAGTGCTTTGATATTCCCAATAAAAAATTCGTAAGTTACGTCAAAAAAAATCTTTCGCGTCGAAATTCTCCGTATTTTCAGCGATGACAAAAATTCTATTTTTAAGAATATATAAGATACAGAATTATATTAGAATGTTAACCGGATACTTATTCAATTTAATGTGTATATTCTGTATAATCTAAAGAAACCCCGTAAATAACAGTCCTTTCATAAAGTCGACACATTTATGATTTACCATTTTCAACCCTATTCCAGTGAAGAACGAGTGCTGTCAAAATCGTAGTCAGTCCGCGCCTTAACAAGCGAAAAGTGCTCAAGCGAAGTAATTTTTGTCTTATTAGGGCCTTCTACCACCGCAACTCTCACCATCGACGGGGAGTCCATCCTCGCACATTGGAACCAAAGTGGTATATTTATGACGCATACCTATCATAATACACTAAGTAGTGGCTGAGTGATAGCACAGAATTTTGCATAGATAGTCCATAAATAACGGTGTGCACAAAGAAAGAATATTTTTATAACGTCTCTCAAGAATGCGGAAAGCTAAACGAATAAACATTATTTCACAAAATTTGGTCAATAAAGAAGGGTCCACTGGACAGTTAAACGGCAAAGGCTACAGAAATGTGACCTTTATATCCTTTGATATCCCCATCAGATATTATGCTTAAATTAATAATAATCCCTTGAAAGGTACACTGTACCCTATATTTACCTCGAGGGGTATCGCTTTACATTTTACTTTTGGCTTCTCACTAGATAACATACAAAATGTAATTTACTGAAAAGTTTGTTGAGTAAGATATTACAAACCGTTTCCGCTTCAAGATTATTTTTTTTACTTATGTGCAAATGGAATCCACAACACAACACCATTCCTTTTTCTCTCATGTTTGACCTAGCTGTTATAATTTGAACGGAACATGACTTGACACTACCGTGTGCTCTTTGGCACTGCCATTATCACAGTATCTATAGGAACAGTTGATTTATAATTACAAATTCAAATTCAAAAAGCATTTATTCAATTTAGGCCCTGATAAGGCACTTATGAACGTTAACAAATGGCTCTACACCGGTTCCAAATACAACTTGAACTGAGAAGACTCCGGCTAGAAACTCAGCAAGTCTTTTTTTTTATATGTAAATAGAAGTATTACAATTACAAAATATATATAACAATAGCCTGCGAAGCGAAGTGAACAATTCATTCAAATGCATTCTTGTCATCTACAAAATCAGAAACTTTATAGTACCCTTTCGTGCATAACTTCTGTTTAACTATCTTTTTGAATCTATGTATAGGTAGCTCTTGGATTTCTTTGGGTACTTTATTATAGAAACGTATACATTGCCCCTTGAAAGAGTTAAGGACTTTGCTGAGCCGAGTTAAAGGTACAGCAAGTTTGTGCTTATTTCTAGTGTTCAAACTATGAGTGTCGCTATTCTGTGTAGGAAAGTTATTTAAGTTTTTCCTCACATGAATAAGATTTTCATATATGTACTGTGACGACACTGTCATTAGTATAATATGTAGGAATTAACGTAATTTTTGATACTTATCTTAAAAATTACCGAGTCTTTTTCTAAGACCTGGGTGCCTGGAGCATCCATTCCATTCGTTCAATGGAGCCGAATCTGCACATATCTTCTTCCATTCGGCCATTCTATCCGTCATATCATATCAGCATGAATTCCCTTCTTACTTATATCCTCTTTCAAGCAATCCATCCATCCAGGGCCGTTTATAAGCCGGGGCCCTTGGGCACAAAAGAATTTGGGGCCCCGTTGTAAAGTAAAAAAACATTTTTCTGCTATGAATTTATATTTTTATACTGGTTAAAATTAAAAACTGATATAGTGTCCGATTAAAAAGTTTTTTAGAATTTTGAAGGTAATTCTATCTACCTAAAATAGAAAAAACTTACCCCCTTATTCATAATCGCTTTTTAACTAAATCAGTGTAATAGTGTGCCCCGTCTCACTCTTTCGATCACCAAATGTCACCTGTCTGATAAAGACTTCGGAGTTTTAGCTAATCAACGTTTGACAACTTTATTATGAATAAGGGTCAGAATATAGTGTCAGCGAATATATCGGCCTTTCGGGGCCCCGGCGAGTGTGGGGGCCCTGGGGCCACGTGTGCCCTTATGGTAAAGAAGGAACTACATCCATCACTACTATCCTATCTCACACACTATTACACAATCTAAACATCATATATAAAAGCGGTAGTGTAAATATGGCCATCCATCCATTGGGCAATAACAATAAAAACATGTTTTATGTATTACTCACTAATTACGCTTAAGTGTCGGTATTGGGCGCGATTAGTACCGCCGGCCGACCGCTGTCTGTCGGCGTTACCTTTAATTTTTATTTCAACATATAAAATGATGATGGAAAACCATGAAATGGATGGGTAATATTGAAATGGTTTCGGGGATGGAGGTTCCGTAGCTAATTAATGGAGTTGATGTTAAATGTGCAAATTATAAACGGACCTGACAGATTTATTTAACATTATTAATATTTTAACGCTTTAATTTGGATCATATTTATATAATAAACATTTTATCAATATAGTGTATTAATTACATACAACTATCACAAAAGTTAATAAAGAAACATATAAAAAATCATAATTAATCTAATCCTAACTTCTTAACTTTTAAAAAATACTTTTTTAATTTTTTAATATTTTTTTATATATGCGAAAGTGAGTTTGTTTGTTACGACTTCACGGTTCAACTACTCAACGGATCATCATGAAATTAGGCATGCAGATAGCCTATGGTATGGAGAAGGACATAGGTTTTTTATCCCGGGAACGCGGGTTTAACTGCGGGGGATACATAAATGTTTGTTACAAGTTTAATAAATAAATAAGTTTCCAAATAATTTTATATAATTACCTTATATCTCTCAAAATTTACACAACTATCAAAACGTTATGCCGACATCATTCATGTGATAAATTTATAAATAAAAACCGTCCACTTTTTACGGGTTTGTATAAAAAGGTTTTTACTAATCCCTCAGAACTCCTACATCAAATGGCTGTACAATTTTAAAAGCGTATACTACCTGAACTAAGCTTTAGTTTAATATACAGCCTTGTTATCGACACTGACTCTTGCATAAGATACGCATTTGATACTTCTTTTTTAGGATATTAGCTGTTCGTGTACTGTATAGGTTCTATAGCTTCATAGTTAAGGCGCGGACTGACTACGATTTTGACAGCACTCGTTCTTCACTGGAATGGGGTTGAAAATGGTAAATAATAAATGTGTCGACTCTATGAAATGGACTGATATTTACGGGTTTTCTTTGGATTATACAGAATATACACATTAAATTGAATAAGTGTCCGGTTAACATTCTAATATAATTCTGTATCTTATATATTCTTAAAAATAAAAATTTTGTCATCGCTGAAAATACGGAGAATTTCGACGCGAAAGATTTTTTTAGACGTAACTTACGAATTTTTTATTGGGAATATCAAAGCACTTTTTAATATTCTATTCAGTTTAGATTTTTCTCAAAACCCTCTTCTATCCACAGTATTTTTTTGTGTTAGGTATTTTCATTGCATTACGTCATACTCGACTCTCAAAGAAACCCATTTTTGAGATTTGAGCTTAGACCTGGCCTTAACTAATTATAATAAAAAATAGGTTCTGACATTTACAATGGTAAGATCGAATTTAGCTTAACAGGTTTCTAAAGGTATGTAAGCACTTATAACCCATACAAAAGCTTAATTAATTTAACCATTCAATCCACAAGTACTCTTTAGGGTTGTTTTTTTACAAAAAGGTTGTCAACCTTCATCGTTTAAATTTTATAGACGGCTAAAGCTAGGGTTGTCACAAAAAAACTTTCAATACACGTGATGAAGACATCTTGAGCGATTTAAGTTTTTTATGTCCCGTTTTTGTTAGGTTATTTTTTGTTCGGAATATTGGAGGCGATTAACTAAATGGATGTTTTAATTGCTCCACCTTAATTGTTTAAAAAGGGATTATATTTTATTGGACTTTAGCTGGTTAGTTATCGGAATGGTATTTGGTAGCGAATGAAGACGTTATCATATTCAACAATAAAAAGTAAAATAAGTGATTTAACGTGTCTTATCATCTCAGAGTTGGTATTTGTAATTTTGTATTTATTCAAAAAGGAGGATGTTATCAATTCGGATGTTTGTATTTTTTTTTAATGTACCATTTAAATTTCATATAGATTTGATGATGAGTTTCGGAGACAGACAATGGAACTCTTAAAAAATTACAGCAAATCAACCGCGATGATGCTATCGCATAAATATGCGTTGTTTACGTAGTCACATAACATAAAAGCAAGCCCGAAAGGGTTACGCAGATGAATTCAGTATTATAATGAAACTAAAAATTGAAAAATAAATTAACTTTTTATAAAAAAAAAAATCCTTCAAAGTACACTAAAAACTAAAATAACTCTTATCTGACACTGTTTTGAAGTCAGCGAAATATTTTCTATAGAATTCGAAAAAAGGTTCTCAATTCGATGTTTTTTTTTTATGTTTGTTGCCTCATTTCTCCGTCATTTATTAACCGATTTGGAAAATTCTTTTTTTATTTGAAATGGTACACTTCCCGTTTGGTCCCATTGTCATCAGATCAGGATTTGATTATTTCTTAGTGTACTTTGAAGCCGGATTAAGTTTTTTGTAAAACAGTTCAATTTTTATTTAAAAGTTAATTTAATATTTTTCTGTTTTTTACTCAAAGTAAATAAATTAATGAAATATAAAAATTCTTGTCTGAGGCAATACCCCCACCCTTGAACGATTCCAATTCTCCACCATACAGAAAACAGTTAAAATAAAACTCAAGATCCATGAAGAGGCGCTTTGCTGACAGTGCTTTGGGACGAACTGTGCAGTACACAAATGATATGACCCTACCGATACCGACCACACTCAGCCCTTCTTCAATCTCCTGGATGTGAGGAGATACCCCTTGAATCAAGCGTCTGTAAGCTACGGTAACCGCTTACCATCAAGCGGGCCGTATGCTTGTTTGCCACTCTAAAGATAATTCAAAAACTCACGTTCCTATTAAATTTATTAGTAATCTCGTATAATTTAGTACAATATCGGATTACGATAATTGGTATTAATTGCCTTATTTATATCAATATTCCTCACGTAGGTAGTAGGTATTTCAAGTAGTTTTTATAACCAACTTAATGTTATTGTATTGTGTTATTATGACGTGAGGGACTCCAATCTAAATGCTTTCTGTTTAATGACTCTATTTTATTGTCACATCCGTATACAGAGTGTTTAGAAATGATTTTTGTTGTAAGTAGTACAACTGTGTAGAGTGTGGACAGTTTGATTGTTATGTCATAGAAATTAAATTGTTTTTTTTTAATAAGAAATCTTACTTACACTCTATCAACCAGGTTAATCACTTTTTATTAATCGACTTCAAAAAAAGGAGACCTAGCCTACCATTCTTAAACGTCAAAAAAGTAATTTAAAAAAATTTAATCAACTTCCAAATACACTAAAAGGTACGAAATAACTCTAACCTGACACTGATTGAAGTCAGCGAAAGAGCACGACGTATTCCATTGAAAATATTTCGCTGACTTCAATCAGTGTCAGGTTAGAGTTATTTCATACCTTTTAGTGTATTTGGAAGTCGATTTAATTTTTTTAAATTACTTTTTTTGACGTTTAAGAATGGTAGGCAATCTTAAATTTATTACTTTTTGACAAAGATTATCGATAATAATATGGCGATACAAATGAATCTTAGGTACTGTTTAACATTAAGATTAATTTTTCTTTGACATTGTTAAACTTCAAAAAGTAATTAGCCTGGTGGACAGAGTTTGTGAGGAAGTTTGTGAGGATGTATGAATGTTTCTTCACGCAAAAATACTGAACAGATTAGGATGTTTGACACATAGATAGATACCCTAGAAGAACATAAAGGGAAACATAACAGGCAGGTGAAACCGCGGGTCGTTAAATAGTTTACGTATATTGAAGAAAAAGGTTTACGCTCACTGCTTCTTTGTTTAAGTTTTGTAATGTTGGTTAAGTTAGGCATTTACGCCCTTACTCATAAAACGTTATTTAACTAATAAGCTGATTAAGTGGTCACCTAAATAACGTCAAATTGTTGTTATTTGACCATTTATTCAGTAGATTTAGTTAAATAGCGTTTATGAGTAAGGCCGTTAATCTATAAATGTTAACTAACCCACCCATACAAATGCCACAGGTTTCCGTTCCCGTGGCCTCCCCATAGCCGCGGTGATCAAAGGCCGACGCTAATCGCGACACATATTAATTGGGTTGTGCTAAATTGTATGGAAATTTGTGCTTTAAATGTATAGAGTTATTTGCGTATTTAAGGCGATGATAGCTCAGTGGTAGTGGGTTCGAAACCTATGAACTTGAGCTTTCGGTGAAGGAAAACATCGTGAGGAAACCATAGCACGGTGGTAGGGTACTTTGTAGTACCCATCTAGCTGGCTATCACCCTCTAGTTGAAAATCTGTCGATAACCACCTGTCGATGTGTTCCGACAGCTGCACTTGAGAGCCAGTTCCTTCTAGGCTTTCTTTCTTACCACTTACCTATACACACTTATTAATTTAATAACTAATCATGGGCCCAAGTCTGCAATATAGTAGTCTGCTTGTGGGGGCTGGTCTGTTTAAGTTTGCCATTTTTTTTTTTTATTAAATATAGATTCAGTCTACTTTGTAGTGTTGCCGCCGCGCCGGGGCACGCAATTGTTGTCAGTGCGATTAGAATGTAAATATTATGTAATGAATCTAAGCTTGTTTTGAAAAGAGTCATTGCTGAGTTTATTGCCGGCTCTTCTCAGCAAATGCAACCTTCCGAACCGGTATTAGAGTATTAGAGTCAGACTTTTCCACGACCCGCGGCGTGTAAGGTGAACCTTAACCAACTGCGCCAACTGGCCCGTCATTTTAATTAGTATTTACATTTACATTTTAGTTGAATTAGTAGACTACCACTTTCAAATCTGTCAATTTTGACACCAATGATAGTTCATTGGAACACAATTGTTATTTTAAATTCTCAATTCAAAATTCAAAATCATTTATTCAAATAGACCTTTACCTTTGCAGGCACTTATGAAAAGTCTGACTCTAAAACTCTAATACCGGTTCGGAAGGTTGCATTTGCTGAGAAGAGCCGACAATAAACTCAGCAACTACTCTTTTCAAAACAAGCTTAGATTCATTACATGACTTGACAGACAGACACTAAAATTTTCCTATAAGAGTTCCTTTTTAGGGTTCCCTACCCGAAGGGTGCCCAACGGGACCCTATTCTTAAGCCTCCGCTGTTCGTCCGTCTGTCTGTCAGTGGGCTGCATCTCATGAACCGTAATAGGTAGACAGCTGAAAATTTCACGGAATATGTATTTCTATCGCCGCTATAAGAACAAATAATAAAAATGAAATAAAATTACATATTAAAGGGGGCCCCATACAAGAAACGTTTTTTTATTGCAATATTTTGTTAGTTAATATTGTACGGAACTCTCCGAGTGCGAGTCCGACTCGTACTTGGCCGGTTTTTATTTGACTTTTAAGTACCTCAAAAAAATGTTAAAATATTTTTATTGTCTCAAAATTGTCAACCCTGTATATACCCAGATTTATACATATATGTATAACTTAATACGTGAATCAACAGCACTATTAAGTATGTATAACTTATGTTTTATGGTTTATTTTTATTTGCTCGTTAAGTTACTGTTTCGCTTCGCATTCTCAGAAACTCGAGTCGTCGGTTATAGTTTTTGTATTTCTAATAGCTTCCTAAACCTTTGATTTATGTTTTTATTTCGGCCGTTTTGTGGGTTTTTAAGACGTGTGGGAAAGGGATGGAGCACTTAAGGTGAGTTAAGTTGTCTTTATTATTACTTATGCATGTTTAACGACGTGATTTTATTTCTATTTGAAAAAAAACATAGCCGTCATGAAATCTTTACTTTGAACCAAGTAAATTAAATTGTTTATATATTTTATCCAAGGACAAAAAGTAATGTTATTTTACAATTGGTTGAGCCAACGAACAAATTACGGAAAAAAAACAAAAAAAATACTAAGAAATTTTCGCATCCATACTATACTATACTATAGTATACTATACTATACTATACTATACTATACTATACTATACTATACTATACTATACTATACTATACTATACTATACTATACTATACTATACTATACTATACTATACTATACTATACTATACTATACTATACTATACTATACTATACTATACTATACTATACTATACTATACTATACTATACTATACTATACTATACTATACTATACTATACTATACTATACTATACTATACTATACTATACTATACTATACTATACTATACTATACTATACTATACTATACTATACTATACTATACTATACTATACTATAAATATTGTAAATTCGAAAGTAGCTCTGTTTGTTTGTTACGCTTTCACGCCTTAACTACTGAACCAATCTTCATGAAATTTGGTATGCAGATAGCCTATGGTATGGAGAAGGACATAGACTACTTTTTATCCCGGGAACGCGTATAAAACCGCGGGGGACAGCTAGTTTATTATATTTTAATAGAATGTAACTACGTCTTATCAATCACTTGCTCAAGAATAAGGTTTAATTCATTTTTGAGTCGACTTTTGATAACATATAATATTTATTATTAGTAGAATAAATATTGTCAATCGTATTCCAATAGCATTACTGATCAAGTTCCTTCGCCCACAATAACTCCGTAGCACACATAAGTGAACCGAACTCACGCGGTAACTAAGCATTGTAAAACAATTTTCGTAGCAAGGAAAACCGTAGCACTTGCTACGTCGTAGAGACTAATTGCTGACAAAGAGATTTAGACGCGTTTTTACGTAATTTTGTGCATTAATTTTATATAATTTTACCCCCTTATTAATAAATAAGGTGTTAGTCAAGTAAAGTAATACCTAGGTCTTAAATATATCCGTCACTTTCTAATGTCATATAACAAAAAGGGCCAGGGCTATCTTAATACCTGGGTGTTACAAAACTGACTAAACCTTATTTATTAATAAGGGGGTTAAAGTTTATGTCGCCTGCGGTTTCACCCATGTTTCCAGGATAAAAAGTACGTACCCAATATCTCTTCACAACATAGGCTATCTGCATGTCAAATTCAAAATTCAAAATTCAAAAATCATTTATTCAAATAGACCTTCGCAGGCACTTATGAAAAGTCTGACTCTAATACTCTAATACCGGTTCGGAAGGTTGCATTTGCTGAGAAGAGCCGGCAATAAACTCAGCAATTACTCTTTTCAAAACAAGCTTAGATTCATTACATAATTTTACATTCTAATCGCACTGACAACAATTGCGTGCCCCGGCGCGGCGGCAAAACTACAAAGTAGACTGAATCTATATTTAATAAGTAAATAAATAAAAAAAATCATCGCGATCGGTTCAGCGGTTTAGGTGTGAAAGCGTAACAAGCAAACAAATCACATTCGCATTTATAATTTAAGGTAGGATTAGTAGTATGGATTTATTCGTTTGAAGGATCTGATCTTAATGTTTTAAGAAGGAGGAATACTATAGCTCGGTGGTATGGTATTTTGTAGTACCCACCTGGATGGCTACTACCCTCAAGTTGAAAATCTATCGCCAAGCACCTATCGATGTGTTCCGACAGCTGCACTTGAGAGCCAGTTCCTTCTAGGCTTTGTGTGCTTACCACCTTCGGCCACATCATCACTTACCTTGGTGAAATTGCAGTCAAGAAAAATAAAAGAACATGCTATGTTTTCCGTGTAAATATTATACCTATACTAGCTGCCCGGCCCGACTTCGTTCACGTGGTGCTACCCTATCCTACCCTATCTAAACCATCCATCGATAATATAACCTAGATACCGACTGCAACGCCATCTGCCGGGCTGATTTGTAAATCTAAACCATCCAGGGCTCCACCCAAATGCATACAAAAAAATTCATTCAAATCGGCCCAACCGTTTAGGAGGAGTTCAGTGACATACACACGTACAGTAGTATTTTATATACAATATAAATATTACAAAAGTGAAATAGGTAAATAAATAACATCTAAGAAGTTTATAAAACTTCTTCTCCAAGTCCATTAGTCTACATAAATATTTCTCACGAACAGGCGAATCCGTTCCCAAACCAATTAATAATTCAAACAGTTTAAATAGCTTAATTATGTTAATATAACTTGTAGCATTATAAGAGGACTCTTTGACATCTATAATTAACATATCGAAGTCTTATCTTTGTTTTAATCGACATTGATTCGTTAAATGTTGTTAAAATGTGCACTTTTTGTCTTTGTTTCTATATAAAGTCACGTTTGAAGCTAATTTGTAATATAATGAGTCAATATTTCTCTCGACGATAGTTGGCGTGGTTTGTAAGATTCCGCCTATCGCACCGCAGGTTGTGGGTTCGATTCCAAACTAAGACATGCATTTTTGTGCATGAACATGTCTGCATGTCCCGAGTCTGGATGTAATTATGTATATTAAGTATGAATTTACGAACTAAAAGTAGTATATGTAGTATATCAGTTATCTGGTTTCCATAGTACAAGCCCTGCTTAGTTTGGGATCAGATGACCGTGTGTGAGGAATGTAAAAAAAATGTACTAATTGATACCTTTACTTACCTCTTCAGGAATAAATGGATTTTAAATTCAGTCAAGGTACTATCACCTCGCTATGGTTCCTCACGAAGATTTACTTCATTGGAAATTCAATTTAGCATAAGATTCGAACCCAGGATGTCAGCCATGGCTAACACCTCAACGTCTGTTTCTGTTCCAGTATTCTTCTTTATTCTCTATTTATCTATTCTCTTCTACTTCTGTTGGTAAAGATCCTAAATGCATAATTATAAAAGAAATATCTTTCCCAATATTCACGCAGCCTTAAGCACTTTAAATAGCAAGCCAGTATTTGCATCAAACGTACAAAGAATCCCATTATATTGTAGTTATATTGTTTCCAATCAGCGTTCTATCAGCTAAACGATTTACTCAAAGCAAATGAAGCCTTCCCAATAAAAAGCAAATCTAATGCCATTACAATGCTCTAATTAAACTCCCGCGAAACAAAACAATATATACGTTCCGCGTCACTTGTACAAACAACTGTCGGCTTAATTACACTTATATTGCGCTATATGACTACTATACGGCTATATGGTTATATAAACGTGTACGTCGCTTAATATAACGTATATCGTTAATATTTCAAATGGATACATAGTAATAACAATGCGATGTGATGGCAACGCACACAATTAGGTGGTGCTATGCGTACCATGGATGTATGTGCGGTGAGAGATTTTAGTTCATCTGAATTTATTTCTCGCGGATATCTTATTTTAAGCAATATAGACTTTGTATTATGGGTGTAGGGTAATGTAACTGTTATCTCTAACTGTACTAATTTATCAGAAGGTTAGATTTGGCGATGATATAAATGAAATTCACTTGAAAATCTAACTCCGTTTATTAAGCTATCTATTTTGATATAAATATCTATAAATAAATAATAAATATCTTGGGACATTCCTCACACACGGTCATCTGATCCCAAACTAAGCAGAGCTTGTACTATGGAACCAAGATAACTGATATAATACATATACTACTTTTTGTTTGTAAGTACATACTTAATATACATAATTACACCCAGACTCAGGACATACAGACATGTTCATGCACACAAATGCATGTCCTGTGTAGGAATCGAACTCACGACCTGCGGCGCGTAAGCCAACTGCGCCAACTGGCCCGACAAAGATATGTCCCAACAATGGAGAAATTAGAAACTAGAAGACTGATAGGTATACCACTTTTATTTTTAAATATGCTAGTAAAATAAATAGTTACGTATCGATTCAGAACATTATTTTATTGTGTAAAACAATATCCCAACAAAAACGTTCTGCAAAAACGTGCAAGTCTCGATTAAGATTACTTGGCTATAAAATTACAGTTTAAAAAAAACTAAAAAAAACACGCTTTAAAAAGCCCTGCACTAAAAAGTGTTAAATAATTATAAAATTGAACCTAAGTAGTCACGTCAAGTAGACCGTAAGGGATGTAAGCAATTTTTGTAATTAAGTTCAATCTTTGAATGAAAATGCGTGGGGTCGGTTCGCGTAGTATGGACCATTTTAGGTATTCACAGCACGTTCCTCTTTCATTTCAATATATCTAAAAGTTATATTATTGTGAAAATAACTTCCCCATTGCATGCTTGCAATAAAAACTATTGTAAACCTAGAGCTACTTATAACTTAATATAAAATAAATTAAAATGATTTCCACGCATCACATTTTGTTGAACGTGTAATCCACAAATCCAACAGGCGCCACCTGGGCATGTGTGCGCGGGGTTCGCTAGTGTGTGTGCTGTAATAGAGCGATGACGTGATTTCCTGCGCTGAGTTATTGCTACTGTACCGGCGCTAAATGCCTCGCCGGCTGTGACCTTGTCGCGGGGTGATATTTTATTTAGATATTTGATTATTAATTGTGTTTTTTTTTGTAATTTGACAAATTATAGTGTACACCGATAAATTTGAGATTTGCATTTATTTTAAACGCAGCTAGATTTGAGTTAGTAACATCAAAATTAAATTAAAATTGGTTGTAGTTTTTAAACGAATCAACAGTTTTTTTGTCTGCAGGTGGTCCACCTGATGTTAAGTGGTGACCTTCGCCAATGGATATTAGCAAAACCCGCGTGATTGTCAATGTTTTTTAGATCTATATAATGTCTAGAGGGGATAATTCCATTTTTTTAATGATTTTATTTAAGTTTCCATTCAAGTATCGAGCGGTCGAGCCTCTATTTTATAGTCAACTCTACATCTTATAAAGTAAGTTTTATATTTAAAAAAAATACTATTGCACACAATTACATTAGCTCGGTAGAAACAATAATAGTTTATGTCTCACAACTTTAAGACATAATCTGGCCATTGAATAGTTGTAAATTACACGATTATCAATATTGTTTTGATAAGTATGGTATACCTATCAAGTCATGGTGACTTCCTCATTGATCAGGATTATGAACTCAAATACAGATGTGTAATAAAGTAGTTTTTAATTTATATCCTGATATTAGGAAATAAAATACCAAGTTATAGGTTCCACCCCATGGTTCTGCCCCCATGCCCAAGGGATCTTAGGTTTTCCCTGGACTAAAGTATCGTATGTTATTTCAGGGTACGATCTCGATATCACACGCTAAGATATTGCTATTGCTAGGCTGAGTGGTAACAAACATACACAAAAAAACTTTCAAATTAGCTTTAAAAAAAACTAGCTTTAACATCCCCTAAACCCCTTCTTAGGGGTAGTTTTGAAAAACTACTAATGAGAATCTTTATTATTTATTTAGGCAAGTAATCAAGCTAAGTTTCAAGTTTATAAACCCAAGTAATAAGATTTTTTAAGGATTTTCCAAGGATTATGAAGAGAAAAGGTTGAATTTCGAAAAAACCCCTCTTAACTTATAAGAAAAATTATGTTGATGAATCAGTCAGTCAGACAGTGAGGACAAGGAATTATTTATATATAGAAAACGGTATATGTATATGTTTACAGGGTGACGGCGAAATTCCACCTATTCCTTGAAAGGGGTTATGGAGGTGCAAGGTGGATCACACCTCCATTTAAAAGGGAAGATCTTCCGCCAGGCTGGGCCACCGTGCCTGGGGACCGCGGTCCAACTGTACATGTCGGACAGTTGTATGGAAATTCTGGAGAAAACTTCGTAAGCGCGATGCAGAATGTTGTGGCGCCACGCCATCTATCTTTATGTGTGCGAACTATCTCAGTGTAACTGATTTATCAGTGTGGCTGATAGATGTCGGGTTGTACTACAGGTTGTACTAGACTTTTTGTTTTGTTATTATATTTGTTTTTTCTCTTTTTTTGCTTTTCTCTATAATATGTTCTTCACCTTAAAAATACTTAATACTTTTTTGTAATCTGTGGATAGCGTAGTTGGTCTGACTTTGATAATATTTTTATAACTTTGTACCATGTATAACCAATTATTGTCATTCTGTTTGTTGTCCTGAATAAAATAAAATAAAATAAAAAATAAAATAGACGTCATAAGCAACAAATTAAGACCAGTTAACTAGAGATCGAAACTGGATGGTTAAGCTGTGTCGATTCTTTATGATAACAACAACAATTAATTATGAAAAAAACTACTCCACTGTAAAATAACCCCTTTATTCATAATAATGTTATCAAACGTTGATTAGCTAAAATTCCGAAGTCTTTATCTGACATTTGGTGATCGAAAAAGTGAGACACATTACACTGATTTAGTTAAAAAGCGATTATGATAAGGGGGATAAATATTTACAGTTAATTTGAAAGATGAAAAACGAGTGATAATTAAAAAAATGCTTGCCAAAAATTTAAATAATCTCAGTAATAAAAGGTATTTGCTAAAAAATCGAAGAGCCGTTACAGCTCTAACCAGCCAATTTTGATCCCTAGTTAACTGATGACATCTAGTACAAATCCTTTCAAGAAATAGGTCAAGTTTCCCTTTCACCCTGTATATACTTTGTCCGGTGGGCCTTGAGAGAGGGGGATTTTTGTAATACCAAGGCTTTGTCTTTGTTCATATTTATTTAATTATAGATTAAATTGTTGTTATCGCTCCGCACTGTTATCTATTTAATAATACCAATTTTTTATTAACGCATTATAAATTACTATCTTAATGATAATTGTATGGTTATTGGTAATCGGCGATATCGTTTTACATTGGCGTAATATTTAGAACGAACTTATATTAATTGATTAAATTTTGTGGTTGCTAATGACTCAACTGAAAATTCTCATCTTATACAAAATTTAATATTATGTTAGTATATTTTATAGTCAGTGCATTTAATATTTCTTAAAAATTATGGATAGGATTGTGACAATAAAAAAAGATACATGTTTCATTCAACGTCTACTATTCTTATTTTTTAACTAATTCTCAGTTATTAAAGATGAACCGAACTAAAACAATAATTAAAACCGTGTTGTCATTTGTTTATGCTGAATCAACTGAGTCCCACAATTTCTTAGATAAAAAGTAGTTTAAGTATTATTTTGTACGTAGATTCAAAGTTTCAAGACGCTACATAACCTTTGAACATCAATTTACCGAGATCCATTATGTCAGAATAGCACAACAGTTTCAAAACTTGAGCTAAAGTAATATCCCGTGGGACGCCGCGACAAAGTCACACCGCGCGTCCCCAGCGAGGGGGTGGAGAAGGCAACAACTCATAAAATTAAGCGATTTGGATGTGAGTTAGTCTAACTGTGAGGATCGCCGCGTTAACAGTTCGCTAGCTGTCCTTGTCGCACACACTCACAGGCGCACGGGTCGTGTGTACGGCACACACACCGGATTAGGCTCCGCGAGTCGCCAGTACAACGTCACATCTTCTGGTAAACGTTTCATATCTGTCGCAGTTCGTATACGATTCTACTAACGCGAACGTTTCGCGTGACTTTACAACGACACCGCGCTCGGAAGTGACTCTAATTGATTTTCAATTAAGATCTGATTTCTTTATACTGTGACATTTAAGTGTTTTTTTATGAGTGATTATTTTGGACGGATATTGGACCAGTTTTTTTGAGGTTAGTGCTTATTTTACTTTTAAATTAAGCGTGACTGATGCTTAATTAAGCGTTTTTTTTATTAATTGGAGCTTGTTAAGTAAACAAAACAGGTTATGTATCTATGTAGTTGAGTTATTTGAAATTATTTTTTGATATGTTATCTAAGATTATTATGATTGATTACTTTGTTTACTTGTGTTTGCTCGTGGCTGCGTCTGTGAAAGTATTGTAATTTCCTTGGAAAATGACTTAAAAGCTTTGTTGATTTACTGATCCGTAATTTGCTTTTTAATTTATTTACTATAGATACTATTTATGTTTTGTTTTGGTCAAATTCTGAATAACTATATGGAAGAGAACCCACAATGGGATGAATTTTGTTGAGCTTATATCTTTATATTCTCGCACTTACTGGTGCGTTACGGCGGCACTTGAGAGCCTGTTCCATACTAAGCTTTGTGAGCTTACCACCTTCGGCCACCTCATTACTGATTATATTGAGATTCTGGTCAAACATAAGCCATATTTACATGAATGAAGTTTAGGTTTACTTAATTCAACTTTCTCATAGAATTTGATATTTAATGATTCTGTATGCATTTAAGTAGCAAGAGTTAATGATATAATGTTTCTTTTAGTTCTGTATATGCAGCTAGGAGTTGTCTGCATCCTATAAAGTTACTTTCACTTTGTACTCTTAGTTATGATCTAGACTTATTTTGTCTAACTTTCTCAGAGATTCGAATATAATGTATCGTATCATTTTTAAGCGACTTCGAAAAAAGGAGGAGGTTCTCAATTCGGTTGTATTATTTTATGTTTGTTACCTCATAACTCCGTCATTTATTAACCGATTTGGAAAATTCTTTTTGTATTTGAAAGGGTACACTTCCCGTTTGGTCCCATTGTCAGATCAGGATTTGATTACTTCTTAGTGTACTTTGAATTTGGTTTAAGTTCTTTGTAAAACAGTCCAATTATTTTGGATTCTTATGCCAGTAGAAGCGCTCGTGGTGTAGCATGATTAGCCGTTCTTAATCGATCGCTAAGTTAAGCTACGCCTGTCGTGGTCGGTACCTGGATGGGTGACCGCCTAGTGGTATTTCAAATCGAGCGTTTCCGTGCTTCGGAAGGCACGTAAAGCCGTTGGTCCCGGTTATCACTTAATTGGTGATAGTCGTTAAGCTAGTTGGATGCCTCCTAGGCGGCTTGAAAAATTCCTACAGTAGGTTGACCACTAGCCTACCTCCACCGATCCGCAGTGGGCACGCGTGGTGGAGTATTGCCCATTCCCTTTCACCAAGGAGGCCTGTGCTCAGCAGTGGCTGATGATGATGCCAGTAGAGTCAGATATTAATCAAGTCAAATGTATCAAATAATTCGTGTTATTATTCGAGCATCTGTGTTATCTATCAATAAAATCAGCTTGTCTGTCTATCTATCTATTTGTAACTTATGCGTCCGACTATTTATCCGAAGTATTCCCATTTGCGCACCGATTTTTTGAGCACCGATCCTATTCCCTTTTCAGCACCGATTCATATTTTGGATCGGTGCTCAAATGGGAACAAAAATTAAATACGAAATCATTCCCTTTTGAGCACCGACAGTTTTGTAGCTGCTAGTGTTGTGGTGTTTAATAAAACGTATCGATAAAAATTTACAGTTTTATTATAAAGAAAGAGTAAAAAGTATTATCGTTATCGTAGCACCCATTTTTAGAGCATCAGAACTATTCCGCTTTGAGCACTGATCAATATATTAGGTTAGCTGTCAATTGCTGAACAAAATAAACTTACTGTTGTTGATATTGGCCCCGATTCTGTTGTTCACAACTAAACTAATTTTAATGTCACTATGTCTCTTTCTAACAAAGAACATAAGAAAAGGATGTAAGAAATTTAGTCCTGTCAAATTAGTCCAATGCTTGTTTTCAATATAAATTTAGTCGCCATCTATCGCGGTCACGCCTAAATACACGCAAAATAAGACGGCAAAGATTAATTTGACAACTTAAAATATGTTCTATCCTTTTTCAATCATGTTCGTAAGAAAGAGATGAGATGTGACTAAAATTAGTTTAGTGCGATTTACGACAGAATCGGCACCATTACCTAGTAATAATAATAAATTAATCCGCCGCCTCCACCCTACCCTACCCTACCCTACCCTACGGGTATGAAAAATAGTTTACGTCCTATTTTCAGACCTACTGAATATACACACAAAATTTCATAAGAATCGGTCAAGCCATTTCGGAGGAGTTTTTTTTTACAAACACTGTGTTCTAATACTTACATTTTTAAACTCGTGATATCTTTCGAATGGAATGTCCGAATTGAATAATTCAAAAAGTTATATAAAGGTATTGAAGCAGTCTTGAATATGAAGGCATCAAGATACAAATAAAGAGCCTTTCTAGCGGCGGCATATCAATTAAATTTTTAAAATGAAAGTACACTTATTGTGGCATAACTATAATAGTTAGACATATACTGTCCCGACACTTTTTGTAAATAATGATGTGTTTTACAAAGTCGTAGTACATTATTTTATTCTATCATCAATAGTTTTCGCAGCGCACGCGATGTAAAGAATATTTTAGGTAATTTTTTACACCTTGGGTTACATTATTGGAGTTTTAGTAAGGATCCCTAATTTTTTTGAAAATATAATATAGCCTATGTCACCCGGGGATAGTGTAGCTTCCCAACAGTGAAAGAATTTTTCAAATCGGTTCAGTAGCTTCGGAGCCTATTCAATGCAAACAAACAAACAAACAAACAATCAAATCTTTCCTCTTTATAATATTAATTAGATTAGATAAACAAAATAGGTTGATTATGGCGCAAGTGGTGTTTGCCTATAAGTAATTGTGCATTTAGATTAAGACTATGTATACTATTAAAGATAATGTATTAATGTAACAATTGTTGGCAAACCAATAAATAAATAAATAACAGTCTCTTACGGAATACGACAGGAGCCGCGTGCAAAAGTTGTAATGACATTAATTAAGCGTACCAAGTAACCCACAGATAATTGCCGATTATCGTATTATATTATTGATTGTTTATCTATATTAATGATATGTAATTGCCCGAATGTATATTGATAATGATAATTGATTGCATGCTATTATTCACGCCATGTAATAATAACTATGCATTGGTCTTGATGTAATTAATAAGGGATTGGTCTAGTTTGTCTTCTAGGAATCTATTGAGGAATTAAGAATAGCTAAAGAAGTGAGTTTGTTTGTTACGCCTTCACGCCTCAACTACTCAACGGATCATCATGAAATTTGGCATGCAGATTTTGCATTTATCCCGGAAACGCGGGTGAAACCGCGGGGAACAGCTAGTATATATATATACCGACGGAGGAAGTACCTACTTATAGTCTTTCAATAGTTATCAGTCTGTTATGTACCTATAAACTACACACCATTTTGTTTTTTTTTGTCTTTAGTTTGTTTTTTGTATTATTTTCTAAATCAACTGTTTAGAGATCTATCACAGAGAGAAGTTATTTTGGGAGATCTGAAGGTCTAAAAAAGCCACTCAAGCAGGATTGCTAAAAGGAAACATGAATTCACAGCAGATCTTATACAATCCGAATCAGTTACCTAATAAATTATATATTTAGTGAAGCGCTCGTGGTAGCATGATTAGCCGTTCTTAATCGATCGGCAAAGTTAAGCTACCACCGTCGTGGTCGGTACCTGTATGGGTGACCGCCTAGTGGTATTTCAACTCGAGCGTTTCCGTGCTTCGGAAGGCAAGTAAAGCCGTTGGTTTCGGTAATCACTTAATTGTGATAGTCGTTAAGCTAGTTGGAGGCCTACTAGGCGGCTTGAAAAGCTCCAACAGTAGGTTGACCACTAGCCTACCTCCACCGACCAGCAATGGGCACGCGTGGTGAAGTATCTGCCCATTCCCTTTCACGATAATTTGTGTGCAGGAGGTCTGTGCTCAGCAGTGGGATATTATAGGCTGATGATGATGATTTAGTGATTAATATTTGTATACAAAAATATTGAAATAACATAAAACGAATTATTATTCTGCCTAAATGCTCGTAGTGGCGCTTTCAAACCCCAAATACAGAAAATAGCTGCTCCAATGGCTAGGATTCTGATGATATAATTCAGAAAGATATGTAGCACGTGTTTTTCTTTGCATATAAGACTAGCATTCCGCTCTACAGTTTCACCCGTGTTTTTACCCCTTTAGGGTTTAATATTGAGAAACTCTTGCTACAGAAATTTGTGTAGTTTTAGAATAAGTTTATTAATACTCAGAGTATCAAATGACTTTTATTTTCAAGGGATGTAGATGAACTATACAGTGATGAGTCATCGGCTGTTATTCCAGGTAATATAATCGATTGTGTTCAGGGAAAACTTTATTGGTTCTGTGTATGTGGAATATTTAACGTTCTATCAATTTACAAAAAGCTAGGAGTGAATACCAATAATGGAAGTATAATGGAGGCATTTAAAAGCCAATGAAAATATTATAATTATTTTGAACTAGATTCGCCCCGCGTTTTCACTCTCAATCTCCTGTTTTACCCCCTTAGGGGTTGAATTTAGAAAAACCCTTTTTTGTACATTCCTACTTTATTCAGAGAACCATTTGTTAGTGATTAGTGAAAGAAAATCTGTGTAGGGTAAAAAAAAAACTTTTATTTGGAGTCAGTTGCACTGACGATTAATATAAATATAAAAACCGGCCATGTGCGAGTCAGACTCGCACACGGAGGGTTCCGTACAATATTAACTAACTCAACTTTGCTATGAAACAAAAAAACGCCAGAAAAAGACGTTTCTTGTATGGGCGCCGCCTTTAATTTTTAATTTTATTTCATTTTTGTTGTTTCTGTTATAGCGGCAATATAAATACATATTCTCTGAAAATTTCAGCTGTTTAGCTATTACCGTTCATGAGATACGGCACACTGACAGACAGACGGACGGACGGACGGACGGACAGACTGACGGACAGCGGAGTCTTAGTAATAGGATCTCGTTTCGCACCCTTCGGGTACGGAACCCAAAGAAGCCACGTTGAATGCCATTGCTGATTCGTTGATCAGATGTCCTGAAATTAATCGAGTGATTATTTAAAATTATTAGAACTACATTGTGAAGTCGGGAAAGGAATTCTACTCAGCAATTTACTCAAGTAGCCTTTTTAATAACCCTGCTTATAACATCAATTAGTAAAATCATTTTCAAACTAAATGATTCATCATGTCATAATTATATTGAAATGTAATTTATCTAGATCATCACAAACCGATGTATTTCACAATTGATCTATTAATAGTTAAAGATCGAGCACGTTTTTAATTGTAATAATAAGTGTCAATGATTTCATAATGTTATTGTGTAAAAGAAGACTTGCAGGGGGCCAAGTGAAGCCATTTTTTAAGTAGATGTTTCATTGCATGATGCATTTGATTAGTCTGGACGCGGCATTAGGTTCTTGTACCTTTAAGGCGCCGATTCCACAGAAAAGAGTTCTAGAGTTCCGCGTTCCGAGTTCCGCGTTCACTACTGTACACACAGTGAGCGAGCAGTCTAGAGTTCTAAACGTAAATGGGCAAATTTGTAGCTTGTCCCATTGGCGGACAGCAACAAAAATAAGAAAGTTTATTACTGTAGTGTATTTAGAAAAAAAAGTTATAGAGTACTGAAGATTTTAAAAATAATTGGAGATATTATGAAATTGCAAGGTAGCATTAATTAGTATCTCGTACCAAAAGGTGCTTGCTGTATGTAATAATAACAGGTGGAGATTTCGAGATGGCATATTTTTGAAACCTATGTTGGGTTAGTCATGCTGAACAACTTTTACTATGGAACCAATAATGAATTCTCAAAAAAAATATATTTTACTTTCCATAGTAAATGTCAACCTTGCTCGATTATCATAATGTATGAACAGTAAATAAAAAAATTGATTATTCATTGTTGGTCCCGTAGTAAAAATTGTTCAGCATGACTAACCCAACATAGGTTTCGAAAATATGTCATCTCGAAATCTCCACCCAGTATACATACAGCAAGCAAAAGTTTGTTTATATTCTTTATCTCGCCTCATTGGCATAACTTTAGTTTCATTAGTGGCCGCTCATGGGCCAGAATGCCCATTGTCCTATCCACCTTGTGTCACTCAGTAAATTAAACAGTGATAGCTCAGACGTATCACCAACTGCCAGCTTTAGATAATGGAACTCCGACAGAACTCGTCTCATACTCGGCGTTCAAGAGAACGCGAGTTCTCTGTGTGCAATGAACAAAGGCGCCGCATAGATTACAGTGAACGGGGAACTCAGAACTCGGAACTCCAGAACTCTCTCTGTGGGACCGGCGCCTTAGCTTTTCCCCGATCGTGTGAATTTACGCTGACAAAAGAAATCCATTATTAAGTGAATATAATCCATTAGTAATTTGATATTTGTCCTTGATCACTTTTAAAGGCTTAAGATATTTAGCAACGGATAATAAATACTTGTAATCAATTTAAATATTCATTGCTTTTCTATTTTTCGAGTCGTGTGCGATTAAAAATGAAAACAAGCAATGGAATTCGTCAAATGGAGTGTTTCCTCATTGTTATGGATTAAGTAATCAATGCTGATCAATCATTAAGCGATTTTGTGTTGTATTTAGTTCGCGATTGACGTCATTGTAGTAAGCATAAATTGTAATTAATAGCTATTAATAATTATTACATTATCTTGTAATGTGTTTAAGTATATCAATATTTATATATAACTTGTTCTTCTTTGGAATTGCAATAAAGCTGAAGGTTTTTTGTTTGTTTTTTTGACGCAATAATCTCTGGAACTACCAATTGGATTCGAAAAAATCTTTCACAAATAAGAAGCTACACTATCCCCGAGTGTAATAGGCCTTTTTATCCCGGGAACGCGGGTAAAACCGCGGGGGACAGCTAGTGTTTTTAATATTTAGCTCTATTTTTAAGAGTTTGGCATCTGTAGGTTTGAAATGCCGACATCTTTCGAACTTTATAACTTTTAGTTAGTATTTGGATTTATGAACAAACTTTCTCCCGCGTTTCCGAGACGAAGTACTCTATATCGTATTCCAGAAACTAAAGTAACCATACTATATAGGTATACTTATTTTCTTAAAAATCCGTTCTTGCGTTACGGAGCTTAGTGGTAACAAAGATACACTGTGACATTAGGTATATTAGTACGATTAATGTTATAGTAATGATAAGGTTGTTAAATATGGCATTTCAAAAAGGGCGTAATAAGAGCTCTTCAGGGTCGGCATCACATTGGCATTCTGCATATTTGCCGTACCAGGGGGTACGGCAAATATCCATAGACAATGGCCGTCTGCCTGTCTGTAAAAAAAAAACAATTGAAAACCAGTATGGAGATTCCACATTCAAACATAAACCGATAAAAAAACCAAACAAACACACGTGAAGTTTAAAAAATTATATATAATCCTAAATAACCACAGATTAATAAATAATTGAGATTGGAGATAATAAATTGATGCCTTAATTTTATTAATCGTATTATATTATTTATCTGTGTCATTATGATATTTTATGATAAAGTGACAATCGATTTGTTGGAAAATTTCGTGTTACTATCTTTATGGTACCTATAAATTGTGGAGATTAATTGCTTATTTACTTGTTGATCCTTGGCTCTATCGGAATCTCCGGATCTTGATCAACAATTTGTGTGGCTTCAGTAAAGTTCAGGAAAGTTGTGTTGTGTATCGTATTTCTTGTATAGTTCAAATCGAGTTGAGTATCTTGATATTGTAGATAGATAGATAGTTAATACTTTATTGTTACACCAAAACATTATTTCAAATAAAACTTAAAACTAACAATGAAAGTGCTACAGTATTACCCAACTTATATGGCGCGTCGTGAATCTTCGTTCGCACAAAAAAGAAAGTATGGCCCCGAAGATTAACGAAACAATGCTTCAAACTTATAATTAACCTTAGATCACTACTATAAGGTTCATAATACACTGCACCGGTTAGTTCCGTCTCACTCGCAAGTCACGCCCCTCCGCACGGTGCGCGCTAACATGGCGGCAGCTGCCGACCAATAGCGTTTCCCGCACTTTGAAAATGTATCTTCTGCGCAGGTACATCGGTAAGCCATATTAATTGGGTACTACTGTACAATGGGCGGCCTTATCACTAAAAGTGATCTCTACCAGGCAATGTTTGGACTTTTGGATTTGTATTTAAGCCTTTGATTTAAGCTGTACCTAAAATGACAGCTGTTTGTTCGGTTGTCATAGCAATGCTTTTTTTGCATTTTGAAAAAATACGATTAGAATACATTGAGCTAAGATTGATCTATTATTACTACGTATAGAGAAGACAACTATGTTCCGTTCAAGTGAGGTCATTCGGCCACACTTGTTTTTGTATTTTTTTTTTTTTTTTTTTTAGCACCAGTATCATTTGTATTATCGACCCTGAGTCACTCGTCGCTGACCAAAACAACGACCTGTATACGTAGTAATAATAGCTCAATGTTAGAATATCTTTATCAAGAAAGCCACAATTTTTATGAAAGATATAGATATTTTATATTATATTTACTGTCACTTATTGCTTGATAAAAATATAACCTAATTTAGCCTTCGATAAATATTTAAATCAACAAAACACATACAACTGTCATCAAAAACATATAAAAATACAAATCCAATTCAAAATCAAAGCGTCACATCAAAAACGATCTAATCCGGGAAATGTCCGACAATTAACACAAAAAATTCCATCCGCCATTTTGATTCGCGACAAACTGGCCGCTTCCGATGTTATTTAAAGTGAAGTCAAGTTAACATAGCTCTTATGTCGTGGAATTTGAGTTTAAAATGGAAGGGGTGGGATGATCAAAGAGGCGCGGGCCACACAAGTTGCGGGCGGCACTTCCGCGACTTTGTGGCCCATCGGTCCACGCGTCGTTATCGATTAATGTCATAATCTATCGATGCTCATATTCAGATAGACGGTAATTTTTTTAAAACTGTACTTCCGCGTGACTGAAATTTAGGAAATTGTAATAAAAGGGCGCCACCAATTTACTAATTAGACATCCAATGACTTTGAAAGAAATAAGGATTAATTATACTGAAAATGTGGGACAGTAAATCTATACTCAGATTCTTACTCATATTATAAACGCGAAAGTTTATATGTATAGATGTTTGTTACGCTCATGCAAAAACTACTGAACGGATTTGGATGAAATTTGGCACACAGATAGAATATATTCTGGATTAATACATAGGATACTTTTTATCCCGGGAAAACATACGATCCCTTGGGAATGCCGGTGAAACCGTACGGGACAACTAGTCAGTAAATATTTTGGAAAAGTTTGAGTGTATGTTTTTTTCTGTCATATCTCACTATTGCAAGATGTGTGATTTGTAGCTGTACTGCCTGAGCAGATTTGGATGAAACATGACACATAAATTGATCATACTCTGAAATAAAATATAGGTTGTTTTGAAATCCGGGGAAATGTTACATTCGTGGGGAAAAACAGCGAGGCGTCATCAAGTAAAAGGGGTCGATTCTGATGCCTTATTTTTAGGTAAATAACAAAACATTATGTATGTATATTCTTTACATGTAAGTTACTACTAAACATCAATATTACTAAACGCAAATGTAACTAAATTATCATAAAAATTTTATCAAACTGATTTCCACACAAAAAAAGCATCATGATTGTATTGTATACATCACACCTTTTAAAAGTATTCAAAGGGATCATAAGCGAGCAATTTACATTAATATAGCTAACAGCACGTATATACGTGTCTCAGTTATATATGAGCGTTTGTAACATCTGCTATATAACTTGTTTTCTCTCGACATTGGAGCTTTGTTTCAATTTGTTGCTGTAGGGTTGCCACCGCGCTTTTTATGCTTTGCTTATGATGTTCTGCGGATCGCATTGCAGTAACAATCGTATCTGCGTATTCTAAAACCAAAAAAACTTATGCTAGAACGAGAGAGCTAGAGTATAGGGACAGCGCTTATTCAGCGTTGAGCTTGAGGAATTTGCCTTAGAAAATCACCCCTCAGTACCTCGATTACGTTGCTCTGTTGCAATGTGACAGCCTCTTAATCGATAGAAATATTACAATGTCAAAAATGATTCCATATGCTGTTACCAGAACGTAAAAAAGTACGAAAGAACTGGTTTTAAATTAAAACTGTGTCAATATACGTAATACTGATAATGATCACTTATTTGATTGTAATTAAATAACGTGATAGAAATAAATTAGGCATAAAAAACAACGGGTTGCACTCCGGGAGTGCCGGCAGAAGTGAAAACTTGAATATTAACGTTGTGCATTTTTGAAACTAGACATTTTTCACATAGTGTTTTTATACAAAGGAAAGCTAGTTCAAGATACATGTACATATAATACTTTTGAATAAGATTTTTTATTAACTTAAATGGGAACAAAAATGGTACCTACCTTCCGGCTAGCTAGAGAATATTATAAGAATTTGAACATAACCCCAGTATAAATACAGTCTAATTTGCAAGTACTCTCCCTCCGTCTTACGAATTTTCGATCAGGGTCACATCTGACGCGAGTTAAACATTTTTTACCCATCCCAAAAAGTGACAACGCCGCTAAAGAAGTTTTCACTTCAAATATATTCGCAAAGTTTCATTCGGCACAGCCCTAAGTTGTCATACCAATAAAAATCAATCAGCGTTTACCGAAGAGAGTTGATCCGGTGTTTGCGTGTGCGTTAGGGGGAGCGATTCCACAGCTTATACTATACAGCCATCCCATAAGAATGTCCAATAATATTTTTAGGTGCCTGAAAACAGCAATCTGCAATAGATTGCTCTTCCGAACCGGTGGTAAATTCAACTGTATGTACCAATTTAACGTTCATAAATGCCTTACTAGGGCCTAAACTGAATAAATTACTTTTTGATTTTGATTTTGATTGCTGTTTGCTGCTTGAAAAATCCTTTTTCCAAGGTTATAAAGTTCGGAAAAATCGTAGTATTTTATTGCTGCTTTGCAAGTCAATGTTTTGCAACATCAATAGCTCGAGAATTTTGTAATTTTGTTAGTTCTTCTTATATCTACTTTGGTAGTAGCCGCGGCTCGAGTTTGTCACCAAAATGTCCTACATTTTTTACTACATATTGTGTATAGGTTGTCGGTGAACTACAGTGAACTACAGTGAACTACAGTCGTCAATCGCAATGTATTGGCGTGATTTATTTAGCGTTTTAATTTATTACGACAATTTCAAGTGCCTATTAGACGTAACTAGCTGTCCCGCGCGGTTTCACCCGCATTACCCGGATCTTATGTTTTCCCGGGATAAAAAGTATCCTATGTGTTAATCCAGAACATATTCTATCTGTGTGCCAAATTTCAATCAAATCCGTTCAGTAGTTTTTGCGTCAAAGAGTAAGAAACATACATCCATACTCACAAACTTTCGCATTTATAATATTAAGTAGGTTTTTGTGATTTGCACCTGAGGCGTACAACAAAAGATAATTGTAAGTAGTCATTTTGCTTTTAAAATTGTATTGGGCTGCAATGAATTGAATTTATTTGCATATATTTTTATATTGTATTATTTATTTGTAATTTTTTTTTAATATATTGGCGTCACACGGTGTCGCCACGGTATTTTGCCATTTTCCAGTTATATTATGAGTTCTAGTCACAATAAATCACTTTCACATAGTCCTCAGTCAGTCAGCCTCCATAAAAGTCATGTTTTAATACAATGGTGGTTGTACTAAAACTTTTCACGGACCTCTTGAGACAACTTGAAAAGTCACGATACACATGATTCATTTCATTTCACTTCACTGGTGCACATGGATTCATCTTTAAAATACCACCGATAATATGCAATAAAACTCAAAATACACGAATTTATGAAAATAAAAAATGAAAACGCAACGTCACTCTGCAAGTTCCAGCCAAAAAGTCCTACATTGGTTCTATACCATTATTTATTGAAAATAAAATAGTTGGCACCTCCTTAATAACAATGTTCTAATGTTATGGAACTGCCGTAAGCTGTGTCAAAAGGCGGAGGGCTGCGAGAGGGCCGGGAGGGCCGGGGTTGCTACGTGGAAACGATGAGCTGCAAGATAGAGCACGCCGCTTTATTGAGAGGGAATTTGTGCACTCCACCGTTCGTTGTTGATTCTTATTTTTCATAGGACGACTGAATAGTCTAATTCTGCCCTTATTTTACCGTTTTAGGGGTAGAAAAATCCGGGAAATCCTTTCTTAGGGGTCTAAAGGAACTCAAGGGATCCCTTTTTTATATTTTTTTACTGTTTTTAGGCCTGTGTTTGACCCAATCTCACCATGGTAAGTGATGATGCGGCCGAAGCGAAGGCGGTAAGCACACAAAGCCTAGAAGGAACTGGCTCTCAAGTGCAGCTATCGGAACACACCGAAAGGTGCTTAGCGACAGATTTTCAACTTGAGGGTGGTAGCCAGTCAGGCGAGTACTACAAAGTACCCTACCAGCGTGCTATGGTTTCCTCACGATGTTTTCCTTCACCGAAAGCTCAAGCTCATTGTAGGATTCGAACCCGGGACCTTCGTCTCGGAATCCGACTCACTCTAATACTGTGTTAGAGTTTTATTAAGTAGATTATAAATGACATGATCATTTATAGCCAATGCATTTGTTATCTGTGTAGATAGTTGCTTATCGCAGTGTTAATAATAGAAAACATATTGATTAAAAAAAAATTTATACTTCCTTAAAAAATCGTTTATGCATTTTTCAACATGTGATAATACATTATGTAAAAGAATTATATTCGCAAAAATACTTAAATAATAAGGTGAACCTGATAATCAATTATCTATAAGTATAATTAATTATATTAATCAAAAACAGTTTCATAATAAAAAGCTATTTTAATATTTAAATAAATGCAGCATTTTAATTGACGTATCACACTTAGATAATAATTTTATGATATTCATTCAAATAATGAATATAATATACGTAAATTTATTCCTCAGTGAATAAATCAGCGCAAGACACTAAAATAGACGCAGTTAGTGTTGCACACACAATTACACGTAACAAAACGAAACCAACCGACTCGAGCGAACCAACAAGCAAATCACAAGTGGCCGTTCCCGCTCCACTTCACCCCAATCATACCGCATTTACTCACTCAATAACATTCAAATCGACCGTCTGTTTGTTACAGGAAACATCTCTAATCCAGACTTCAAAGCGTCAGACATCAAACGTCCACGCTAACATCAATCCCGAGTAGCTATTAAAATCATAAAAACAAACATGTCGCATCACTATTTCTGTATTAATAACTGAATAATTCAACACATGAGCGCGGAACAAGCTGAATGTGATCCAAACGAGGGAGACATGCAAACTTTCGTCTCTAGTTATGCCACGCCGAATTTGATTGAGCAAGCGGATAGTAGACTGATAGATGCCAATAAGGAGTATACAAACTATCCGTATAATATAGATGGGAGCCCTGACGAGGAAAAAATCAACGTGGACGAGGATAAAGATGAAGAACTCATTATAGCCGATGACGATAAAGAAGAATCTCAAAATATAGAAGTGACTAACGACAGTTCTAATAGTGAACAAACAAAAAGCGAAGCCTTTGAACCATCGTGGCATCCACACGTGTACGGTAAACCGCCAAAAATGCCTACGCCACATACTATAGATTATATATTAGGTATATCAAAGAGTGAAGTTAAAAAATCTACCGTCAGTGAACTAATGAATGTTAAAAGACATTTCGAAGTTAAAAAACCTTATTCTGAAAAGAGTATACAAGTACAAACAGATTCTGTTGATAGGAAATTAAGTGTGCATAAGAACAAACTGCAGGAACAATTGCTGCAACGAGCCAGAACTAGTGACAGTGATTTTGATGGTAAAGTGTTTGGGTTCAAGTGTGAGGAGCAGCCCCTCAATTTGTCAGTGCCAAAGTCGAAGGATTCACCTGGATGGAGTTCAGGGGTCGACGATGAGAAAAGTGTTAAAGGTATGTATACAAAAATGGACTAAAGTGACAACAAAATTTTATTTTACGACCAATAACCTAAACACACTCTGTTTAGGTTATTGGTCTTCAAATGTTGTGTTACTGTTAAATAAAATTTTGTTGTCACTTTAGTCCATTTTTTTTCAGTGTAGTTTATTTTTGCGGATTCATGAATTTGATAATTTTAGTAATTTTGAAGCGCTCGTGGTGTAGCATGATTAGCCGTTCTTAATCGATCGGCAAAGTTAAGCTACGCCTGTCGTGGTCGGTACCTGGATGGGTGACCGCCTAGTGGTATTTCAAATCGAGCGTTTCCGTGCTTCGGAAGGCACGTTAAGCCGTTGGTCCCGGTTATCACTTAATTGTGATAGTCGTTAAGCTAGTTGGATGCCTCCTAGGCGGCTTGAAAAATTCCAACAGTAGGTTGACCACTAGCCTACCTCCACCGATCCGCGGTGGGCACGCGTGGTGGAGTATTGCCCATTCCCTTTCACCTTCATTTGTGAAAGGAGGCCTGTGCTCAGCAGTGGGACATTATAGGCTGATGATGATGATGATGATGAGTAATTTTTATAAAGATTTTTACAAAAAGGTAGAGTTGTTAGGTTCTAAAATTTTATTTTTAAGGTCATACGTCATTAGGTATATTAGATTAGTTTAAATAGCAGCTAATTCCGTATTATTGCAACTCATTTATTTTAAAAATGCTGTGATATTATAAATGCTAATTAGTGTATTTAATTACCAAATCGAATATTTCGATTGTATTTAAATTATTAGATTTTGCATATTATTGAATTACTCGGAAGTAGTTTATAACTATATTTTATAATTGCATATAATTTGCATTCAATAAATAATGTTATTTATAATTAATTATTCGTATTCCTCTCATTAATAATTAATTTTAATAAACTTTTTTTAAATTACTTTATCAAATGTTCTTTATAAACATTAAAACTTAGTAAGTTGGAGTAATACAATTTACGGACAATTAAGGATTTATAATATCAGATGATAGAGTCAACTGTGTGTTCATAAGCGTCATCAAGGGCCTAAATTTAATAAATACAGGGTGTTGTTTTGGTCAGCGACAAGCGACCCAGGAGCGGTAGTACATAAAATAATTTTTCCAAAAATGGACTTAATTCCATTAAATACTGTAAATGCGTGGAGAAATACCTTATTCAATTTGAAATAAAATTACCGCAAAGTTTGGTCACTAGCCACGTGCACTGACTAGAGCTAGGCGCAAGCCGCCATTGCCCCACCCCTTTACTCCCTCGCACTCCCGTTGAGTATTACGTCTATATTTAAGCTTATTACATGATTTTCAAAATAATATTATTTTTATTTTTATTATTATAAAAAAATAAAGTATTTTTTTTATATTTTTTTTAGCACCAGTATCAGTTGTATTTTCGACCCTGAGTCGCTCGTCGCTGACCAAAACAACAACCTGTATATCGGTCACCAGAACTTGTGCCGTTACTTATAATCGACAGTCTACGTAGCTTCGGGTTAAATGGTTAAAATTTAACACAGATTGACGCAAGCAAGCCTTCGAATTATAATTAATGAGTGATAGAATATTCCCAAATTTTTTTATTCCTTGCATATATCAAAACGCAGTGTCATTATTTACGTCAATGTCGGAATTGGCTATTTAATTGAACAGTAATTGAAAGTGTATATTTTATAACTTTGTAAGTGTCCCTTTTTAGCATTTTGCGCGCAGTTCATATAGAGTAGGAGTTGTAAGCTTATTTTTCCTATCTTCAAAAATCTCTTTCGGGGTCTGTTTCCCGAAAGCTTTAATCTAGATGTATTCAAGGCCAGAAGTGAATAAGCATTTTCTGGGTAAGCGTGCTACATCCTCGGCCTCGCCATAATGTCAAACGCAAATATAAATCTATTCGATATATAAAAAAATAAAAAGTATAAATAAATTACGTTCTTATTACGACCACTGAGCGATGACAAGTATAATACAGGATGTTTTTTTATCGGCGACAAGTGACCCAGGAGTGGTAGTACAAAAAATACATTTCACAAAAATGGACTTCATTCCATTAAATACTGTAAATGCGTTGAGAAATACCTTATTAAATTTGAAATAAAATTACCGCAAAGTATGGTCACTCGGCACGTGCACAGACTAGAGCTAGGCGCAAGCCGCCATCGCCCCACCCCTTTACTCCCTTGCACTCCCGTTGAGTATTATGTCTACACTTTAGCTTATTACATGATTTTCCAAATAATATTTTTATTATTTAAAAAAAAAGTAGTTTTTTTATATATTTTTTTGCACCCGTATCATTTGTATTATCGCCCCTGAGTCGCTCGTCGCTGACCAAAATAACGACCTGTATGTGAATACAAAACTTTGTAGTGTGAGTTTTGGCATGGTTAAAGTGCAGCCAACATACTAGTAATAATAAAAATCTGAATGCTAGAGCAATTAATTACCAACTTCAATATAAACCAATCAGGATCCCGCACACAGTGGCAAATAAACAAATAACATTCCCCGAAGAGCTCGCCACTTGGCTATAAACCGGCCGAGTTGTAAATCAGAGTCAATTAGTCGAAAGGTTAAAGCACAAAGTGCTCTCGTTTTAGGCGGGTAATAACAATTTTTAGTGCTCGTTCGACGGGGCAGATGGGTCGCGTATTGCTTTGTTTTGTGCTATTGACAGATGATACTTTATTGATCTTATTTGTTGCATATATTTTGTTAAGTGTCTATACACTCACGACTCAAGAGTGACTGTAGTGGGTTAGCGTGTAGGTAAATACACTGATAACCACGCTACAGGTCGGGAGTTGGACCCAGGAAAAAAATTGTGTGCATGAACATAATGTATGTCTGTTTAATCTAAGTACATTTTTATTACTAATTATTTTAAAAGATCTCAATCTGCCTTTTGTTGAGAGGTTGTATTTATTTTTTAATTTGGATTCAAATTTCACTTAACTAATCTGTGTGTATGTAAAAGCATAGAATTAGATTATTATAGAGTGATAGCGATTGCACGAAGTGTGAGCAGTTTCTATATAGATGCATTCACAAATACAGCGTGTAAGGGACATCGCCGCACAAACGGATACCATGGGTCCAGGACATGATTCTGGACCTCCCCATGTTGGAATTTTTCATCGGTTTTTCCCAAATTTTTAATTTTTTTTTTGTTTTTACTTTAGACTGTTCCTAATCGTTATTCTTACCTAACCCAAAGAGATTTAAAATAAATAAGTTATTAATTCATTACTTTCACTAAAAGTAGCAATGTAAATAAAACTAGAAACGGTGTCTTATGGCGATATTCGGCTGCAGTCAGCGACATACTACGTAGGCACAACGTTATCGCGCGTTTAAATCGCGGTGTTCACAATACATTGCGCGCTCGAAAATGACAATTTCTATAACCGATCATTAGCGAGGTGAATGACATTCACAATTTGATTAGTGGCATTAGGTGTAGCCTTATCGCGAAGTTTGCGTTACCATGCGAAATACACCCTGTATATAGTACACTAGTTGATTTATAGTCAGACAAAATGTCGATATGGATACCTTGTCATTTGTTCTTGCTAAAAGCACAGATCATATAATACTACGTACTAAAAGTATCGATAAAAAACGAGAAATTGGCATTCATTATACGTATTTTAGTCGTTCTAACTATGTACCCGCACTTCGTTTCAAGGCATTTAGACCGTACCCGTGCTCACAGACCGTACTCTCGTACAGTCACTCTATAATAATCTAACTCTATGATAAAAAGTGACTATATTAAAACATAATTTTAGTCTTCTAATTTTATCACACCGATTCAACGTACCTTAAATAACTTAGCCTCAACTCAGCTTTATTATTCACGAATATATATTTTGAGAAATTATAATAAATAAATTTTATAGCAGAATATCATAGGGTTATTTGTCAATCGGTATTATGGAGCTTCTACGTATTCCTGAAATTACTTACACTGGGCAGAAATAACGATTTTCTAATCTCGCATTGCTCTTGCATCTATATCGTTGCGTTTTAATCGAGCTCAATACACTGACATTCTTATTATTCACTTTGTCAACCATCACATTACCAATTTTCAACTTTATTTGTATCATATTTAGAGGTGATTTGCACTTGAACGAGTGCATTCTTAAGTTTGCGCGATGTAATTTGAACGTGGAACGTCCAAGCAATAAGCTATTGGCCGTTGCAGCTGTGGCGTACATCGCTAGGGTTGCCAATTTATTTTTAGAAATAAATTTATTTGGATTAATAGCAGGCGCAATGCTAATGTCGGTTTATTGCGTCAATCGAAAATGGAACGTGTTTATACTTTGATGAATCCATCTTGAACGCTTCAGGGATGTGAATGGAATCCGAGATCGCTTGTCGAGTGGCTAAAAGTGATATTAGTTTATGTTTTATTCATTTATTTACTCGTGACTTGTGGAGTGAGCTCACAAATGTGTTGAAATAAACATGTTACGGAGAAACGAGTCACTTTTCATATTAAGTGTTTGATACATCAATTAAATTAAAATAGACTGTGAGAGCTTTATGTATCTGTGAATAAAATAAATGGTGGTGATGGTGAATCGAAGTTATTTGCGAAAGAGACAAATTCAAATCCAAAAAGTATTTATTCAATTTAGGCCCTGATTTTGTTAGTTCAGGTCAGAAGCCATTGCGTAAATCTTATCCTAAGAACTGACAACACTTAGCTACAAACCAATTTTGAACGAAAATCTTTAATTTATATAGATTTTAACGACATTAATACACAGAAACTAAGTTATTATTTTATAATTACTCATCCAGCACTTGTTTCATCTGAATTGCATCGACTAATTAAATAAACTTCAACTGCCAACCCTGATAAAGTTCGATTGTATTTGCGCCACATCATCTGTCTGCGATCCACAAGATACACCATCTAACGATGGTTTAATTTGTTGCCAGCTCTCGATGCCCCCATGTTTAGACTAGCCTCACTTATTCTATATTTGAACTCAATGTTCATGTACTATACAAGTATATTTGATAGTTGTAATAGTATGGGCATTGAAAGATTGTTTTTTTTTTATTTGTCATCTCTATACTTACAGATGAGGGTGGTTACCTCCATGATTAGACAAGCGTTGGTTATATATTTGCGGTCAAGCGCAAGCCTATTAAATATAAAAAAAAAGAACTCATAATGCAAGAGGTTACGGTTGATTGTTGTAATGGTTGTATGGTTGGTTGGACATTGGCAGACTAGGGTTTTGATGGAGATTTACGGCACTGTTATATGACATCTGTAAAAGCGTCTACGAACCACATGATTTGGCACCCGATATGTAGGGCCGATCGGTTGGGCCGATCTCTCTTGACACACTGACTTTGCATCAACTTGCCTACTGACATGCCCATACCGATCGGGTGTCAAATTATGTAGTTTGTAGACGGCTCAGTGGCCTAATAGTGACGAAGGTTATGGGTTCAAATTCTCAAAGTTGGTAATCTTTGATGGAGTCTCTGGAATGACGCGGTTTGTTAAGTCAAAACTTTGTTTTTTGTTTTATTACTATTCATCATCATCATCATCATATCAGCCTATGCATGTCCACTGCTTAACATAGGCCTCCCGCATTGACTTTCACTTCGAACCTTTGAATGTACTTAATGCTTCGAACGATTTGGGCCACTTGCATCCAGCGGTGCCTAGCGATTCTCACGGTCGTCGGTCCACCTGGTGGGAAGGCGTCCCGCTCGGCGCTTTCCAGTACTTGGTCGCCACTCGAGAACCTTTCTTCCCCAGCGGTTATCGGCTTTTCGAGTGATGTGGCCCGCCCATTGCCACTTCAGCTTACTAACTCTACTATTCATACGCACGAAATACCTAAACTCGCAGTAAAAAATAACACTAATATGTCTGCGGTAGAAATTTAAAATTATCATAAAAGCCAGTCACAAAATTACTTCCGTCCTAACCTTTTAAAAACCAAAAACGTACCCTTAAAACAAAACAGCTGGCAACCCTAGTCACGTCAAAACGTTCATCAATAATTGCAGTGAGTCAAAATACCCAGTGATTTATCCGTCTTAGCGCTCGCAGTTAGTGATCGCAAATAGGACAAAACGTGGGCATGTTGATTGCGCCATTAAGAGATCCTCGTTTTAATTCCGAACTACATATCAATATGGCAATATTAAACATGTTTCAGTCTTATTGGAATGCCTTTGTATTTTGGTACGAGTGCTCTTAATAGTACTTTGGTTAAAGCTGAGTAGATACATTCTAAACATATTTATAATCCATAGTATTGGTACAAATTCAAAAGCGAATACCAGGTATGTGTTTTTCAATTTGTATTTGCTTTTTTGGCCTCACTCCCGTGTTCCGCGCGCTCTATCTGCCTTATTCTGTAATCTGTGATTTGTTCATCCAATTGTCTTGAAACTTTGTACATTTTTTTGGCACTACGTGAGTGAAAGCTTCTTATATTGTAACAAAATATATGAAAAATCAGCTATTAGGTATATTAATATATGTGTGAATCTGTCCTCAATCAATCGTTTAAATTTCAAATTGATTTTATTGATCCATGTCAGACCAATAACGATCTATTTGTGAAAGTATATTGATTTATTAATATTCATCAAGATTTTAAATGATAATGAAATTTACATAATTGACTGTTACATGTTAGAACTTGGGACATAGGTTGGATATTATTATAATTTTGTGACAAATTTTATCATTAACCTAAATATGATCAAAAGGCATATGTCATCGATCATAAATTCAATCAATTGTCACATAAATACTTTATCTAACTTATTTTGTTAACATTAGAGTTCTGCGTTTCGCGTTGACTGTAATCTATGGCGCCTTTAAAAGTAAAAAAGTGTGATGTGTGATCGGTAGATATTGCAGAACTCTAGACTGCTTGCACAATAGTGAAAGCGGAACGCAGAACTTTAGAACTCTCTCTGTGGGATAGAGATCGCTTTAATTAACGTACATTTTTTTTTCATTTCAAGGAGGTAAGCTCTGCGCGTAAGCCTAGAACAGGGGTGCTCAGACTAATACGATCGACGATTTAGCACAAAATATTTAGGCAGCAAGTGATCGACTCCCACAACCTAATGCTACGAAAGAAAATCACATAGCAAACTAACTGCAATAAAAAATAAGCGATTCTCAGTTTTTTCTGCTTATTATCTCTACACAGTAGGACGAGATAACAAGCCTCTTTGATACCAGACATGATATATTTTATACTTTTTGGAAATTCTTGCGATCGACTGTTTGAGCACCACTGGCCTAGAGGAAAAGTTATCTCAAATGCAATTCCCTTCTCTATATCTAAAGTTAATATGTACTATACCGGCCGATATTATAGGGTGACTGGTAATTAGTAAACGATACTTAGACACATGATTGTACTCATGATAACAAACAACTTTCCCAATGAAACAAATAGGGATAAATAACTAAATTAAATAAAAGCTGGTGGTGTATTCTTATTCTTGTAAGGTACTAATATAAACGGGCTCATGTGCTAAGTAAATTAAAAATAAAAAAATCTTTGGGAAAGTTGTTTGTTATCATCAGTACAATAATATGTCTAAGTATCGTTTACTAATTACCAGTCACCCTATATTTACTGTATCATGTAAAAAGCACTAAGTAACACCAAATTTTGTCATGTAACAAACGGCAAGTAAGTAAATCTAATTTTACGTCAAGTCCCGTGGGCCTTCCAAGCATGCTTTAATCTCCACGACTGGCCGTCTGCGGTGTCACGTCGGGAGCCGCAATAAATCACATTACACGCTCCTGGATTAGATACAAGACGTCTGCCCCGCATTTACTCGCATTAAACGTTTGATTAAGTATGACAATTTTTCTTAAAATAATTTTACGTTTGAATAATTTCAAAAGGAAAGTTTATGTGTCAAATTTATAGTGTGATTTATTTGTTTTGTGGAAACTAATATTTTATTTGGTAAGGTATGAAAAGTCTGGAACACTGACTATTTCTGTCTATCAATTAGAACTTTACAAGCGTGGTCCAAAATGCAAATGGATCCAAATAGTCTTACTTATAAGACAAGTTTACAAGAGATTTTTTTTTTATACGACTTTGTCGGTAAACAAGCATACGGCCCGCCTGATGGTAAGCGGTTACCGTAGCCATATGGACGCTTGCAACACACGAAGCATCGCTCACGCGTTACCGACCTTTCCCCCCTCCCCAATGAGCTCTGGCGACCTTACTCACGCACAGGAACACAACATAAAGTTAGTGAGTGAGATTTTTTATTCTGTAACAATTTTATCATATTTTATTTGACAGACCAGTTGGCGTGGTTGGTTAAGATTCCACCTATCATGCTGTAGGTCGTGGGTTCGATCCCGACACAGGACATGCATTTGTGTGCATGAACATGAACATGTCTGCATGTCCTGAGTCTTAGTACCTATATGTATTATATCAGTTATCTGGTTTCCATAGTACAAGCTCTACTTAGTTTGGGATCAGATGACCGTGGACCGTGTGTGAGGAATGTGCCAGGATATTTATTATTTATTTAGCAGAACAATCTCGAAAAAACAATCCTGGGATAGAAGCTCGAAGATTTCCTTATATTTTAAAATACCAATATGTGAAATTATAATGTCAACCTAACAGTCCATTAAGTTACGACCGATTACACTAAGCACTAGTTATAGTCTAATCATAGTTTACTAATCAAGGAACTGGAAACGGCTATCGTCAGGTTGCCAGTTCGATTTCCAGAACCATTAACATTGTTGTGAACCTAACTACAGGTTATATACCAATCATTATCATAAATACTGGATCGGTAATTATAGTTTTATTTATGTGTATTAAAATTTAAGAGACACCTTGAACTTTTGGAAGCTTCTTTGCAGATAAGCTGGGAGATGGTCCACATGGGGGCCATATCTGCTATTTTAACTAAAAATTATATTTTAACACAATCCCATTGAGCGTTGTCTACTTAATTCATAATTTTCGACGCATTGACTTATTATATTATTGGCATAAGGACCAGGCTAACCGCGCGACGAAATGGCACTAACGCCCTGGCCCTAAAAAGTCAGTTTAGGGCCAACGCGACTCAGTCGTCTGCGGTCCGCGGAACAGTTCGTTCGTTTATTGTTTATTTTTTCTTGTACATGTGCATTGTACGTACATACAAGGTTACATCGTACGCTTATGCAACGCGGCACGCGTTCGATCGATTTTAAACAAATGGCTGTACTGGGGCATCGCGTAACTTTGGTGGTAATCGTAACGAACACCATTAATAAATTTCATTCAATCAGGGCTCACGAATGGTCATCGTCGCGTCGTGCCGCGTGCGCGTCATAGGATGAAATAATTAATGGTGTTCGTTACGATTACCACTAAAGATACGCAATAGCCCGGCGGTTTACTTGTATGAAGAAGTTTTTTGCAAAATGTTCCGGTGGGCCTATCCTTAGTTTTGAAATCATTGTTTCGACGCTATTGAATTAGTAGACTACCAAAACTGTCAAATCTGTACATTTTGACACCACTGATAACATAATACATTGGAACACATAATAGCCAAGCCCAGATGGTAATGACCACAGTCGCTTTTGCAGTAGCAATATAAGGAGGTTTGCTAAAGTACCCTACCACCTTGCTATTGTTTCCTTACGATGTTTTCCATCGCTGAAAGTTTAAACTCATTGTAGGATTCGAACGCACGACCTCGCGTCTTTGAACGTCACTAATGTCACTATCACCTTTCATCGCTTCAAGGCTTTGCGTTTTATCATTTCTTCATTTTGATTACAAATATTTGAAACTACCGTAAAATGGACCCCTCGCGACCGGAATAATCAATATCATGAATCATGGTTATCAAATTCATCTAAATATTTTATTTAAACAATTTAATTTTAAATTATACCCATTTATACTCTGTTTCGAATACGAATATTATTCTACGTATAAATGGCGACAAATTTGCCAGCGAAACGGAAATAAGCAATTAGATTGATATGAGAAATGTTGAGGTTAGGAGAACGTGAGAACATTTAAATCAAGAATCTAGATTGAAACTCAAAGTCAACCAGTTTGCCAAAAGACTTGCTAAGTAATAGTAATATTAATTTTTACGACTTTTGTACGCTCGCTCATGCAAGATACTGTTATGAAAATAATTTTGCTACAACTGTCTTTATTTACAACAAATATGTACAAAATACAATCTATATATAGAAAATTTCCTCAAGCCTGCCGCTGTTTACGATTAACGGCAGGGTTCCGAGAAGGCTGGCAGCGTTTCCTCTTTGGATAGTCAAGCTGACGCGTTGGCGGAAAAAGCTCCCCGCCCGCTGGTCTCCGGAGGTCTCGATCAATTATTTTGCTTATTTTATAGTTTATTCCCGGCTCTTCTCAACAAAAGCAACCTTCCAAACCGTGGGTTGATAATAAATATCCTGGGACATTCCTCACACACGGCTATCTGATCCCAAACTAAGCAGAGCTTGTACTATGGAAACCAGATAACTGATATAGGTACTGTGCTACGTATAGGTACTATTGATTGTTTGTAAATACATACTTAATATACAATAATTACATAATTCACAACATGCAGACATGTTCATGCTGTGTGTATGTCCTGGGTGGGAATCGAACCCACGACCTGTGGAGTGATACCAACAACGCCAACCGGCCCGTGAGGGTTCAAAAGCATGATCCTAACTCGAGACCTCTGATCAGGGGGCATACCACAAATAACCTTATTTGTCTTTTGTCCTGTTTTGACGTGTGATGTCAAAGAAAGGCAAAAGTCAAATAAGGTAATAATAATATTGTTTTAAGAGCTTGTGGTTCGCCCTCTTAATTCAAATTTAATATCTTTGGATGAAAAAAAGAACTTTATATTCATTTATAATAATATCACTAAACAAATATTTTTAAATCCTCGTGCACGTGATTAAAACTGCGCGCGAAAGCTAGTTTAAAAATTGGAAATATAATATTTTAATTAAAAAACAGCGGTATGTTCGCTGAATAATTAAATAATGATCCATCCGGCTGCATTATAAGTTCCCTTTATCAATTATTATGGCTGATAATATTAAATTACTCACAAATGCGCGCTGTAAATAATTGAATGTCCGTGCTGCATTAATATAAAAACAATTATTGTCCATCGCTAACGTGGCGCTTTGCATCGCTGTATATGCTTACAGCGTTGTTGATTTTATTTAGCAAAATTAAACATATTTGCGCATTGAAAATAAAGCATTTGTGGCGACTCTAGAATCAGTGGCCTGCCCATGCCTATTGCCACTTCAGCTTACTAACTCTACGAGCTATATCCATCGCTTGGCTCTGCTACGAAAGTCCTCATTTCGGACCCTCGCGCAGAAATTCCGAGCATAGGTCGTTCCAAAGCTCTGATTCTGAGCTTATTTATGCGGCCAGCTAAGGCCAGAGGGCGAACCACAAGCTCTTAAAACACGGTTAAAATAACCTTATTTGACTTTTGTCTTTCTTTGACATCCGACGTCAAAACGGGACAAAAGACAAATAAGGTTATTTTAACCTTGTTTTAAGACCTTGTGGTTTGCCTCCAGGTCTTTGTTCTGTAAGTCGTCACTGGTAACACGCACTGATTGAAGACTTTTGTCTTCAGACTGAGGTATTATTATTATATGTTATTATTATTCATATAAAAATGAATACTAAACCTCAACAGCTTAACGTAGACAATATAACCAAGGCATTACAAAATGACATTTAAATGTGGCGGGCATTCACTCGATGTATCAAATAAGGCATCGATTAATCGATAACTAGCTTACAATTAATTGATTAACTGAAAATGTGTGCCTTATGATAGTAACGTTAAGGTTTACAATAGTATTATTAATAGAGAAAGGTTATTTAATAGCATGAGTTACAACAAAATCGTTAAATGTTGAGTGATCAATAAATATTTTAGCTTTAATTGTGAAATACATAATGATTATTATTGAGTCGAGTCGTTATTCATGCAATAAATACGCCATTAAATATTTTATATTTAATCGACACAATTATTGTTTAATAAGAATCGTCGTCGAACAGTATCTCTGTGGTCTCTTATAGTAATGTGTAATAAGGCGTAAAATGTAGTTTAAATGTATGTATGTATTTTTGTTTGGCCACTGACTTGTCCAATAAATGACGATGACGAAGCCTAAGATAGAACACGCTTACCCAGAAGAAACCTATTCACTCTGGCCTTGAAAGTCCCTAGATTGTAAGAGTCAGGAAACACAGAATGAGAGATGTAATAGAAGGAAAACTGAGAATTACATAATTGTATGTGAAAGAGCTTTGACTTGCCTACGTTTGTAACGATTGAGCTGATATTATCTGAAGGGCCTCATAAAGCATTCGGACAAATCACGGGTAATGCCAATTCTATTTTTTTTTTATGGAATTTTGTTTGGCTGCAGTCTCACCATGTTTAGTGGATGATGTGGCCGAATGTGGTAAGCACATAAAGCCTAGAAGTGAACTGGCTCTCAAGTGCAGCTGCCGGAATATACCGATAGGTGCTTGGAGACAAATTGTCAACTACAAAGTACCCTACCATCGGGCTATGGTTTCCTAATGACGACAGCATTCGAAGTAATTGACTGAAATGACCTAACATCCTTTTAAAAAAATGGCAAATTAAGTTTTATGCGTTTAGCACTTATGACTAAATATCATAAGACAGCTATTTTTCTACATGTCATGTCAGATCACCCAATCACTGATCAACCGGCCACTTAACATTTCCCTAAGCCCAATAAACTCAAACGCAACCCGTTAATAGACCAATAAATCCAGTTGGCCGTCTCTAAAGTCACGCAATAAAGTAGGAAGTGGTCTTTTGAAGTCGGTCGTGTAATTTACGTCTCAAGAGTTTCCGACATACATTTGTGGTTTACTGGTGTCATGGGACATTGTTGTTTTTGTTCTAGTGTGAAGTGTTATGGGGGGACTGTATTATTTGATGGTTTCAGTTTTCTAGTGCGTTTTTTACGATTTATGATGGTTGGAAACGCACACATTATAGATCGTGGTTCTATAGAAAAGGGGAAGATACGGTACTCGGTCATAGTGCCTCACAATTCTACGTCGAATGGATGAACTTTTTCTCATTTTTAATGATACTGTCCACTCTTGAGTAAGAGTGGGTGTCCCCTAGTTTTCGATCTAATAATGTACTGTATCTTCTACTTTTTATTTGCATCTAAGCTTATACAATTAAGTTATATTGGCGTTTTAAAAGCTCTGACTTTTACATAAACTGTGTATTTTAACATTAGCAACATAATATGACATTTATGCAACAAGCATCGTCAAAAAGCGCCTACCCAATAAACCGACTAAATCCACTCAATATTCCAAGAAAACCAAATCGTTTCCCCATAAAAACATCCATAGAGTAACCCCAGGTGTCCCGCATCCCGTCAGCGTGTCTATTGTTTTATATAGAGATTTACATCTGTCTGTCTGTTTGTATGGCCGACATTATCACAAATTCACTGTAATGTTGCGCGGTTTGCGCCGACACTCGTTCAACTTTATTGGTTTTCAAAGTCGTTTTATTGGACTTGAATATAGCACTGGATTTTCTAGGCTTATGCTAGATTTTTAGTATACCTATTTCATCTTCTTTTGCACGAAACCTTCATTATCTTGATACTTAACCCTTTCGCACCTGAATAATAGGATAGTGAGTTAATTTTTTCTAAAATTCTACAACGTAGTCTACACTCCTGGATGTCACGAACGTGCTATGTACTTTCTAGAAGTTGTATAAATGGTATATTATCTAAATAATAATATGTTTTCTCATGATACTTACCGTACATAATAAGATTTTATAGAAAAGAAAAAGATTTGGACGGAAAAAAATCTCAGGTGCGAGAAAGAGTTATATTATAAACCTTGCTGAGTTTCTTGCCTGTTCTTCTCAATTGAAAGCCGATTTACGAACTGGTGGTAACTTCAGCAGCTTTGACCTTCATAAGTGTCCTACTAGGGCCTAAATTGGATAAATGGCTTTGACTTTGATGAATAGTCAACTCACGAATTTTCGAATTCAAATCAATCATCATCATCAAAATTCGCTTCAAGAAGCGATGATGGCTCAAAACCGAAGCGCGGTGGCCTGGATTCCACACTAAAGTTGAAAATCTGTTGCCACGCACGCAGTGAGGCTTGCTTTTAAGGCTTAGTATGGACGTTCGGGAACACATTGGTGCCGATTCTGTTGTACACCGCACTAAACTAATTTTAGTCACATCTCATCTCTTTCTTACGAAGATGATTGAAAAAGGATAGAACATATTTTAAGTTGTCAAATTAATCTTTGCCGTCTTATTTTGCGTGTATTTAGGCGTGACAGCGATAGATGGCGACTAAATTTATATTGAAAACAAGCATTGGACTAATTTGACAGGACTAAATTTCTATACATCCTTTTCTTATGTTCTTTGTTAGAAAGAGACATAGTGACATTAAAATTAGTTTAGTTGTGAACAACAGAATCAGGGCCATTGGCAACCTATTAAAGTACTTAGACAACGGTGGCGTCTTCATAGGTCAAATTTAATCATATAACTACTGCACTATCTTCGTGAAACGAAATCCCATGATAAATTTATATGATTTAACAACAAGTAGGTACAATAATTGCACACGCTTGTAGGTGCATTATAAAATTCCAAGTAATTGCCCGCACTCACATTGTAATTGATATAACAATAATCACAAGACGTGTGATTCTCACTTTATTGCAGTCAGCGATGTTATTGTTCGATCACACGTTGGTTACATTCATGAGCGGAGCGATTTTAAAACTGAATTATTTTGTAGATTGTTATCATCATATCAGCCCATAGATGTACACTGCTGAACATAGGCCTCCCCCATTGATTTCCACTTTGAACGGTTCTTGCATCCAGCGGCGCCCAGCGACTCTAACCAGGTCACCGGTCCACCTGGTGGGAGGTCGTCCCGCTCGGCGCTTTCCAGTACGTGGTCGCCACTAGAGAACCTTTCTTCCCCATCGGTTATCGGCTCTTCGAGCGATGTGGCCTGCCCATTGCCACTTCAGCTTACTACCTCTACGAGCTATGTCCGTCGTTTTTGTTCTCCTACGAATATCCTCATTTCGGACCCTGTCATGTAGAGAAATTCCGAGCATAGCTTGATTGTTATAGCAGTGGCCATTCCTGATAATAATGTCAAAATTGTTTTTTTTTATACGACTATGTCGGTAAACAAGCATACGGCCCGCCTGATGGTAAGCTGTTACCGTAGCCTATCGACTCTTGCAACACACGGGGCATCACTCACGTCCCCAATGATCTCTGGCGACCTCACTCACTTCATTTATTCCGTATTTCCGTAATTACTTAGTTACGTAATCATTTTCAATCATTGCAAGTTATTCTTGAATACAAAGAAGACAATATAACAATGCGTTTTCAGGCCACAGATTTTAACCCTTGACATCAGTCCTTATAAAAAGCAATAATGGATTTATTTTAAGATTTTTTTACCGTTACCTACTTTAAAAATAGCATCACTGTTGTTATGTGACATGTGTTCATACATACATACAGGATAAAGTTCTTCAAGAAGAGTGTGAAGATATTTCGTTAGGGTTGGCAACGCGTGATTTATTATACCCTTTTTGCCACCTTAAGTGGTATACAAAAATCGCTTCCGATTCGCCTGTGCCACATGTCTGCAACCTTAACTAAACAATTCTGCGCATACGCCGCCGTATGAGCTTTCTCACGTAATGTGTGCGTTAGTGTGGGTGGCCACTCTGATGTGGTCATTTATTATGAATCAAACTAGTTTTATATTGAACTCGAATGTCTGTTTCTCTAACTTATTGTTTGCGAATAAAACTATTATGTTACCGTTTTGTTTTAAAAATATATGTTATACAATTATAAGAATAGTTTACATTTTTTTTTATCCAAATGACACTACCACTGTCTTTTACAAGCTTTTATTTAACTTGCAATGTATGTATGTATGTTTGTTCGTTCGGGTGGAATCTTGCAAGTCGAATTTCACCCACTTCCAGTGGTCGGATTGACTTGATATTTGATGTACATTAGTATATTGGAAGACAATGTAAGTATAGTTATTAAAAAAAGCTTGTATTAAAAATTTAATTTTTAACAAAAACTTATTTCTATTAAACTGGTCGGTCTCAAACGCTTTTTGTATGTGAAGATATTTTTGCAATTTCGACAACGTGCAAATGATACCCCAGGTGCTGCAAGTGTCTATGGGCTACGACAACCGCTTACCATCAAGTAGGTCGTATGCTTGTTTGCTAACATAGCTCTACTCGTAGTATAAAAAAATAATGATTTTTGTCTCGAAAATTCTGCTAGTGAATGTAAAATTTATGATAAAACATTTTTTTTTATCCTGTTAATAAATTGCCTTTTACATTTAGGTAATTAATCAAATATAGAGTGATATTAACCTACCAATCCAAACACCGTTCCACAGCAAATAAACAGCTCAATACAAGCTCCTCGCCAACCCTAAACTTGGTCTAAAATAACTCCCCGATGTCATCCCTAGCATAAATCGTTTAATGTTACGTGTTGTAACATTGTATTCAGCCTGTATATCAGACACTAAACTGATCGCCCTGTATACGATCAAAGTGTTATTTATGGAATACACGCTATATTCTGTTTTATGTATATCATCGGTAGGTATAAATTAGCATGTACTTTGTAAGTGCAATGATGTGTTTATGTAAGAAAGTGCTAATTTGATTATCCATTGTTTATTTTTAGACATATTTTTTATTAGTGTTCTAGTTAAGTATAATATTATCTAATTATATTATTACTAGCTATTCCCTACGGTTTCACTCGCGTTCCCGGGATAAGGGATAGAGTAAGGCCTATAATATTTGGGGATAATATAGCTTCCTATTAATGAAAGAATTTTCTCTTCCGCTTTATTATATTAGTACTTTAGATTAGTATAGATAAGACAGAAAAGATTATAAAAGATAATTGTAAGTAAACAGATCTATCTTCAACCAGTACGTGGATTACGTAACTTAATTTCAATGAAATGCAGGTTGAAATAACCTCTGAATTGGTAGAAATATAACAAAATCGGAAATGGTTTCATTTCTAATGAACACCACTGTTTGTATTTGCAGTTATCAGAATGTAAAAAAGTTAACCGCTATATTGAACCGATTTCAATTCGAAAATGATTGAAATTTAGTTACGTAATCGCTCCACTTTACTACTATCAGACTAACTTTTGAAACTCATTTCTACAATGCATCAGATTTTGTGATAAGTATATATACAGGCAACCCTATTAGGTGTTTTAGTTGGATACACATGTGTGACTTTGGTCATAAACAGATTGGCAACATTATAGGATATGGCAAGATTTCAAAACTATATTATTATTTTATTGAACACTGTAGATATAATGGGCTGTGACAATCTGCAGTTCTGACCAAATGTAATCAATTCTCGTTCGCCAATTAAAATACTTGGCCTGGAAACTTCTACACTTGGCACATGTTATATTATATTATGTATATAACGTCTTGACTGTTATTGATGTGATCATAATTAGGCATATTTCATGAGGTGATCTGTGGACAGTAATGACAGCTTCGCCCTACATTTCATTCACTAATCTATTTATGTTGTTTTAGAGTTTGTTATTGGTTGATTATGTTTTATTAGGGTTGATGCTTTTAATTTTAAGTTGGAATATACAAGTGCCTAATCATGGAAGTATGGTGAATTGTAATTTGAATATAGAATAGTTAATAGAACATGATAATCTATTAGGGCTACCAAATAAATATCATGGATGTCTATGTATGTTTGTATAAATGTTTGTCCACGCATTTATTCGAAAATATTAATCGGATTTTGACCATTCTTTTTCATTGGCTTACATTTACTTCCACTTAGGGAACAATGCAAGTTTCATCAAAATAGGATTAGTGGTTATTTTAAAAACGAATGAAAAAAATATTAATATAATTTTGAAAAAAAAAAAACATTGCCCCATTCACAAATATATAAAAAAAAGCGCTTGCAGCCGGATCTTAGGGTAGTACCAAGAGATCCTACAGATACCTACCTACCTACCTATTTAGACAGACCATATACTATATAATTAACACACAGAAGAAAAACAGACACACATAGTCAGACAAAGAGAGACCTGGGGGCCTACCACAAGCTCTCACAAGGTTAAAATAACCTAATTTGTCTTTTGTCCCGTTTTGACGTCGGATGTCAAAGAAAGACAAAAGTCAATTAAGGTTATTTTAACCTTTTTTTAAGAGCTTGTGAGAACCTCTGAGACAACCTAATGTCAAAACATAATAGCATGCCGCGTAGCACATATACGAGTAGATATCACATCAGTTACACAACCAATTGCCAACACGTTCATAAACGCAGCCAAAGTTCACGCTGGATGAAGCGGAGCGCAGCAGCTACCAGCTCTAAGCAATAAACATGACTAATTTACAATGTGCCATTACTGACTGTCTGCCAATGTGATTTACCGCACTTCTTAATTGATGCTCTTAATGATTTGCACTTGTTTATGGCACACTACCAGAAATGAAGACTAAAGTGTTAATAATCCCAAGGCTACTTCTACCATCGCAACTCTCGCCATCAACGGGGTCCATCCTCACAAAAATGGTCTCGCATTGTGCGATTTCAAAGGAGCTTCCTCGTTTCTACCACTGAAAATTTAGTTGGTTAAGGTTCACCTTACGCGCCGCAAGTCGTTGGTTCGATTCCCACACAGGATATGCATTTGTGTGCATGAACATGTATGTATGTCCTGAGTCTGGGTGTAATTATGTATTTACAAACAAAAAGTATAAATATGTATTATATCAGTTATCTGGTTTCCATAGTACAAGCTCTGCTTAGTTTGGGATCAGATATTATTCATCTGATTATTGGTCCCAGGATTATTTATTTGCGCTCTGTATTTCTATTTCGTCGTCTTAAATTAGCTTTTTGAAGTCAATACGGTTCTTCTTCTCAATATTACGTTTTTGAGCCGTACATACAAATTTCCGCGTATGTACGTGACGTTTTTTGAAAGATCATTTGAAGTTTTCACTCGGTAAGCTAACTGCGCTCTAAAATCTTATCTCTAAAATCAATGAGGATTAAAGAATGTTTTTACGGAATTCTCCTAACATTGTAGCTATAGTAAGTGAAATTTTTGTGTGATAATATTTTATTTTGTTGTTCATTGCTTTTAAAAAATACCCCGTTGTACAGTAGTACCCAACTAATATGGCTTACCGATGCCGCGATGTACCTGCGCAGAAGATACATTTTCAAAGCGCGGGAAATGCTATTGGTCGGCAGCTGCCGCCATGTTAGCGCGCGCCGTGCAGAGGGGCGTGACTTGCGAGTGAGACGGAACTAACAGTTGCAGTGTATTATGAACCATATAGTAGTGATCTAAGGTTGATTGTAAGTTTTAAGACTGCGTATAAAGCAAAATAACAATCTTAGAATTGAAATTTAACCAAGTAAATAGTATTTAAATGAAAAAATATTTTTATATGGGTATTTTCATTATATACGCGAGGGTTCTGCCTGAGCAAAAACATAATGGAATGAAATTTCCTCGATCGAAAAAAATCACAAAGCTACCTCTAATAATAACGAATTTTCGGTTTTATTCGTTCATGGTGTATCTAATTAAGACAAAAATTCGATAAATAATATCACTAACATATGACCTAGCGCTGCTACTAACGATTTTTTAAAATATTCTATACTTTACGAGTTATTTAGATAAAAAGCGCTTAGTTCATTTTTGTTACGCGGAACACGCTATCTCCATCTCATCTGCACGCGAAGATTAGACATAAGTTTGTTTCATCTGACATTGCCATATTTTTCTGGCTTGGTACGCACTCTTAAGCATTCTTTCGTTAATCTTCGGGGTCATACTTTCTTTTCTGTGCGATCGAAGATTCACGACGCGCTATATCAGTTGGGTAATACTGTACTCTGTATCCGCGCCTGCTTAGACCTTAAATGCCGGCCGATCCATCAGAAATATTTCTTTTTCATCATCGGATGACATACAGACATTTAGATTTCGGTCTGTTATCAAAAGAATTGTACTTACTCATAACCGCTATTTAATTTAAATACTGTTCTAATTACTTATAATCAACCATTCATCATCAATTACAATATTATGAGACCATTTAAACATTATTTTAATTAAATATCGCTTAATGAGTGAGAGTAATAATTATTAATCAGTGGTCTTGAGTACACGAGCCATTATCCTATAAATAAATCCCTTTTAGTATAACAAATTGTATAAGCTGATAGTAATTCATCAAGGTGGTAGGCTATTATTTAATCTGTGACGGCAGACGATACAATAGATGAGGATTTGGTACTTCTTAATTGGAAATCTTAAACTGAGTCGTTATCAATTTAGCTATTATAATAATTCCTCGGAAAATTATTGTTAATATAATTGATACAAGGTTAATACTATACACAAATTTTATATCGATGACAGGAATCCATGTTTGTCCTAATCCAGAGGGCAAACCACAAGCTCTTAAAACAAGGTTAAATTAACCTTATTTGACTTTTGGCTTTCTTTGACATCCGGTGTCAAAACGGGACAAAAAAAACAAATAAGGTTATTTTAACCTTGTTTTAAGAGCTTGTGGTAGGCCCCCAGATATTTGTTCGCTCAGTATTATGCCATGCTATTTTGTGAAAAAACTAATCATAAACAGTCATTATGTGAACATTTTCATATCTTCGTAATTTTAATGTATATTGTAATTTATTGTGAAGCTATCTTGCTGGGGTGTAGGTATCAGTTCTCCGGTATACTAATAATAACTTTTTGTAGTATTATTCATATTCTTACAATAAATGTTCATAATAAATATTAATAATTTCCTTGAGGCTGCCACTGCTACGTTTACACTAGTTAGTAGGCCACTTTGAAGAGCGATCGCGAAGCGTTTCCGTGTCAGCTTGGGCAAAAAGCAGCAGCTTTCGTATGTCTGTCCGGCTGTTCTTCTCTACATGTCGCACCTCTCAACCGATTCTCGTGAAATTTTGTGAGCAGGTTCGGTAATTATATGGAATTTTGAAGAATTTCCAAAAACTGAATCGACGAAAAATTTTCATATAATTATCGAGACTATCTAGACTCTACATACTGTAATTAACATGAAGCAATAATCCCGGTAATCAACCATAATTGACGTCCAAAACGTACTTACCTAATGCTCAATAAACATTTCTCAACTTTCTAGACTAAACGGATTTTAATATTATAATATCACACAGATCATATTCTAGATTCAGACTGGATTTATTGCATACGAGAGAACTTATTTCTTTCTAAAATGCAAGTGAACTGCTGGCGAAAGTAAAATAATTGACTTCTCGAAAGTTCGTGACTCTTTTAGACTCGCTTCGAATAGTATTTTTGTTGACCTTAATGCTGCCAAATTAAGTATTTAAGCGAGATTACAGTAGCTTTTAAGTAATGGTTCTAGTCTTTACTTGGTCGTTTAAACCTCATTGTTGGCTTATAGGAATCATTATGCATTTGTTATTCCTAGATTTAAGAGTAATTTGTGTAGATTGGCTTGTGCAGTCTCAGGTAACGCTTCAGCGTATGCTGTTTATCCTTGGTAGATAGGCCACCTAGACTTTAACAAGAATCAGAAATTCGGCTAGGTTATAATTTCCTTGAACATTGGCATTTTTCTTAAGAAAAACATGGTGAGGCCAAGTTACAGAATATAAGCAGATGGGGCGCGCGGAACACGGGAGTAAAGCCAAAAAAGCAAATAAAAATTGAAAAACACATTGGCTTTTGAATGTGTATTTGCTTTGTTTAACAAACTTTATTTAACACAAATCACTAGTTTATTAATAAACTGTGGTTAAACAAAGCAAATACAAACTGGAAAACGAATACCAGGTATCTGATTTTGAATTTGTATTTGCTTTTTTGGCTTCACTTTCATATTCCATACGCTCCATCTGCCTTTTATTCTGTAATCTGTAGGTGAGGCATTGTAAGTCCACAGTTTCGCACTATATCTTCTATAGGTCTTGAATCTTGAATTGTTGCTGACAGATTCCTTAAGTAACATAGGTATTTACTATGGAGAAAAAATGAGAGTGTAAACGGAAAATCGCGTACAAGTATGTACTTATTGATAGAATCTCTCCAATTCCAGATTCATCAAAACTCATCAAGCGCAAGAAATCAACTGATGACGTCAGATCACCCCTCGGGGGTGAGGGGTCTCTCACCAGCGAAGAAGGTGAAGAGCCGGGGATCGGCAGGCGGAAGAAAGCGAGGACCACCTTCACTGGCCGTCAGATCTTTGAGCTGGAGAAGCTGTTTGAAGTCAAGAAGTATTTGTCGTCTGGTGAAAGAGCTGATATGGCGAAGCTGTTGAATGTTACTGAAACTCAGGTAAGCTGGATTGTAATAACTTTTTTATTGCTCTTTCAGTAAAATTAAATCATTTTTTCTGGAACGAAAAAAGATGAGGCTCTAAAAGTATTTTTTTTTAGGATTCAATATAATACCCTAGGGCCTAAGTTAGGCCATCTTATAGCAACACCAGGCCATGCCGAAGAACAGAGACAAATATTTCTGCTCTCTACAGACCAATCCTTTAGTTGTCCGTCAGTGCTTTAAATGCATGCAGACAACATAAGAAAATGATATACCTAATCAATGTAGTCTTGTCAAATTAGTCCAATTCTTGTTGAAACTTCAATCAATTTAATCCCGATACGATTATTTCCCCATTTACATAGATAGCTTTAAATAATGTTCTATCCTTATTCAATCATATTTGTAAGAAAGAGATGTGGCGGGACTACAAGTTTAGTGCGATTTGCAACAGAATCTGCATTTTCTTTGATAATTAATTTATTTATGAAAGTTAATTAAATCATCCGCGTCAAAGTAATAATGAGTGAGTTTGAAACAAATCACTTAATGGGTCATCAGATGCTCTTCCACGAAGCGTCCCGACCAAATTAAACGTTTTAGTTCGTAGCCCACACGTCGCTGCGCTATTCTTCATTTATTGTACGGTGCAGGTTATAAGCGGTAGCGATAAAATAAGATTTTAAACACATTTAAGTTTAGAATATTCTATGGCACATATGAATGATAGTTTATAAGAGAATGAATTAACGTTAAAAAATGTAGAGTGTACCTCAACACACTTCGTACCTAAGGCCACATGATCACTGACCATGAGATTGTGGGCAAACACAGGCCTATATATTATAGTAAAGAACCGCTTAATATGACGTTGACGGATTCTAAACGCTACTATCGATCGTTTTGCAACCTGAATTTGATCTAAATCTCATAAATACCCTAAAGAAACAAACATATTGTGGCAAGGATATACTGACACCATCCTTAGCAAATATGGCTTCTTAGCTGGCCCTTAGTTTAACTCAAACTCAATGGATTTTGCTGTATAAAAGTTTTATAAAAAGTATAAGCCATAAATAATCGTTGTATTGCATTTGATATCAGGGTATGTCAGTTTAAGTATTTTTTATTGTTGACTTTCCGCTAACTCTTCTCACTCAAAACCTATACTTAAACGTTCCGAGATAATTATACTATCACCAAGGTGGCACGGACTAAAGGGGACGTGTGAGGGGACAGGGGGACGGCTGTCCCCCGCGACGTGAGCCGTCACATATGGCGTTACTAATTAAAACCATCGAGCGGGCTATTGTGCATTTTTGTCTTCGAGATGTTGGGATTTATTGGAATAGATGCTCAACGTGATTTATTAAGGGGACTTAAGCTTATGTAGTTTTTGCAGGAGATAGGTTGGCAGCTTTAAAATTGCATTTTCTTAAAGCTGCGTAGTGTGTGTTGTCCGCATATTTTTTGTAATTTTTTGAGCGTTGTTTTAAACCATGATAATTATTAGCTCCCGGGATAAAAAGCCTATGTCTCCATACCATAGGCTATCTGCATGCCAAATTTCATGATGATCCGATGAGTAGTTGAGGCGTGAAAGCGTAACAAGCAAACAAACAAACTCACTTTCTCATTTATAATATTAGTTAGGATTAGGATTTATAGGTTCCACAGATGAGTATAAGCCTCAATTCAAAGACCTTAAAAAAGAACACTTAAATTACAAAATTGTATGACAATTAATTAACTGGCATGCATCTTTAGTTGCCTTAATGACGAGGCGTGACGGCCACGTGTTCCCGGGGTCCAGGAACCGAGGTCCGGGGTCCGGGTGCGATAGGAAGTCAATTATCCCGCAGAATGTCGTTAACGACGATGACGACGGCAAAAACTTGGCAAAAAAACTTGCAGGAAAAACGTGTCGGACAGACGGCGTTTAGTGTCTTTTGTTAGTTGGGATGTGTTATTATTTGAAAGCGTATAATTATAAGCTAATGTCGCTTGCTATATCACGCGGATTTACCCGTATTCTGGAAAGCAACTATCCAGTTCATGGTTATGCATAATTAATCATACCAAAATTGTAATAATTTGTTTATGGTTGAGGAAATTTGATACAAAGACAGATGATGTAGTCGTATAAAACATAATATAGGTACACATGAGGGTCTATCCGCATCTCTGAGGGATCATGGATCATTTTCCCCGGGGGAAAAGTATATTTTACGGTTAATTCTAATTTTATCGATGTGCCAGCCTATCTCATCTAAAATCATGAAACCTATCTACACAATCCGCATTTATAATATAACTAGTTGTTCCCGCGGTTTCACCCGAGTTCCCGGGATTAAAAAGTAGCCTATGTCCTTCTCCATACCATAGGCTATCTGCATGCCATGATGATCGGTTGAGTAGTAACAAACAAACTCACATTCGCTTATATAATATAATTTGGAATTATAGTAGGGTTTTAAAGTTATATTATCTATATATATAAAATTCAAAGTCCTGACTGACTGATTGACTGATATATCAACGCACAGTCTAAACCACTGGTCCTAGAGACATGAAATTTAGAGGGTATATTCTTTGCGAAGAGTAGGTATCCAATTAGAAAGGGCTTTTCGAAATTCCACCCCTAAGGAGGTACAATAGGGGATGAAAGTTTGTATGAAAGTCCGTCAGTTTCAAAGTTAGGATCTTCAAATTTGAAAATTAATGTATACGTGTCTCAGCGTTTTTAATTCCACTCTCGAAGCGGGATGAAGATGTTTTGTTTTGTTTTATTGTTGTAGAAAAATATGTCATTTGTTTCCTGTAGGCCACGCGGGCGAAGTCGCGAGCAGAAGCTAGTATTTTATACTCTCATATTGTTCATATTTTACCGAATTACCTACTTATATAATTATAGCTTTCGATCAAACCCACAACTAAGAATAATACCGTTTAACATCGGCACGTTCGTACATATCCCATTTCAGCACATAATTATCACCACAAATATTGAACCACACTACCACTACGTAGAAAATGTTATTTTATATCATTTCTAAAATGAGACACTAATTGACGGTCCACTTCTCCTAAACTAAATAATCACTTGACAATGTCATGCGAAAGTATACCGTGTTACAACGGTGTAAAATTTAATCTTGCACGTATTATATATGCTTTATTGATCTATGCAGTCCGGAGGGATTCGACTATACAGCCTGTTTTAATTTCACACTTAATTTACTCGTGTCAAGTGAAAATAAATTTCATTTGAAAATTAATTACGTGATGATTATGACACTTTTTTATAACTAGCTTTCGTTGCGGTTTCACCCGCAATTTCCTCTTTTACCCCTTAGTGCCTCTCCAGCAGGGCTATTTTAAAACGCTCGGATTCGATATCGGAAACGGATTCAAAAACTACCGAGGCGATTTTCCGCAATTGCTATTTTAATTTCCGAATTCTAATATTTTTGATGTTTCTTTATGGATATACCAATTCGATTTATCGAAAAGTTTTCGGAAATTAAAATAGCAATTTCTTAAAGTCGCCTCGGAAATTTTTGAATCAGTTTCCGATATTGAATCCGACGTTTTATAATAGTCCTGCAGAAGGGGCGATTTCGCCGCGATTCTCTCGCGCGAACGCATTACGCGCGTACGGCGAGATACTGGGAGCCAATACATTGCGTACACGAGCATCGCGTTAAGGCTGCGTATAAAGCAAAATAACAATCTTAGAATTGAAATTTACCCAAGTAAATAGTATTTAAATGAAAAAATATTTTTATATGGGTATTTTCATTATATACGCGAGGGTTCTGCCTGAGCAAAAACATAATGGAATGAAATTTCCTCGATAGAAAAAAATCACAAAGCTACCTCTAATAATAATGAATTTTCGGTTTTATTCGTTCATGGTGTATCTAATTAAGACAAAAATTCGATAAATAATATCACTAACATATGACCTAGGGCTGCTACTAACGATTTTTTAAAATATTCTATACTTTACGAGTTATTTAGATAAGAAGCGCTTCGTTCATTTTTGTGCCGCGAAACACGCTATCTCCATCTCATCTCCACGCGAAGATTAGACATAAGTTTGTTTCATCTGACATTGCGATATTTTTCTGGCTTGGTACGCACTCTTAATTTAAAATGCGCGCGTATTTTTACTCGCGCGAACCGAGCACGAGCCGTGCTGCTCTTCGCTCAACGCTCGCGATGTAAAAAACTTACAAATGGCGGAGCGCAGTCGAGGGCGAGCCGAACGATCGTTTGAAGCTCCCAAGTCCGTCTACGCTAAGCGAATTCGTGCTCCACTTGTCCTCAGCTCGTGCTCGGTTCGCCTAGTGCCTTATTAGTCGATAAAGAACATGTGTGCAAATTTTTCATTTTTACCTTAAGGTTTGAACTGTGCCTGCTTTGTCAATCAGTTTCTCATGTACCTAATATATAAAAAAAGAGAGACAGAAAAAAATAAGTTTCTCCTTTTAAGAAGGAAAATATTATCGGCGACTATGCACTGAATCCCTCACATTATTAGGTGAGACTCGGCCCCCTTAGTTACGTTACGTTTATGAGATGTTTATGATTATGATGAATGTCTTTGGGCCAGGAGGTCAGCCTATGAACAGAACTGCATTGCATAAATAAAATTATCAGTTAATTATACCTATAGCTGTGAAGTTTTGAATTATTTATTATTAATGAATAATATTCACGCTGTATAAAGTCATTCTCACCATATGTCATCTGTTAAGTGCCGCGAGCTTTTTTGTAGTCTCCCGCGCGGCGCGGCGCGGCTCCACTTACTAACTACACTCCCGCGCATCATATACTAACAACAATATTATTATATAGATACATTGTTCTATTGTTTGCATAGTGATATATTGAAGAGACTACTTTGGGGCATCCTACTAATATGACTTAATGAGTCAGTTTGTTTACCTCTTGACGCCTGAACGGCACAACCAATTGTGATTAAATTTGTAATACAGGTAGATTAACCTGGATTAACATATAGGATACTTTTTATCCCGGGAAAATATAAGATCCCCGGGAACACGGGTGATATCGCGTGGTCCTTTGTCATACATTTGTACGAACTATTTTACGTATCAAAAGATTATATTAATATCTTAGGTGAAAATGGATGCAGCGGGCATTATGATCACTTCTCTTCATAAATATACTGTATACATCCATCTAAGACTGGAGAATATATCTGACTAAGCAACGCACAACAAAACGCAGTACAGTACAAGTATGTTTGGGATCAAATGGCCGTGAATGAAGGCATATTTATTTACCAATGATCCTAAAGACTTCATCAGTGTCTTCTGCACCAAAAAGGTTTTAATCTTTGACATCCCATACAATCGTTTTAAACGTTTCCACGCAGAATCGAACAGCTATGTTTAGATAACATTTTACAGTATTACTAGCAGACCCCCGCGGTTTCACCCGCGACGGTTTGTTTTTTTTTTCCGTGGAACACTAACCCCCTTATTCATAATAAAGTTATCAAAAATTCCGAAGTCTTTATCTGAAACGTGACATTTGGTGATCGAAAGAGTGAGACGGGGCACACTATTACTCTGATTTAGTTAAAAAGCGATTATGAATAAGGGGGTAAGTATTTTTCAAAAATAAATGTAGCTAAGTTACTCCTTATAACATCAGCTATGAACCAGAACAGACAGACAGAAATGTTTAAAAATAATCGATTTTATAAAAAAAAAATTAACTCACATAAAAGCTTGGTGCAATGCAAAACTCTTTAAAACTGGAATATCAAATACAGAAGAATATTTAAATCAAAAGCACTAAGGAGTATTGCAATCAACTTCGATGCAAATCACCCCGAAAAATCAAACACGGATATTTTTACTATTAAAACTAAAAACCAATATTATACACTAACTCAAAGAATCTTATATAATTATTATAACAACAAATGAAAAAGAAATTAAATTAACTTCACTCAAAATATTCTAATGAAATAGTGAAAATGAACTTCCAAACAAATTATACAGAAATCGCAAAAATTCGCTAAGTAGGTAACCTAAGAGATTTCCAAGGAAAATCAAGGCATAAGGTAAGTTTTTCATTCAAATATGCAAGAACAAAAAAGAATTTAAGTTTCGAATTCTAATCCGATTTAAATATTCTTTTATATTTGACATTCCCATTTTAAAGAGTATGGCATTGCACCAAGTTTTTTGAATAAAATCTGCTCAGATTACAGAACAAAAGGCAGATAGAGCGCGCGAAACACGGGAGTGAGGCCAAAAAAACCACAAAGTTTATTTAAAAAAAGTGTTTTTCGTTAAAGAAAGTTTTTTTTTTCAAATCAAAATACTTTATTTGTAAAGTTTTTTAAACAAAGCAAATACAAATTCAAAAGCGAATACCAGCGGGGTTATTTTAAAACAGCCGGATTCGGAATCGGAAGCGGAATCAGAAACCTTCATCGAAAAGATCCGATCGCGGAAAGTTGGAGTGCGCTTACAAAGTTTGTTTTTAATAATGGTAGAAAATGGTATACATAAACAAAAATAAAAGTAAAATTGAAATGATTACGGATTTTCATTGTTGAAAGGCCTCATTTAAACACTCATATCAAATGCATAAGGACAGATACTTGTTATTTTTTATATTTTAGATTTTAGGTCTATATTGTGTTAATAAACATAAAAAAATGGTTTTCTAGTTTTATCGAACTTCGGAAACTGACTGATAGGTCGAAGTAATTGTTTTTTATAATATTCGCAAAAGTCAGGCAAAGGTTTAAGCCATACAGCCTAATCGTAATTGAGTTATACCATACCTAAGTTCAAGTCACATAATAAATCACTTTCATATAGTACGCACTGTAAGTCACAGTCCATAAACGTCATGTGTTAGTAAAATAGTGGTCAATAGACTAAAACTTCTCACGGACTTTTTGAGACAACTTGAAGTCACGATACACATAATTCATTTAATTTCCCTTCATTGGTGCGCATGGATTGATCTTTATGGGATAAAACACCACAGATAATATGCAATAGAACTCAAAATACACGAATTTTTGAAAATAAAACGAAATCGCAACTTCACTTTGCAATTTCCCGCCCTCTATGTCTTTTTTTTTTCAGTACATTCAAGGAGAGTATAATAAAACAAATATTTTATGATTCCGTAGATCTTTTAGTGGTAGTGAATCTAGCATCCAACATGAGTAACGGTATATAGTAGTGACCAATATGTTTTAGTTCCTACGAAGTTTGAGTATGTAGGTATTACTTTTACCACAGACCTTTCTCATTCATTATTTACTTAAAATAGGGTCGGCACAACACACTTCGTTTAGTACCAACTAGGGCATGAATATCGGAATCTCGGAATCTCGTAATATCGGAATCTCGGAAGTTTTTTTCCGATATTACAATATCGGAATTGAGTGTTTCAATATCGTAATATCGGAATCAGATATTTTTATCTATTTGAGTTTTTAAATAAAGTTTTTAAATAAAAAATATTTTAAGCGCGCCACAAGGTATGGTCGCCTAGAGCTATAAAATTAACGTATCGTACATCAATTTTGCCTACCAGTGTTCAAAATGAGCGTATTTTTTCAACAAAATACGAAGTACATTATCCATAAAAATGCTTGATGCTTTGTTTTTAAGAAAATATTAGCTAGAAAAACGAGTATTTAAAAAATAAACATACAATGGTGCCGATTCTGTTGTTTACAACTAAACTAATTTAGTCTCACTATATATTACTATATTAAGTCTCTTTCTTACAAAGAACATAAGAAAAGGATGTAAGAAATTTAGTCCTGTCAAATTAATCCAATGCTTGTTTTCAACACAAATTTAGTCGCCATCTATCACGAATTCTAAATACACGCAAATGAAGACAGCAAAGACTAATTTGACAGCTTTAATTATGTTCTATCCTTTAATAGTGTTTGTAAGATATGAAGAGTTTTGTGTTTGTTTGTTTAAATGCATTTATTTTTGGAACTACCAGACGGATTCGTTTTTTTTTTCACTAATAGAAAGCTATATAATCCTCTAGTATTATAGGGTACTTATAATCCCGGGTGAAATGGCGGGGGAAACTACTTTCCAATAAATTGTTGTTCATAAGTGTTGATTTTGCTTGCACATTTTAAGTTCTATATGGTTTATGGTTTAAGACATTTATTTCTCAAAAGATTACAAATCACTTCACATGAGAAATAAAAAAAATGAGGTAATAATATACTGTTGAGTGTATGTTGGTGGATGTCGATTGTCGAAAGAGCTAAATTATTAATTTTGAATCTGAGGTAGTTTAATTACTAATACAGGATAATAATACGAAATCTGTGATTTAGTAAATGCACGTAATAAAACAACTAAGTGGTGTACCAAATTAAAGAATGTGAAGGAAAACATTTTTTTTTTACTGATACTGATAAATAATGTACGCTACTCTGATGACAATAACACTCCTCTTCTTAACCAAACTAAAGAAGATATGGAGGACCTTTTGGTTCACAAAGAAACCATTAGTCTCTAATTGGGACTTGCAATCAACAGAAATAAGATGAAAATGTTAATAATAGACCGGGCGTAACTTAATAGATTGGACGTACTGCGAAAAAGCTACATCTACCTCGGCTCTAGCAATTCCAACACAAGAGACCGTGAAGATGAGATCAGACAGAAGACGATGTGCAATCACAAAATCAGCAGTAGGAAGATTTGGAAAGACAGAAGGATAACTAGGAAAACAAGGATTCGACTTACGAGATGCCTGGTCTTTCCGATCTTTCTCTAAGGAGCTGAAACTTGGTCCTTAAACCTACAAGATCGCCGGAATATTGACGCACTGGAGATGTGTTGCTGAAGACGTTTTCTGAAAATTTCAGGAAGTGTCAACGAAAGGCTGTCTTTGGAATTCCGTTGACAGCCTTTCACACCAATAACGCGATCCTGAAGGAGATTTGAATAACAGATAGGCTTTCGTCGACTGTGCAGCTTCGAATTTTCAAGTTCTTTGGTAACATCTGCAGAAACGAAGACTTGATGTAGAGACTTGTTGTCCAGGGTGGGAGGGTTACTCGCAACGCTACAAATCGCAAAAAAATGGAAAAGCATTGCGAAAGCTGTAACCCTAGTCAAGGAGAACATTGGAGTTGAAGACCCACCATATACACTATCTATTGCAATCACGACCCCTCTGACAAGAGTGCTTGACTGAGCAGAAGATGTTTTCAATCCAACTTTATAACGAACTAGTTGTCCCACGAGGTTTCACCTGCGTTCCCGGGATCAAAAGTAGCCTATAATACTCGGGGATAACGTAGCTTCCTATAAGTGAAAAAAAAAACGAATCCGACCGGTAGTTCCACAGATTATCCAGTTTAGCCAAACAAAAAATCTCTTCCACTTTATAATATCAGTATAGATAGATAATTAGTGCAGTTTATAAGGAATATGTGCAATTTATAAGGAATATGTGCAATTTATAATAAAAATGTCTAATTCCGATATTAATATCGGAATTCCGATATTGAGACCCAATATCGGAAATCAATATCGGAATTGAAAAACCTTCCGATATTACATGCCCTAGTACCAACTAACCTTTATAAATAATGCGTTTATATTAAATAATGGTCAAAAACTAACATTAAATAAAATTCGGAATTAATTCCGCCAGCTAAAAGCTATCGGAAACTTTTCGATGGATCGGATTGATATTTCCATCGAGAAACGTCAAACTATTCGAATTCGGAAATTAAAATTTTCTGGGCGCTTTAACCTATCATGCAGAATATAATTATTTTAATTTAGGTATTATTTGTAACACTTAAATCATACTATGTTAAATAAATATTGATGTTCTTATAGTTTTGATTGTCTTTTAATGTGCAAATATACATTTTTATTACTATTTTATCATGTCGGAAACTCGTCTCGGAAGTTTCCGATTCCGATTCCGATGACGAATCCGACCGTTTTAAATAACCCTGCAGGTATGTGTATTACAATTTGTATTTGCTTTTTTGGCCTCACTCCCGTATTCCGGGCGCTCCATCTGCCTTATTCTGTAATCTGTGAAAATCGGATTGAGTTTTCAAACGTGTGTCAAAATAAAATGTTATTTAAATCAAAAGTACCTACTAAGGAGTATTGATATCAACTTCGATGCAAATCGCCCCTAAAATAACTTATTGACCCCGTTAGGCGATGAGTTTCAATAAAATACGAAACACGTCTTTCATCAATTCTGTTAAGGAATGTTTATACAAAATTTGAAGTAGATCGGACCAAGGAATCACGTTGTCCCATACAAACTTTGCCCCCGTTTTTCACCCCCTTAGGGGTAGAATTTCGAAAAATCCTTTCTTATCGGATGCCTACGTCATACAAAGAACACACCCTCCAAGTTTCAGGTCTCTACGATCAGCGGTTTAGGCTGTGCGTTGATTGTCAGTCAGTCATTCAGGACAAAGCATTTTATATGTATAGATTATAGCGAGGGAGTGCACAATAGATTTTTTTCTTCGCGGGAGATAATGCACTTATAGTAACTCAGTTTTGAGGGACGTAGAGCTTAATGAGCGTAGCGTTTATTCGCTGAAAGAGCTCGTCTGGAGAAGTGTCTTCTTATAGAAAACCGCAAAATATTACGAATTTTAAACCTATGATAGTTCATTGGAACACAAATTTAGTAGCAGACTTGGCTCCCTCGTCAGCTTCCATATTCAAGTTGAAAATCTGTTCTCAACTACGTAATGGTGTATTCCAGGCTTCAGACAGTGTACCTACCTAGTATTTGACAGTCACTTCCCTTTCAAAGCTTTTTGGCCTTATCATCTTGCCATGGTGAGATTGTGGCAGCATGCATGTCAAAACATATTAGTAGAGAGAGATATTAATAGAGTGACTTTACTAGAGTATGTGCCGTGAGCACGGGTAGGAACGCTGCCTTGAAACGAACTGCGCGTTCGTAGTTTGTACGACTCAATACATATAATGCATGCCAATTTCTCGTTTTAATCGATACTTTTACCGATAAAGTTTTAATGACAAGGAACTCATCTACATTTCTGTCAGTAAATCACTAGTGTACGATATATCTATGAATGCATCTATATGCAAACTGCCCACGCTTCGCACAAGGTAATGTTGTTAAACCTATCAATCTATTAATGTTCTTACTCTATGGTAAAAAGTATTTAACATTGTTTACTACCCCAATATAGGTATTTAAAAGACTTCATAAAATTGTATACTTGCAGTAAAAGTGTATACATCTGTATAAATATTGTTTTGGGATACTTTTCTACTGGTCCGTTCGTGGTTCCCGTTAATACAAAATCGTTTTCGTTGAAAAAGTTCTTCTGAGAATGTCTCTACTTTTTGTAGAATAGGGAATGTGACGTGCTACAGATTGCTCATTGATGATGAAACAGAGGCTCATTTTTGGTAATAATAAAGGATATTTAAATCAAAATACTTCTTATTCATAATAAAGTTATCAAACGTTGATTGGCTAAAATTCCGAAGTCTTTATCTTACATGTGACATTTGGTGATCGAAAGAGTGAGACGGGTGATGTAGAGAGCATATAAAGTGTAGTAGCTTAGTGCATATGTTGCGAATGCAACACGCTCCCGGCAATTTGTAAGTACTTATAGTGTGTAAGTAGAGCTATACACAAACCACTTTTTTCTTTAATTAGATAGGTATTAATAACTTTTCAATCGCTAACAATTAATTCTGAAAAATTGCAGAGGGGGAGGGAAAAATCGAACCAGTAACTATACAAAACAAAAATAACCATACTAACTAACGTACAGATTCAAAACGATCACTAGAGACATTTGTTTATTTTTCAGTAGTACCCTTGTCCTTATTAGGTATAGTCCATCCATATACATTTTTTTTGTTTGTGTATGTACACACGGCTACAGATCAAGCTATACATTTCCAGTATAAGCTGACCTCTCACTGTACGGAAATCCTATACAATGCGAGATCAGCTTATACTGGAAATGTATAGCTTGATGTGTTCAAAATCAAAATCAAAATCAAAAAGTAATTTATTCAGTTTAGGCCTTAGTAAGGCACTTATGAACGTTATGTACATACAGTTGAATTTACCACCGGTTCGGAATACACTTAAACTGAGAAGACTCCGGCAAGAAACTCAGCAAGGTTATTTTTTTGTGGAAGATCTTTTAATTTAATATTACAGCTTTTTTCCAAATACTTATACAATATATACATTATTATTTTATGCTTATTCGTACAATTGTCACTTAGCCAGGGGGATGCAAGTGCAGAGAGAAGCTACTACAACCATATATTCTTGTCATCCACGTAATGAGCCACCTTATAGTAGGCTTTGTCAATTAACCTCTGCTTTATGAAATCTTTGAATTTATCATAAGACATTTTAGTTACTTCGAGTGGGATTTTATTATAGAATCGAACGCAATTTCTGAGAAAAGACTTATTAGCTTTAGATAACCTGAATCTTCTTCTTGACTTGTTGCCGTGTGTACATACATGAATTTTTACACAGAGCATAAAACAATAGAACACTTTTATTCCGTGACAATAAGTGTTAAACAGAAGCTAAGAAGTGATAATAAAGCTCATCACACACGATGGAGATTCTACAGTATTCCACAATTCCTTTCATGATCCTCTTCCTACCGCCGCCTACCCACAAATCATGTAAAACGAAAGCCCACTAATCTCGACACCTCATGGGACTTCCGCTACTAAAAACGTGGTAATCTCCTCTCATTATACTCTGAGATCTGGTTATATAAACAACATTAATTACAAGCACCCCTATTAGCTTCCACTGTGTTTTTTGAAACAACACCCTGTGCTATTTATGATGTACTTCGTCGTATAGGTACGTAGTAACTATTTAGTAATCTGTGGTATAGGTAACTTACTTAGGTGCTCTTGCGCCATCAAGAGTTAGTTGATATTGTTATTAACCTGGGTTAAATTATCATTATGTCTTCATAATGATATATTTACAGTAGTACCCAACTGATATGGCTTACCGATGTATCTGCGTAGAATAAACTTTTTGTACATTTTCAAAGCACGGGAAACCGCTATTGTTCGGCAGCTGCCGCCATGTTAGCGCGCGCCTTGCGGAGGGGCGTGACTTGCGAGTGAGACGGAACTAACAGCTGCAGTGTATTATGAACCTTATAGTAGTGATCTAAGGTTGATTGTAAGTTTTAAGCATTCTTTCGTTAATCTTCGGGGCCATACTTTCTTTTCTGTGCGAACGAAGATTCACGACGCGCCTTATCAGTTGGGTAATATTGTACACACGGCTACAGATCAAGCTATACATTTCCAGTATAAGCTGATCTCGCAATGTATAGGATTTCCGTACAATGGGAGGTCAGCTTATACTAGAAATGTATAGCTTGATCTGTAGCCGTGTGTACCTCAGATAAGACACTGAGTTAATTATTATTATTTACACAAGTGGTCTAATTTTCATTATGATGACAACTAATTATTAGTTAGAAAAAAATAAGCCATGATATTACGTAAGCACGAATCAGCAGCATTTTTTTATTGTTCAGCAGATTTTGCATCGAATAACAATCTGAAAATAGTCCTATTTTATGATTTAGGGCTGAAATATACCTAATGAGTTTGGCAATATATCATACTCATAGTCGAAACAGCCAACATAAATTAATTATAAACACAGTGCTGCCAACATTCACAAACTTATCTCACCCATACTCACACATACATAATCCAACAAATCTAAATAGATACATGCCTTTGAGCTATTTCACCGTACACGACATGATATTAAGCAATAACATACCTTAATTCGAATATCGTAAGATTCATAACATAAACAGTTAATTAGTGAAAATTGAAATGGAATCTAATATGACCGAATGAGCACAGCCCCGTTCAGGGTTACCAAGTTATAGAAAATTAACGAATTTCCTCTAACTTTGTATTGCACATGTAAAATCAAACTACATTGGAATTTATATCGTATTATTATGACGTTAAAAGTGCGGTTTATATATATATTATAGGTGCGGTGCGGTTTATATAGTAAATTATTAATAGGTATATTGATAATATTTGATGTTATTATACCAAATGGAATGTGATGTGTTTGACAGTTTGTTAGGTATTTGCAAAGTCTTTAATTGGTTATTTTGTCTTATATCACTTCACTACCAATAAATACCGGAACAGAAAATAATTTAATAGTAATAGTATCAGTCAAGTTTAGATTTTATAATGTGTATTTAGATTTTTTCTACCCAATTTTATGGAATTTAAAAGAAAGCTTGAAATAAGCACGGTTAGCAACCTAACAAGTTTTTTAAATTTAAATTCATTAACAACCTCTTCAAGTCAATTAAAACTTAATTAAACATGATACCCATTAACAGAATATCGACAGTCAAATTTACGATTAAAAAAAATAATGAAAAGAATCTGCAGGCATCGCAGCGGGACGTAAACCGATAGAGAAGACGGGTCCCCATTAAATTTTGATGGATGGTACATTAATCGATACGCGACAGCCCTGCGAGCATCAAACGTTTAGCCGCCGCCTCATTAGCCCACAAAAACAACGAGCGACCCGCGTGGCTCACTCACGTTTCGGTATTGTTTTTATTGGCACAATAATTTGAAATGAAAAATAAATGTTACTGCTAATGTTGTAATAAGTGAGAGCGTTATGAGCTTATAATAAATCATCAGAATAACTCGAAAGATCTTAATAGAAATACATAATGTATAGAATAGATCAACTAAGAATAGACTATTCTAGAATCATTGTTACTGTTGTAAATGCTTTACATTTAAAGCATAATCTACGAACTATGATAATTTATATTTAGTAAATATTTGCCACAAGTGCTCCCACTTGCGTGGTGTTGGTGTCGCTTATTCTTTTCTTTATTTTCTCTCTTTACATACAATATGAATAATAAATTTGGCTCTCTCTTTTAAAACTTTAAGTTAGATACTAAAACAGTAAAACCGTATAGTCAGCATAAAAACTTATGAGTATCATAAACATAACATATACCAACAAATCATAACAATTAACCATTTTTATTTTCATATAAGGACAATAAATGAAATATATTCAGAGACATAAACTGACATATTTACCCCGTATTTTCCGCAATGCTACCAAACGGAGGATGCCCGAGTCAGGAACAAACCGGCTCGCCTATTAACCAAACACAATTAATTTAAATTATCATCCTGGACCGTCTAAAAAGAGCTGCGGACGGCAAAAAAAAAACAAGCCAACATTTTAATTCCGGGGAGCCATCCTGTTTACACACAGTTCCATAAATTCATTTTGATTTAGCTTGTATTATTTTAGTGGCAACATTTTAAATGAGTCACTTTATTGTTTTAAGTATCTCTTAATTTTGATGATTTGTTGTCGTTGAGATTAAACGATGCTGGTCTCTCTGTAGTTTTTTATAGACAAAAATAATAATGTCGATAGTATTGTGGTTATAAAGAGTTTAATTTTTATTGTTGTTGTAAAATGGATTTATTGCTCGGACTCGGAATGTGCTGTAGAGGTTTTGATAAAGTTTGTTTTCTTTGTGAATTGTTTTTAATGGTACTGTTGATGCTGGAGTTTTATGTTTTGCGACTATGCACTTTGCAAAAAATACATTGGTAAACAGGTATTTTCATGGTAGTTTTAGAGCACAGATTACAAAACAAAAGGCAGATAGAGCGCACGGAACACGGGAGTGAGGCCAAAAAAGCAAATACAAATGAAAAACACATAGCCGGTATTCGTTTTTGAATTTGTATTTGCTTTGTTTAATCAAAGTTTATTAAATAGAAAGTGTTTTCGTTAAATAAAGTTTTTTTTACGGTTTTTTATAGGCCTGTGTTTGACCGCAATCTCACCATGGTAAGTGATAATGTGGCCGAAGGTGGTGCACATACAAAGCCTAGAAGGAACTGGCTCTCAAGTGCAGCTATCGGAACACACCGAAAGGTGCTTGGTGCTTTCAACTTGAGGGTGGTAGCCAGCAAGGCGGGTACTGCAAAGTACCCTAGCAGCGTGCTATGGTTTCCTCACGATGTTTTCCTTCACCGAAAGCTCAAGCTCATTGTAGGATTAGTTTGTTAAACAAAGCTTTTTATTTAATACATTACAGAAATCAGTAGATATAGACAGTAATAAAAGTTTTTTTAGTTATTCTGCATTTGTTCTTACCAACTTCTACAATATCATCACTTACCATTTTTGGTCAAAATTTTAGTCAGAAGTGTTAAATCAGCCATAACCACATACTCTACATATAGCATGTAATAACATTAAGTACCCACGGCTCGTCCAAGCGTGACTTATCACATTAACCGCCAGAGCCCTCAGTTGACATTTAAAAATGCTATAAAAGTACCTTATGGCACGCCCGCTTGCCTCCGCGTTGTTTATGGACGCAGGTCAATTGCTATATTTACTTTATTGTTCCTAACGTCATTAAATATAGATAAGGTTATAAAAAGGGTTCGTGACAACCCTATTAATAAGGCTGGCTGTGAACAATTTTGAAGAAAACATTGATGGGTTAATTTTGTATATTTGAATAGTGATGTCACGTTGGTAGCAGTGGCGAAGGTCGTATGTTCGAATCCTATAGTGTCCTTGTGCTGTCAGTTTAGGAAAATATCATTAGAAAACCATATCCCACCAAAAACAATTTCATGTAAAATGTTGCCAAGACGTGACCATATGGCTCGCACTATCAAAAAGTTATTAGATCTCATGTAGAGCCAAGCTTATAACTCTACAAGCCCTAACTTCACTAACTCTACACCTTAGTCAAAATATGTGGCTTGGCCGTTTCGCTACTGTCACATGGGCGTAGGTGAAAAATTTATTCACTGTTAATTTCTGTTCTGCAATACAATAGTTCTTGTAGTAGCGAAACGGCCAAGTCACATATTTAGACTACGGTGTGTAGAGTTTGTGAAGTTAGGCCTTTTGAGTTAGGGCGTGTAGAGTTATAAGCTTAGCTCTACTACCCTGAAGCTGAAAACTTTTAGAATTCTGGCAGCTTACTTTCCTTCACGTCGGTAAACAAATGCACGGCCCGCCTGATGGTAAGCGGTTACCGTAGCCATATGGACGCTTGCAACACACGGGACAAACTCACACACACATCATATATATATAGCATTTAGTAAATTAATCTTAATCCTCTGTATATCATATAATATTGTAAGTAATACACTTAATTACGAATGTTCACACAAAACTAAGTGAACTGTTAAACGTTGATTAAAACGACCGCATTAACTAATAATCGAGGCTGTCAGTTAAAGCCAAGATGTGGAACATAAGGCTTGAGATACACAAGGTATCAGCATCTTTAAAAAATGTGCATCTCACTTACACTCGTAAGTAAGCTGTAAGAGAGAGCGAGGTGCTACGCGTATTATATTACGGTGGATGGTTATTGATTTTGTTTCGAATATTTTTTGCGGTTTAATTAATTAAGTCAATATCAAAAGCCTTTGCTATGTAATTTTGTGATTTGCGCATGAGATGTATAGCAATAGATTTATGTATGTATTAATTTTGCATCCGTAATGTTGTAAAAAATACCATTTTTTTTTAAAACGTAATTAATACATACAATAAGTCATTGCCATACACAAAGTCCCATAAACGCTTAAAAGTATCATTAAAACGCAAATTCCTTAAGGCGTTGATCCCACAGAGAGAGTTCTAGAGTTCTGCGTTCAGAGATCTGCGTTCCGCATTCACTATTATGCACACAGCAAGCACAGGAGTTCTGCAATATTCGCTACCGATCACACGTCATACACTTGTTTTAATTTAAAAGGCGCTGCATATTTTACATTGAACGTGAAATGCAGAACTCTGAACGCAGAACTCTAGAACTCTCTTTGTGCGATCGACGCCGAAGTTGTCATTGATCTATAGAAAATATTTCGCTGAATTCAAAACAGTGTCAGATCAGTGTAATATTTTTGAATTTTTAGTTTCATCTATATGAAATTTATACGGGACCATTTCAGAATAAACCCCTTTCGAACACAAAAAGAATTTTGGAAATCCGTCTATATATGACGGAGTTATGAACGAACATACCTCGTCCATTTTTGAAGTCGGTTAAAAATAATTATAATAAAAATGTGGTGAAACTGATTATCGTCGCTAAGTGTAGCACACGCCTAAGTCAAATTATATTTCGGCTCATAATAAAGCCGTAACCTTTAATATCATTCTTTGAGAACGGAAAGGTGGCTCCATAAATCTACATTATAAATAAGGAGAAAAAGTTTGTTTTGTGATGTTTCCATACAAAAGATGGTATTTTGATATCAAAGTCATTGTCGGTTTTTGTTTATTAGAATTTATGATATTAAATGTATGGGAATTTCAAACAAAAGTCCGTACGGTACTTTACCGTAATTTTGTTTGAAATTGAACATGAGTGAAACCGCATCGCGAACACTAGACACTTCCAAACAAAAGAAGAATTTACCAAATCTATACTAATATAATAAAGCGGAAGTGTTTTTTGTTTGTTTAAACGGACTAATCTCAGGAACTACCACTCGGATTCGAAAAATTCTTTCACTAATAGGAAGCTACATTATTCCCGAGTATTATAGGCTTTTTACCCCGGGAACGCAGGTGAAACCGCGGGGGACAGCTAGTCGGACTAGTATATGACGGAGTTCTGAGGTAACAAACATTAAAAAACACAACCGAATTGAGAACCTCCTCCTTTTTTGAAGTCGGTTAAAAACGTAGCAGATATAGTTCCATCAATTTATCAATTAAGTCCATCGCAGACGTAGCTATAATATATATTTCTGTTGCTCCACCAAATTGTACTGTTATTTATATTATAGCTCGGCATATTAATTTATATTATAGCTACGTCTGTGATGGGCTTTAGTGCCTATAATAATGTAGACATTTTGAACAAAGACTGAACTGTGATCTCGCAATAACTAAGACTCAAATTACAGACATGAAATTATCTATAAAGCTACGTAACCATTCTCTTTACAACACTGTCTAATTTAATTCTAAAACAAAGAGCACACGGTCAGAACAACACTAGTCGTACAAATAAACAATCAAATAAAATCACGACGACCGCTCATCAAGCACTTAATGTACTGCCAATGTAAAACAGTGCCCCCATAAATCACATTTCAATACGTATCACAAAGCAATAAGGTATAAAATGAAGTGGCAATTAGTATAATTGACTGCAAACTTTTGTTTGTCTGGGTAAGCGCTCATTCCGGCTAGTGATGCGCCCAATTTAAAAATATCGATAGTTAATTTGATCGCGGATTTAATTGATGGTGTGAGGAGAATTGCTTAATGAGTTTTTAGAATTGTTGAATTTGATTTTGATTACGTGATTGGGTTTTAATGTTATGGTGGGATTTATAGGTTATGATCAATTCAGATATTTATGGTGGTGTCGATTGAGTCCACGTTTACATAGAGTCGGGATGTTTGCTTTAATTAGCCATTAATGTACTGGATTTCTAGAACTATATTAAAATCGTTCATTGTACCCTGCAGTTTTACCGGCGTTTATAGGATTACTGACTTTAGGACAGTGTTTTTGCTTGTATTTATATCGGATAAGTTATTAGCTATAAAAATGTAATAAAAAAACTAACACATTTATACGAAAGGATAAAGTAATAATAAATGAATAAATTGTTTTATCACTATAAATAGTCAAGAATTATAGTTTAAAAAAAACTAAAAACACGCTTTACAAAAAGCAGTAATCACGGTACCAAATTATTGTATTGTCATCAGTTTTCGATCAAAAAACTGTTGAATTATGTTTGACGTTACAAGCTATTAAAGCGTGTTACGAAACCTTTTATTGAATTGAACCTGAATTCATTAAATTGAAGTGCCATATAAAAATTCGTTACTTAGGGCCTACAACGATACTCGATAGTCCGATCATCGTTGTCAGATATTAACCAATAGAATTGCAGCAAAACTGGCGAGTCGTAAATTTTATGCAATTCTATTGGCTAATTGATTGACAACGATGTAGTAGGCCCTCGTCCTATCATATGATAGGATGAGGTACGATACTGTAAAAATAGTAAAAATTATCCTTATCGATGACATAAACGTCAATCCCTAACAATTTCGAAAATACTCCCTTCACTTCGAAATCTCGTAAACCATATTCAGCGTATTCTCCGCTCTTTGGTGCAAATTGAGATAAAAGTACATTCTTCACCTGTGAGTGAGTGAGACGGCTACAAAACAGGATGATGTACGCTTTTATGAACACTATAATGGGTTAAATTGGTCCTTTAATAAGCGCCGAGCGTTGTCATAAAGTGCTTCGAATAAAACTGTCAGCTTTGAAACGCAATTGTTTACGGCTTGTGTTATTCTGAATGTTAAATCGACCAGTTAGCTATGAGCCCTCATATTTTATACATTTATCCTTTGTTTACACATTTTATTATATTGTATGTAACCAGCGTATGTAATTTAGCGTTCCAATACTTTCAGATGTATTTTATGCAGTTGTGTCTTAGCTCTACTTGACGTTTTAAAGATTTAGATAACGTTTTTCTCACATTTCAAAATGAAAATGTACAGTAACATATTTTTAAACACACTCACTCGTAAAGTGACATTTATAGCACCGTTTTTAGTATCTTAATGCGGCATTATTATGCACTAGTGTTTTTTACTTTACATTACCGCACAGTTCTATGATAGGTATAAACCCGATTATGTTAAGTTTGTACCTCAACGCGATTGATATGTGTGTAGACGAAGCATTCTTAATTTAAACGGGTAAAACAGTCTGACAGTGAATCCCGCTGTCAAAAAAAAAACGTCGTATGACACGCGTGTGCATTGATCATTACACTCTCGGCTCTCTAATCGCTTTCGCCTGCGGCTCACGCGCTGAATACCGCCTCACGTAATTAAGAGCACTCAATTCATCATACTATTCATACAAAACCTCTGTACTTATTATGGCGTTGTTAAACATTTTTCGTTAGATGTTTTGAACAAATTAGTACCTTGTGCAATATATCTAGCTGTCTATCTAGGCGAAATTTTAAATTAGTGTGAACCAAATTCAGTCAAAGCCTCCGAAAAACAGCGTTTTTGCCTGAAATTTGGCCATATCTAATGTACCTATAAATTCTAAAGGTAAAGAAAACATTTAAATACCAGGCTTGCAAATGTATTGGAGATTCTAAATAACTAACTTTTTTTTCACAAACTTGTAAGATTTTTTCACAAGAAGTATGCTCCTGGAACAAGTTTTATGATATGCGAAATCATGAATGACGACCTAGCGAAGCGGCCGCGAGTGATCAGCGGAACTTACCGACTGATAACCGACGGCTCTGATGCTGTCTCTCTTTTTTCGCAGTCAAACATTACGTTGGATGAAACAACAAGCTTTTAGACTATGCTTGCGTTGAAGTTGCGCCGGCCACAGAGGGCCGCCTTAATTAATGTAATTACCAACTTTGCATACATGTATCATAATGTACTATAATAATATTTTTTAAAAGACCGCGATTAAACTCCTTCTGCAGTATGTCTTTACAATCATATTCTTTTAATACAATTTCGTTAGTGTTTTCATTCATGAATCTTTCAATTAGCGAAACCTGTTTATGGCTATGCGTATATCTAAGGGATATATTTAATTTTGTCGTTGTTTAATGTTTCTGTAAGCTTTGGAGTTCAATGAAGCTGAAGTGTTTAATTTGTTAGATTATGATTATAGCTTTTACTTAAGTATTTAATAACTTTCCTGCGATCCCTTCTTAACTACACTGAAAAATAATCTACAAGTGACTACACAATTTTATTTAACAGTAACACAAAATTTGATTAGAGTATTAGAGTCAGACTTTTCATAAGTGCCTGCGAAGGTCTATTTGAATAAATGATTTTGAATTTTGACGATCATTAACCTAAACACAGTGACTTGAGAACAAAACGTCAACTAACATAACTAGTTTTGTAGATAATTTTTTTCAGTGCACCTATTTTAGTTTTTAGACCATTCAGTTTGAGTTGTCAATCAGTCAGTTTAATAGAGAATATTAATTAATTAGTTATCACGAATAGTTTCATTTGCAAAGGACACTCAGCTTTGTATCATAATAACATAGGTACATATTCCAATGACGCATATTAATTTAAATAACAGCTATAACTTTCTTTGTATTTACAAAATGAATACTTCCTTTCATTAAGTAAGCTTTCACTCGTCAAGTGGCACTTAATTTGAAATCTGTCAGTGGCACTATTTGTCCCTTTCACACGTAATTATAACGTAATGAGTGACAAGGATGAGAGATTATCCATTAAGTTGCTCCCCTTGAAAGATTGATAATGTTATATATTAAGGGAGCGGTGCTGAAGTTGTGACCGCTTTTAATTAATTGAGTCATCAGGTTAAGCAACCTTTGGGACTGTACAGCTAGATTGGTGACCATTTAGTTGCATACATCTTCACTTTCAAAGTCAAAACCACAGATATACATCTAAATAGATGACGCGAGTGTACTTCGCGTGTTAAAATCTGTGCAAAAAGGGAGAACAATGGCCCTGATTCTGTTGATCACAACTAAACTAATTTTAATCTCACTATGTCTCTTTCTAACAAAGAACATAAGAAAAGGATGTAAGAAATTTAGTCCTGTCAAATTAGTCCAATGCTTGTTTTCAATATAAATTTAGTAGCCATCTATCGCGGTTACGCCTAAATACACGCAAAATAAGACGGCAAAAATTAATTTGACAACTTAAAATATATTCTATGCTTTTTCAATAATGTTCGTAAGAAAGAGATGAGATGTGACTAAAATTAGTTTAGTGCGATTTACAACAGAATCGGCACCAATGTTCTTCTTTTGAGACTGTTTCGCGCGGACAGGGAACTCTCAGAAGGCTGCATGTCCACCACAGATGTGTAGCGAGGGATATGTTTAGCTGACTAATATTTTACTTCATTTTCACGTTAAAAATCTAATGCCAACCTAACTAAATCAATCTTGTGACATTATGGTAGGTATAAAAAAGTGACACGCTTGGTTTTCATCAAAAAATTAATGAATGAATGTTTATTTGCCAGAACATAGGTACATGTTAGATGTTATCAGATACATAGGATTCACTATATTCAACCTTTCGGTCGTGCAAATTTTAGAATGTTAGAAATTAAATTATGATTGTTTTCATACGGATATGGAGGGACTTGCGTTATCTATTTAGATTTATCTCTGTGGTAACCATTTATTCAGTTTATGCCCTATAAAAGTCAAAACATTGAAGTATTGAAGTTACCTACCACCGTTTCGGAAGTCAGCCAGTACCTATTCAACTGAGACATAAAAACTCAACTTAGCAACTTGGTTTTGTACTATACCTACCCTACCTACTGGCAATATTTTTTTCAATGTTTAACAAATTCAAATATAGGTACAGTAGTACCCAATTAATATGGCTTAACGATGTATCTGCGCAGAAGATACATTTTCAAAGCGTGAGAAACGCTATTGGTCGGCAGCTGCCGCCATGTTAGCGCGCGCCATGCGGAGGGCTGTGACTTGCGAGTGAGACGGAACTAACAGCTGCAGTGTATTATGAACCTTATAGTAGTGATCTAAGGGTTGATTTTAAGTTTTAAGCATTATTTTGTTAATCTTCGGGGCCATACTTTATTTTCTGTGCGAACGATGATTCACGACGCGCCATATCAGTTGGGTAATACTGTAGGTAGCTAAGCATTCAACTCAATCATTCAATAAATAGTACTTATAGAAATTCCGTGTATTTTTCTGACTTAAATTGCTGCCTAGAGCGTAATAATTCAAAGCTACCTAGAAATAAAATATGAACTCCACCACACATCAAGTCTAGACAGTACAAGGAATTCAAAAATAGAAAGACAGTTTGTTAGCATTGAAACCGTCTGATCATTGAATTATTACACATAGAAACAAAGTACACGCGCGAAACATAATCCATTCAATTGGAGCCATAATGGCTCCAAATGAACGCCGCGCTGTCAGTGTACTGACTGGCGTTTTAGTGAGTGGAGCTCTCAGAAAAATAATAAATATGACGGTTTGTGCAGTAAAATTGTGTCATAATTCATCAGGGAAGAAAGATTAGAATTCTGTTGTAATATTCCACAGATAAGCCACTAATTTTATTGCGTAATTCATCTAAAATAACAAAATTTAAAAATAAAAATACTTCCCTCAGATTTCGAGCAAAGTGTTGCCAGTTGTTTGTGTGCGAATTTGTGTTGTTTTGCGTAATATTGATACCGATTTTGTTAGAGTAGAAAGTAGAGTAAGTAATTGAGTCCGATAAGTTGTTTCTTTTACTTATAGCTATTATAACTGACTAGCTGTAGCCCGCGGTTTCACCCGCGTTCTTAGGATAAGTAGCCTATAATACTCGGGATAATGTAGCTTCATATTAGTGAAATAATTTCGAATCAGACTGGTAGTTTTACACAGTAGTAGTTTTACAGGTAGTTTTTTTACAGAGATTGACCCGTTTAAACAAACAAACAAAAACTCTTCCGGTTTATTGTATTATAAATATTAATATTATATTAGTATAGATTCAGTTAGATATTATAAGAATGTATAACTATTCGTCTTTTATACGATAATGATAATTAAATACCTACATACTTCTTAATCTTCGTTTTCTATACAACCTATCATATATGAAACCTATCATTACCAACAATACCTACTACAAATTGTACGATCGTTCATAGCTTTGCACATTGTCTTGGTTTACTATGTTAAAATACCCGACATATGTACTATGAAACATAAACATTAAACTAGTAATAAATAAATAACAGGCCTGTGTCTATGATAAATTATCTAAGACGCAGAACATTTTAAACTATTTAATTAATTTTATGAATACTTACTTCCAATTTCATTCATCATCATTTATCGGAAGGTTAATTTTGCCGAAAAATTTCGTTTAGCTTGCAACATTACTCGTGCGCTTGTGTGAGTGTCAGCGAGTGTAATTATATGGTACTCACGCACACATTGGTTGTCAAGTGGCCTACGTGTCGCGAGGATTTTTGTTCGATACTTCGCTTCTAAGCGTAATAATTCAATGCGTCTGATCTTAGCCAGTGTTAGTGAATCAAATATCGAATCATAATCGATATTCAAACAAATCGATTGCATCAAAAGAATCGAACACTCAAATCGTAATAGCAACAGTTTAGAGGGGGTGAACGTTCCATTTCTCGGCAATTATATCTCGTGTCAAACACACGCGGCACTACCCGTCTAGTATTTATATACCCGTAAAATCAACTTTAAATCAACCGCACAAAGCTCATAACAGCTTAGCATATCTAGCAGATGATAAAGACCGGAATACAAACAATGTGTCAATAGAATATGAGTCGTATTTCAAAGGTATTAGTGTTAGAATGGACTGTCAAATAGATCAAAGTGTAGTGTTCGACGTCGTTGTATGACGTACGCGACAATAATACGGTGATGTTCGAAAATGGCGGTTAAGGGGGAGTTATACAGTGGGCTAGTAATATAGATTTTTTGTTCTGCTATAAAGTTTTAAGTAAAAAAAAAAGATAAAGATAAAATGGTATTTATTTAAGAGTGCGTATAAAGCAAAATAACAATCTTAGAATTGAAATTTACCCAAGTGCTAAATTAAGTATTTAAATGAAATTATATTTTTATGGGTTTTTTCATTATATACACGAGGGTTCTATCTGAACAAAAATATAATGGAATGAAAATTCCTCGATAGAAAAAAATCACAAAGATACCTCTAATAATAATGAATTTTTGTTTTTATTCGTTCATGGTGTATCTAATTAAGACAAAAAAATCGGTAAATAATATCACTAACATATCACTTAGGGCTTGCTGATGTAGCGACATCTATGAGCCATCTATCAGTAACAATAAGATCACACACTGAAAGATAGATGGCGCGGCGCCACACTATCCTACACCCTGCATCGCGCTTAAGAAGTTTTCTCGAGAATCTGCATATATACAACTGTCCGACATGTACAGTTGGACCGCGGTCCCCAGGCACGATGACCCAGCCTGGCGGAAGATCTTCCCTTTTAAATGGAGGTGTCATCCACCTTGCACCTCCATAGTGGTGACCCCGACGTGATACTAACGATTTAAAAAAAATATTCTATACTTTAGGCCTTATTACACTATTCGATATCAAGCCAGTCTTAGTAAGACTGTCTTAAAGTCTAATTAGACAAGCTCGCTATTACACCTTGCTGAATATCGCATGCTAACTCATTTGCAAGGCGTACGCAGCCGGTGACGGTTGTCGCGGTGTCATGGGATGACTTTCGAAGCACCAGAAAATCGCCATAGCTCTTGCCGCGACTATTTATTTGAATACAAAAGAAAAAAGTAAAATATGGGTGAAGAAGGTTAAGAAGTATTTTTGTGACTTTTATGCTATAAATATGGCATGTTACGGTATACACATCAATAACATTAAAATCACTTCCTTTTCTTTTGAACAAGCCATTGTGCACGCCACAACAAACAAACACAGACTTTACCCGAGGACTTCACTCTGCCGCCGCCGCGCGCCGACTGAACGGTCTCGCGTGCTAAGTCTTATTACACCACGCGATATTCAGCAAGCAAGCACGGCCGAACCCATTCGGTCGGTCTAATTAGACAGACTACCTTGCTTACTCTTATTACACTTTGCTGAATCTTAGTAAGACTGTCTTGATATCGAATAGTGTAATAAGGCCTTTTACCAGTTATTTAGATCAGAAGCGCTAAGTTCATTTTTGTTACGCGAAACATGCTATCTCCGTCTCATGCCACGCGAAGATTAGACATAAGTTTGTTTCATCTGACATTGCCATATTATTCTGGCTTTGTACGCACTCTTAAGTTAGTGATTTGCAATGATTTATTTCGGCTAACCTCTGTGTGATGATCATGATCTTTCCGACCAGTGACTTCAAAGCTCGTTTCTTTCTTCTCGTCCATATATTTAGGCTAATAAGAAATGTTAATTGAAAAAAAATATGGCAAATAAAAGATGAATGATGAAAACCGGTTTAAATCAGTTTATTTAGGTCAGAAACATGAGAATTTCAAGATATGGTATGACTTATCCTCAAGTAAAAACCTGTCGTAAAGTACCTAATAGTGTGTTCCATCTAGCGTATTGGGAGCCAGTACCTTCTAGGCCTTCGAGGCTTTGTAAATGTCGGAATGGCCATCCCATTGGTATTTTCAATGTACATAAGTGACCGTAGGCACTTACCATCAGGGGACTGCCTACCTGTTAGCTTTACATACAACGAAACACAATGTATCTCTAGCGATACATTATCCTTCTTTTGTTTATATAAGGCAAAAAGACTAGCGATATTAACCATCGAAGAATTAAATGCCAAAGCGCAATGATGTTCATTTTGTTCGAAATAAGTCAATGACACTTGCGCTCTGATTAGCTAAGTCAAGGACACACTAAACATTTAGATGAAAGAAAGAAAGAAAGAAAGAAAAGACATTTATTCTAAAGTAACACAACACAATTACATACACATAGAATGCAGTGATTGGTCTCTACTGTTATTAACCAGTGCAAAAAACTATTAGTTGCATATTGGAATTGGATTGCTTGTTATTAAGGATTTTTTCTTCGATGAATTAAACTTCACGACTATAATCTCGCATAGCATGAAAATACGACAAAACCTTTGTCACACAATACATCACACCACCCCTTAAATACTCAACAGACTATCCGTAGAGCTACGATTTACCGTCAAACATTTAACGCCACGGTTATAGAGTGACCAATTTGGCTTGCTGTATAGGAAGCCGCGACAATGTCGTCTCTAACAACTTATAGTGAATCGAAATAGGTTCCAATAGTGATTCAGAGTTCTGTCAATGTAGGGTTGCCATCTCTAAAACTTAGCAACCAGGACAAGACGCGTGAAAACCTCGGATTTTGGAGCCTAGAACCCGGACATGTCAATCAGTTTTTTTAAACTTAGTTTGTATAATAAAAACAGTTCAAAATATCATAAATCAAACAAAACAGAATCATCAGACTTGGAATTTTTAAACCCGGACTACAAATGAAACCCCTCACGGACGCTCCCCGGACGCCCTCTAAACTAGGACAAATCCGGGGAAACCCGGACGGATGGCAACCCTATGTCAATGTGATATTCGGTTCGTAGCTCTAGAATCGAGCGATTGTGTTTATTGAACTGTGCAACTATTGAATGGAATATGGCAACTCAATTTTAGTGTCACCGAACTTTAGTCGTTTTAGAGGAATTTGTTTATGGGATCCGGTGGTTCAGTTATTGTTTATGTGGGACAATCTGGCTTTTTTCTTTTATTCCTTACCCAGTTTTCCTCCGCAGTTTCACCCGCCCGGGATAAAAAACCTATACCCTTCTCCATAACATAGGCTATTTGCGTGCCAAATTTCATCGCAATCGAGCGGTTTAGGCGTGCAAGTAACAGGCATACAGACAGACTTACTTCCGCATTTATAATATTAGAATGAATTGTATATTAGGTAGTATGTTTAGTTCGTGGTTTTACCATTGGAGTACAGCATGGGGTTCTTCAAAAAGTGTCTGAAGAGATTTCTTCAGGGTCGGCAACGCGCGAGTGATGCCCCTGGTGTTGCAAGCGTCCATAGGCTACGGTAACTGCTTCCCATCAGGCGGGCCGTATGCTTGTTTGCCACCTTAGTGGAATAAAAAAAAAAAAAACTATGTTGGCATACGAGGATAGGGCTCGCTTGATGGAAAGCGGTTACCTCATGCATCGGCGGAACGGATTTAGATGAAATTTCGCACGCAAGATATAAAAAATAGGATACCTTTTATCCTGAAAAATCCTTAGTATCCTCTGAAAAACGTGAATACCTGCCAGAAGTTGGTAACTAACAAACAGCAACAAATAGACTTATCCAAAACTATAACATCGTTTAGAAATGATTCGTTGTAATCCTTCCCTATTCACTGAGTACATTACCAGCAATAACAGAGGGGGTTAATTAGGGCGACCCTACCCACCAAACCCTCCCCACCCACCGCTTACCCCCAGCTCCGTGTCCTGGCGTCCCGTGTGGGATACAATTAGTAGGATACGTATAGTTGTATCAAAGATTATAACGTATTTATTTTGGTATAATTTTGTGACTTGCGATGAAGATTCTAATCCTACAATGAGGTTTTTGCAAAAGATATCATCTTAAGAAACCTATGGCATTTTTAAAATTCCTCAAATTCAAATTCAAAAAGTATTTATTCAATTTATACCCTGATAAGGCTATTATGAACGTTAACAAAATGACTCTACACCGGTTCCAAATACAACTTGAACTGAGAAGACTCCGGCAAGAAACTCAGCAAGTCTTTTTTTTTTAATTAAATGTGTACCTAGAAGTATTACAATTTACAAAATATATATAACAATGGCCTGCGAAGCGAACAAATCATTCAAATGCATACTTTTGTTACCTACAAAATCAGAAATATTATAGTACCCTTTCTTGCATAGCTTCTGTTTTACTATCTTTTTAAATCAATGTATAGGTAGCTCTTGGATTTCTTTGGGTACTCTATTATAGAAAAGTGACAGAAAAAATCAAAATAAAATCTGTAACTGGAGCTTTTTGAGGTGGATGCTTTTCAAACGTCAAAATATAAAAATATATACTTATCTAATCTAACTAATAATAATATTATAAAGAGGAAAGATTTGATTGTTTGTTTGTTTGTTTGCATTGAATAGGCTCCGAAGTTACTGAACCGATTTGAAAAATTCTTTCACTGTTGGGAAGCTACACTATCCCCGGATGACATAGGCTATATTATATTTTCAAAAAAATTAGGGATCCTTACTAAAACTCCAATAATGTAACCCAAGGTGTAAAAAAGTTACCTTAAATTTTCTTTACATCGCGTGCGCTGCGAAATCTATTGATGATAGAATAAAATAATGTACTACAACTTTGTAGAACACATAATTATTTACAAAAAATGTCGCGACAGTATATGTCTAACTATTATAGTTATGCTACAATAAGTGTTCTTTTATTTTAAAACATTAATTGAAATGACGCCGCTAGAAATGGCTCTTTATTTGTATCTTGGTATTAATCCTTATCAAAATAAACTACTTCATATTTAAGACTGCTTCAATACCTTTGTAAAACTTTTTGAATTATTCAATTCGGACATTCCATTCGAAAGATATCACGAGTTTAAAAATGTAAGTATTAGAATAGTGTTTGTAAAAAAACTCCTCCGAAAAGGCTTGACCGATTCTTATGAAATTTTGTGTGTATATTCAGTAGGTCTGAGAATAGGACGTAAACTATTTTTCATACCGGTAGGGTAGGGTAAGGTAGGGTGGACCATTGAGGCCATCCATCCAGTGTTGGATGAGAGGCTGGAGCGAAGGCACGGCGCGTTGACCTTCCGGTTGACGCAGATCCTCTCACGACACGGTTGTTTCGGGAGGTATCTGTGTTGGATTGCCGGGAGGGAGCCGACCGCCGAATGCCACCACTGTGACGGGTGCCTCGAGGAGGAGGCACAGCATACGCTGGAGGTGTGCCCAGCCTGGGCAAGCGAGCGCAGCGAGCTCTGCGCCGAAGTGGGGACAGATCTCTCGCTGCCGAGCGTGGTTCACTACCAACCTGGCTATCCGCCGCAAGAACTGGGCGTCGGAGGGCGGCTTTTTTAAGCCACCTTACGCCCAACATGGGCCCAAGGGTGGTGGACTCGGGGGAGTTTGCTGCCCATCAACATCGGGCCTTAGTAGTGGAGCATGTGTTCCCGCACGCTACTCAGGAGGAGACGGCGGAAACAAGAGCTCCGGTCTCTGCCGTCGACGAAGAGGAGGCCTCCGATCAGGCCGTCGCTGCTGGATACGCGGACGAATGCTTTGGCGCCCCCGTATATCCAGCCGGCAGCGACAAGTAGGAACGCCGTGGGATTTTAGTCAGTAGGATTTCCCCACAAAAAAAAAACAAAAAAAAAGGGTAGGGCAGGGCAGAGCAGGGTAGGATAGGGTAGGTTAGGGTAGGCTAGGGCAGGGCAGGTCAGGGCAGGGCAGGGCAGGGTAGGGTAGGGTAGGGTAGGGTAGGGTTGGGCAGGGTAGGGTAGGGTGGGTTAGCACCACAGGTTAGGGTAGTATATTATACGAGTAAGTTAGTTACGACGGGCACGGGATGTAGATAAAGTTTCCCATCTTATGAATCTTCATTAAACATGATAAACAGACATACTACAGAAAATCTAATAATAAATATAAATGTCAACTAGCTGAAGCTCATAAACATGGCGAGCCAAATATCTAAATCCATTGACATAACTGTACGAGATGTGTCCCAAACGACAAGTTCTAAGAAACTAAATCCGCTCGTCTCATTACGTGTGCGCCCGCGCAGCGACGCGCTGCCCATCACGCAATAATTGCGCGCTTCCTGTGATCGAGTTACATGCAGGGTTGTGCACTGAGAAAATATATTTAATTATTAAATTTTTTATTTAAATAGATTTTTCTATCGCCTATAGGACGTAAATTTGTGATTCACGTATGAGACGTATGGCAATGGATTATTTTAAAATCATACGTTAGTTCCTTAAAACTGGCATTGCATTGTGAACTAGGCATAGGCAAGCCCCAAGTCAAAATAATTTTCCGACCTTTAATTAGTATCAAGATTATTAGGTAGCAAACAACCGTAGCCTATAGATGCTAGCAACAACAGCCCCCCTAGACAAGATGGTTGTCGACAATCGTTATCGTTAGTAAACGATCAACCTTTGTATGGGATTGACATAAGAGATTGTTAAAAATCACGTGATATTTCGATTTGAAATGTCAATCCCATACAAAAGTTGATCGTTTACTAACGATGACGATTGTCGACAACCATCTTGTCTACTGGCCCAGGGCTTTCACTTGTACGTTACTGACCTGAAAAATCTCTTCAAGAGGTCCTTCTCTTACCGGTTGAGAGGAGTAATTTCTGAACCAGCAGCGCATCCTCATGAAGCTTTGATGACCTTACTCACAACTGGAACACGACACCTTAATAAAGCAATTTTATTTTGCTGCAATTTTCTGAAGGTGGAGGCGGAGCTGTCAGGCTGTTTCGAATTTTGCTGTACTTCTCTCTTAAGTATCAAGATTAATTGTCTGTCAACCCTATTGACTCGGTGTCGATTGATCTCCATATCCGCTGAACGTATGCGCGTACGCATTCGCTCAGAAACGCACCAGGCGGATATACCGTCTCGATGTGCACTTGGCAACCGAATGCAGAACGCATGTGCACCAATCATATAACGATATATCATTTAGAATCGCCATCCAATTTGAGTTCTTGTCCCGGTTCTTAATAACCGGATATCTGGATTTTAGATGCAATAGACGTGGCCGTCTGGTAGAAGAGTACAGCATGGGGTTCTTCAAAAAGGGTGTGAAGAGATTTCTTCAGGGTCGGCAACGCGCGAGTGATGCCCCTGGTGTTGCAAGCGTCCATAGGCTACGGTAACTGCTTGTTTGCCGCCTTGGTGGTATAAAAAAAAAGAAGTCGAGTATCTTAAAACCCTTTCTTAATGCACCCCTAAGTTGGCTTTTATTTCTTCTTTTCGTGGGAAATTAAGATCGGCGTATTGTAAAGTTTTTTGAAAATCCGGGTAAATCCGATGGGCAAATTTTACCATAAGAATTTATCGCCTGTATTTCACATCTTCAGTCACATATTTTTTTTTTGTCATTAACAGATTTCAACAATTTAGATTTAAAGTATTACGAAATCGTAACCTAAAAAGTAATTTTCATTCAAAAGTTACATACTTTTTAAACTTATCATTGATTAACAATTTAGATAGACACAAGATACAATATTTCTACCGGGAATTACCAGTGTATAAATGGTGAACTATACATATCTCATTTCAGTATCTGTCTAGCCACTTTCCGCTACTGATGTTTCCACCCATGGGAACGTAGAACGTAACTCTATTCCACTCTATTTGACTCTTTCTATTTCAAATTCAAAGTTCTAAAGCTATTGAAGTTACCACCATTTCCAATTCATAAACACTGTCTAAACCCCTTTGCACATTATAAGAAAAATTTCTTGTGTCTTAGTATATATTACAAGAAATCTATACTACTATAATAAAGCGGAAGATTTTTTTTGTTTGTTCATTTAAACGGGCTAATCTCTGGAACTACCAGTCGGATTCGAAAAATTCTTTCACTAATAGGAAGCTACATTATCCCCGAGTACTACTACTTTATAGGCTACTTTATATCCTGGGAACGCGAGTGAACCCGCGCGGAAAAGCTAGTGTTCTTATAATGTGTAAAGGCGCTAACAGATCACACAATTTTGTTGTCAACTATCAAATCGTTAATCGTTACAAGCTGTCATTGTTTAGGAAATCATTCACAATCATTTTATCTAGTTATTGCTCGATTTATTGGTCATTCACCTTCTAAGTAAAATTGTTTGCTGACGTCATTTAATTTCGTGTTGAACATAGTACAGAGTGTATTTTTAATAACGTGTCAATTTTGCATGGACACATAATGTATAACTTTCCAGCTCTGATTTTCAATAACAATGAAGGGAAAGGTAATCAAGAACTTTTACAGTGTTTTTCAATTTTAAAACACGCTGCGAGCATGGATGTATCGATAACGTAAATTTATCGATTTTTGTCGATAAATCTGATCTCTATGAGAATGGCATTTGATATTGCTAAAAATCCTAGTTTATCGATGTTGTAAACTTATTCACGATCAATGCTCGGCAGGCTGAATTGCTTTCTTTTCACATTTTTTTTTTTCAAATTTACAAACGTCCTTGGACAGTTTAAGATGAGTTGAATCCCAATTAAGAGTTGGTGGTTGGGTAGGTCTTTGATCTAGCTATCTATATAACAAAGCGTAAGAGATTTTTTGATTGTTTTTATGTTTTTTTAAACGGGCTAATCTCTGGAACAACCAGTCGAAATTCAAAAATTCTTTCACTATAGGAAGCTACATCATCCCCGAATATCATAGGCTACTCTTTATCCCAAGAACGTGGGTAAAACCACGGGGAATAGCTAGTATAAAATAAAATAAATATATCTTTCTTTCTAATACCATCTCTACAAAAATTTATGTAGTAGATTTTAATACGCGATTTTCCTGTACAATTTTTTCAACACCCTATATTGAGTTCAGTAATAATTATCACTTCAAAACACTCCAAAACATTGACAGCAACACTAATCCCCAACTATCAAGAGATTTTCCAATTCGCTGAAAATGTGGGTAGGTGTAGTTTTTTGTATCGGCGCCCGCTGACACAAGCGCTGTAATCTGTCCGCCTGTCAGCGCTCTCAGCGGTACGCTCCGCTGAAAAATGAGTTTACAGGAATTTTCAGGGATGTTATTCTAGCTGGAGTTTATTTGACACGACTTTCATGATAAGGTTTGGTGTGTAGATATTAGCGATAGCGTTGCGATTTTAATGCTACGTTTTTGTTTATGGGAGGAGTTTTATTTTGATGTTTTGCTATGATTATGAATTTAATTTAAAAGCTATTACTTTTGGTATTAGATAAAAAGTTCTAATTTTCCTTGTACGTACCTATTATTATGTTGATTTATAAAAGTATTTTAAAGTGAATTATAGTCGCCACACAATAATCCCGACATCGTCACAACTGGTACTAGATTTGTTGAGACGGAGGTTTCTATTTTGATTTTATAATATTTATTTAGCGCCACATGCGCAAAACTCGTTGTAATATATAGCAACAGTTCATTTTTGAAAGAATTTTCATCTTGTTTTAAATTATAATAAACTATGTTTCGTTTGATCGAGACCTCCGGAGACCAGCGGGCGGGGAGCTTTTTCCGCCAACGCGTCAGCTAGGCTATCCAAAGAGGAAACGCTGCCAGCCTTCTGGGTACCCTGCCGTTAATCAGAAACAGGCGGCAGGCTTGAGGAAATTTTCTATATATAGATTGTATTTTGTACATATTTGTTGTAAATAAAGTTTCGTTTAGTGATTAAATGTTGTTATCAAAATGTAATTAATTTACTCATTAAATGGAATATTTGTATTTGTTTATATCCTTGCATCGCTATCGCCTCGCTTCTAAACTACCCAACAAGCGCTCTCACATATTTCCTATCGCCATTATTTGACATCCACTACTAATAGACAGTTCCAGTAACATACACGAGCAGTTCTGTTCTGTTCTAATGAAAACATACGATATTCAGAACTTGTTTAAAACTTTCATCGAGACACTTTTAACGTATTCTTGGATTCTCGGCTTATTGAGGTAATGTGTCAGTGTGGGCGATTAAAATATTATGTTTTATTTGTGATTTATGTGTGCGTGTGTCTGAGATTAATTTAGTATTAATTCAATTGGATATTGGGTTTAAAATTATAAATGTTAGTGGGAAATGTAGATTAATAGAATCGGTCAGATTAAAATTTTATAGCATATAGCTAGATGGTATGCGGGACGCGGGTACGCTTTCAGATATTGGAAAATAGCTTACGCAGTGTTTTGTGATTATATTGAACTAGCTTTTGCTCGCGGCTTCGCCCGCGTGGCCTACAGGAATCAAGTGACATATTTTTCTACAACAATAAAAAAAAACAAAACAACTTCATCCTGCTTCGAGGGTGGAATTATTAAAAACACTGAGACAAAATTTGAAGATCCTTCGAAACTGACTGACTTTCATACAAACTTTCATTCCCTATTTTACCCCCTTAGGGATGGAATTTCGAAAAACCCTTTCTTAGTGGATACCTACTCTTCGCAAAGAATATACCCTCTAAATTTCATGTCACTAGGACCAGTGGTTTAGGCTGTGCGTTGATATCAGTCAATCAGTCAGTCCGGACTTTGAATTTTATATATATAGATAGATAACTAGGATATTTTATTGGTACTTACAGAGTTATCTGCTTTAACTTTTAGCAACGTCTAGTTATTGTACTTATTAGCTCAACTTATTAGCACTAAATTTTTCAACAAATATTAGTTTCTTTTCCATTTTATTGTACAGTGATTTTACTGTACAGTACATATTATGTACAGATAATGTAATGTAGTTCAAACACTAGTTAAAACCATCTATAAGCATCCAAAGTTCATAAAATTAAATCTCAATAATTTCGCTCGTTTGTCTCCGCAATCATCCTCCCAACCCTCGCGCCATTAATATCGACAACGCTCCCCTAAATTGTATTGTAGCCATGCAATTGATCTCCGCTCACCCCCGGGCGGCGATGGCGCGGTGATAACACACGTTCGCGGCCGCGGGGTCGCAGGTTTGAATGGTGCTCGTTAAAATTTACCTGATGATTCCTTGTTTTTTTTGTGTAGTAAAATGATGAGGTGTCGTTTTGTTTTATGGATAGGAGTTTGTGTTGGGAACAATTGTGTTTTTTATTAGTTGAAAAGGAATAGGTATTATTAGATAGACAGTAAGTAAGAGTAACTATGTTTCGAGAGCCGAGAGAGAGTTTCAAGCGATCAAGGCGATGATAGGTCAGTGGTAATGACGTCGGATGCCGAGATGAATGTCCCGGGTTCGAATCCCACACTGAGCTTCAGCTTTCGGTGAAGGAAAACATCGTGAGGAAACCTTAGCACGGTGGTAGGGTACTTTGCAGTACCCACCTGGTTGGCTCAAGTTAAAAATCAGGCGCCAAGCACTAATCGGTGTGCACAGCTGCACTTGAGAGCCAGTTCCTTCTAGGCATGGGTGCATGCCACTTTAAAAAAAAATGCGAAAAATGGACAGCAGTAAAAAGTTATTTTTAAAGATTTGATAAAAAAGCTTGTTGGATAAATGCACACAACACGAAAGATAAAAAAACAAAGAATTATATTTTTTAAACAACATCATTTTTCATATAAATATTAATTTTAACAATGTTTTCATAAATAACATTTATTTAGACCCTTAAGTTAATTAGTCCCTTTAAACCGCCATATTTAATAAAGTGGGGCTCATAACTGTCTCTAAACAAATATTTGGAATAAGTTACGTACACAATGTATGGAATGTCATCTGTACACCCTATCAAATAGCTTTGTCTCACCAATTTATCAATATATCCTTCGCCCGTAGCTTTGCTCGCGTGATTAAGTTTTTTGTCTCCGTATTTCACTGAAAAATGGTCTGTTCAGGGCTAGTACACAAGATGGTTGTCGACAATCCTTATCGTTAGTAAACGATCAACCTGTGTATGGGATTGACATTTCAAATCGAGATATCACGTGATTTTTAACAATCTCTTATGTCAATCCCATACGAAGGTTGATCGTTTACTAACGATAACGATTGTCTTCAACCATCTTGTCTAGGGAGACTACTCTTTTACGCCACAATAAAAGTAGTATAAGATATCTAGGTCCATGGTACAAGTAAAGCTCTGATAAGTTTAGAATCAGATAGCCGTGTGTTAATAATATCCCATGTATATTAAAACTAGCTGTTCCCTGCGGTTTCACCCGCGTTCCCGGGATAAAAAGTAGCATATGTCCTTCTCCATACCATAGTCTATCTGCATTCCAAATTTCATGATGATCCGTTGAGTAGTTGAGACGTGAAGGCGTAACAAACAAACTCACTTTCGCGTTTATAGTTAGGAAGTTAGGATTATTAACGTTATTATCTTTATCTCTTAATTTTTTTTTGTTATAAGTCTTTTTTGAAGCGCTCGTGGTGTATCTTGATTTGCCGGTCTTAATTGATCGGCAAAGTTAAGAGTGGGCATTAAGCTAAAAAAAATGAATATGATATTTAAATATAATTTGGGTAAAATTCAATTCTAACATATAATATGTGAGTTGTAAAAAAACATGGCAAAAATTGTCGCTTATTTATTCATACTAAAAATGATCTAACTGACGGATAGACAGACATACAGAGATGTTGCGTTATAAATATATAATGAAGAGAGAAGAGTATAAACTTGTGGTTCTCTCCGTACGTGCATTCGATAGAACTATTAATTTGTGGAGGGTTGTAGGGAATTTTTGTTTTCATAAGGGAGTGATTTATCCCTTTGTCCTTTAAGGGTGGAGTTCCATTGTCGTATTATTAAATAACTGATGCATTATTGAGTGCTTATGTGAATATTTTCTTTTTGAAAATGAAGTTTAATGCATGAATTATATACGAGATACGAGATTACTATCAATTTGGGGGGCAATTTATTTTCAGAATGCCTAATAGTTGAAAACTCATTCCACCACCACTAGTCATTATTATTCATCATCATAGTTTCTCCATTTAGGAAAAGCGTAGTTCTTCAAAATTCGTTTCCAAGGGATTACCAGCTTATAACAATAATTAAAAAAGCCAGCTTTAATCCTAACTATAAATGTTTGTTTGTTACGCCTTCACGCATCAATTACTCAACGGATCATCATGAAATTTGGCATGCAGATAGCCTATGGTATGGAGAAGGACATAGACTTTTTACGGTGAAACCGCGGGGAACAGCTATTCATTGATAATGAGAGACGAAAAACTGTTCATAGAGCCACGGAATTTGGAGGGTAGTTTCTTAAACCGTTGAGGTGTATCAGAAAGGAATATAATTGGACTGTTTTACAAAAAACTTAAACCGACTTCAAAGTACACTAAGAAGTAATCAAATCCTGATCTGATGTCAATGGGACCAAACGGGAAGTGTACCCTTTCAAATAGAAAAAGAATTTTCCAAATCGGTTAATAAATGACGGAGTTATGAGGTAACAAACATAAAAAAAAAAAAAAAAACATTCGAATTGAGAACCTCCTCCTTTTTTTGAAGTCGGTTAAAAATAGGAAATCCCGTGTCAAAGCTAATCTTACACAATCAAAGCGATGAAAGGCGTATAATTGCATTACAAGATACATAACACAATGTTATCAAATCAATTTGCATGTACTATTGTGTTTAGTGAATCTGCGTCGGCAGCTGACCGCAGTCGCTTGATTGACGTGCGGTTTCCTTTGTATACTATATCTCTATTGTATAGTAAGAGTTGTGGTTTGTAGTATAGTATATAATCTAATAGATGTGAAATAGTTTTGGTTGGTCAGTTTTGTGGATTGTTTTTAATCGACTTCAAAAAAAAGGAGATTATCGACTCGTATGTATGTAATATTATTGGAAATGCAATATATTCACATAAAAATTCATAGGTGTTTGTATTTATGTATGTTTGTTTTTCCACGCATATCTCCGAAGATATTAATCGGATTATTATGTTAAAATATAAATTATTATTATTTCTTTTATGTGAATGACTAACATACATTAATTTGGAATGCATTTAAAAAAATATTACTTACTTAATTTAGTTTGTTGTAATAATAATCAGTTACCTATATATAATTGTATACCTACTCCATTTAATTTTATAATTTTCATGTATTGTCTTTGTGTACACCTGTATTGGTAATTATGTCACAATAAATGAATTGAATTGAATTGAATTGAATTGTAACCATTCTTTTTTTATTGGTTTACATTTACTTCAACTTAGGGAACAGTGCATGTTTTATCAAAATCGGTTCAGTAGTTTTCAAGATATGGACAAAAATGATTGGCGGCCTAGCTTATTAATCCGAGCTACGGGGGGGTGGTGTCAAAGAAAAAACATCTCAAAACCTTTGTCAAATTCTAGTGCATTTATGAAAAACTAAAAATGACGAAATAAAAAAGTAATTTAAAAAAAAATAATTACTCTAATCTGACACTGAATTTGAAGTCAGCGAAAGACCACGACGTATTCCATTGAACATATGACGCCGACATCAAATCAGTGTGAGATTAGAGTTATTTCATACTTTTTAGTGTATTCTGAAGTCGATTTAATTTTTTTAATTTACTTTTTTGTTTTATTACGACTGCTCGAAAAAGGAATTAATGTTTTCTGGCTTCATGTATTTATGTGAGTTTCTGTATTCCACCATAACTTTTATATGCCTGAACAAGGGTTAAGAAGATGCGAGCAAGAGCAACTCCTTTTGTCTTTCTTTTATCATTGCATAGTGTTATAAACACAGGTTATCTTTCCGCATAACGTTGCAAGAAAAACAGAATAAAACACTATTTGGTGCCCAACTTAGTGAACACCGGTCAATTAACTTGACAAAATAGAGGGCGGGTAACGCACCTTCAGCTATATAAACATCTTACCCCCTTATTCATAATCATTTTTTAACAAAATCAGTGTAATAGTGTGCCCCGTCTCACTCTTTCGATCACCAAATGTCAGCTGTCAGATAAAGACTTCGGAATTTTAGCTAATCAACGTTTGATAACTTTATTATGAATAAGGAGGTAATAGTTTATGTATCCCAAATATCATAAATAGTGGACAAGCTTTTATATAATAAAGGCGAGAGTTTTACCCGCAGCTTTAGCTCCAGAGGATCAAAATCCATTCAGTATAAGCTCAAAATAATAGTACCCGAAACGTTTTTCGAAGCGTATTTTCATACGAAAAGTTCCAGATTGATTTCAAACAGTGTATCTAACAGTTAAGCGCCCGTGAAATCTTCACACAATCTTATATATCTCTTTTTCGGTCTTCCTTTTCCCGATTATCAATCTAATTTCATATTCAGAACTTATTAGTAACATGACCGTATTTTTACAAGCTTTTATTTAACTTGCAATGTATGTATGTAACTATGTTCGGGTGGAATCTTGCAATTCGAATTTCACCCACTTCCAGTGGTCGTATTGACTTGATATTTGGTGTACATTAGTATATTGGAAGACAATGCAAGTAGAGTCAACAAAAAGTACAGTCACCAAAAAAAAGCTTGTATTAAAAATTTCTTATTTATTCCTAAGTCAAAATGATTATCTTTAGTGCAAGCAAGGTGCGAAGTACCTGGTGAATAGCACTATCGTATATCACGTCAGCAGAGCGCGGGAAGTCTAATCGTACACGTTTGGCCGACACTAGCAGGGTTTGTACAGACGGTGTCACAACATTTAATTCATTTTTCATTCAAGTAGCTACCAAGAAGCCCGTCTGATAGTAAGCGGGTGCTTATAGACGTAACCAAGGGTAAAATAAGTTCCCGTTTATATACAACTAAGTTGGCAAACAAGCATTCGGCCCGCCTGGTGATTATCGCTAGCTATATGAACGCTTGCAACACATGAGGCATCACTCACGTTACCGACTCGCGCCCCCTCCCCAATGAGATCTGATGATCTTACTCACGCGCACAATATTAAGTTATTTGGCTGCAGTATTCTGTAAGGTCTCTGCACTTTGAGCGAAATAACACTATGCTCTACCGCTCGATACTTGTAGTGCCTGAATAAAAATAAATTGAGGCTGTGATAGCTACGTGGTAATGATGTGGAATGTCGGGACGAAGGTTTGGTGTGGGTAATCTTACAACCAGGTAGAAGAAACCTTTTGACGAAGGAAAACATCGTAAAGTAAATATCACGCGAAAGGCTTATTTATATCATCTTTTACACAATCTCTTTTTTGGTCTTCCTCTTCCCGAATATCCACCAACTTGCACTTTCATTTCTTACTCCTATTTTAAAGTAATCATCGTGTGTAGGATAAAAGAGGTATTTTAGTTGTGCCTAAATTGGTGGAATAGCAAACTTTTTTGAGCATTATTTAAATAATAAATACCAATACCCTTCTTACATTAATTTATGTCATGTTCCGTCGGCATAAACCACTTGGTGTTGTTATCCAATTAAAGGTATATATTATTAATTTATTCTTTCCACTTATGTCGGCGACGCTACCTCACAGTACGTACAATCAATTAAGGCGCGTGTCCTTACATTTTTATGCAAATGGCGCCCGCCCGGTGGTCTCGGCTTGCCTGCGCCCGCGCCGCCGGATCCGTAGGAAATCACGATTGTCGATGCCGATTAGATATCGATTATATCTATTCGATTGTTTATTGTCGCCTTGTTTTATGGTATTGTTTTTGGGTTTAATAAGATTTCTAGTTTGGAAATATAGTATGCTTTCGCCTAATTCTAAATAAATTGAATTTTTTCATCCTCAATCTTTCGTGTTAGCCAGAAGATCATTACGACTTTTTGTTTATTATAATTATACTGCCAAAAAAGGGTAACCGCTCAGCAATATTGTTGTGGTATTAAGCCACAACGCTGATTTTCAGCGGCAACCTTAGTTGACGTTTGGACGCCACTGCTACAGAATGGATGCTCTTAAAAATTAGAAAAAATACAATATGCTAAAATTAAATATAAAGTAATTATAACAGTGAGCAGCAATTAACACAGCAGAAATAAATAAGTTTCCTAAACAGTAATAATAATAAAAAAAAATCTAAAATACCTTTAAATAACCTTTTTAATACTTTCTATCGAATTTATCGAATTTATCTACTAGGTAACCAGAGAAACTGATATTTTCACCGTGGAACATTTAATTGTTGTACATAATTTTAAAATGCAACTTCTCTCTGTCCTTCCGTTAGTCACTCAAGAACCATTGCAATAATTTTGTCGCGATTTCACACATTACCTTGAAGATTTCTCAAGAAAGGTGTTATGTTATATATTATGAGCAAAATAATCACCATTTTAATGTGAAAAGTTAGAGACAATATGGCGGCGGTTATAGGCTATCAGCTACAGAACTTCAATCCACTTTCACTGTCACAATTAGTCGAAAGTACAGCGGCCCAAGTCTGCGATAACAATTGTATTCCATTGAACTATCAGTGGTGTCAAATTTGTCAGATTTGACAGTTTTGGTAGTGTACTAATTCAATAGCGTCGAAACCTATTATGAATTTAGTAGTCAACGTACATTGGCTAAATGGCAATGGAATCAGAATAACATTTTAGTTAAAATACTTTGACTTGGGCCCCTGGTTGTGCGGGTTACCATTTAAAATTCGCTAGATCATGATAATGATAAAATGTATGCCATCAAAAATATTTTCATGCAAAATATTCCCAAGACGGGACCATATGGCTCGCACTGTCAAAAAGTTATCAGATCTTATGAGATCTGATAACTTTTTGCCAAGCTTATAACTCTACCCGCCCTAACTCTACAAGCCCTAACTTCACAAACTTAGTTAAAATTATTACTTAAAATGTGGCTTCGCCGTTTATGAAAGTGTTTTTGGTGGGATTTCACTTCTTTTACACACAATCACAATATCGAAAATAGAAAAAAACTTTAAAAATAAACAGATAAACGAAAAGAAGTGATAGCAATCAAATTCTAGAGTGTGATAGCCATCTAAAACTTTCCTAGAAATACTGGCAAGCTAAATGTCACCCTATTAGTATTTAATTAGCACCCGCAATTATCTCTATTCTATTAAAAGCAACGATTAATGCAGGATTCGAGTCAAATGCCTTTTAGTATGTTAATCGTATATAGAAATACAGCGCAGTAAGGTGGCACGTTACAAATCGAACTACTTAAATGGCACTGATTTACATTTTAAAGTAACGCCGTATTTGGCTGTATAATTGTATACCTTGCGGCGTTTTGTGGTTAAGGAGTTTTTGATTAGGGTTGTAAGGATCTCTATTGCAGCTTCTGGGGCACACGGGTAGATGTATAGCGAGAGAATTTCAACTTTTACTACAATTTCACCAAACGAAGTATTTTTGTAGCAGTTTCTGAAATTTTCATGTAGTTTAAGAAACGCGCGTCCCAAAAGGTAGTACCTGCTTAACTCAAAAAGGAACTATAATTCAATTATCCACTTCTGTAGTAACTATTACTTAATCTTGGCTTCTGTTTTTTTGTATCATTAATACAGGGATTTTCGTTTGTGTGACTAAGTTAAGATCGTGCCCTGAACATAGAAAGTATCTCCTGAAATAGACCTTCACAATTATACCTTCCCGCAAACAGTTTGAGCCACAGCATTCATCAGTATTTTGATATATTCCGGTGTCATAATGTACTCAACCAATAGGCTAATTTCATTTTCGTATTGTAATATTGCATGATCATTTATATTTATCAATAACTTCAACCTGTCATAGCCGCCAGATGGCAGCTCGTTTGTTCTTGAAAAATGAAGTCCAAGCCCCGCCCGTTTGAAACGTTGCCAAATTGTTGTTGTACAAAAGCGTCGGCCAATCGCAGCGTTTTGTTTCTACGGCCTACTCGCCGCCGGCCAATGGGAGCGAAGGGCGAACTGCTCTTGCGCACGTATTTTTGTTTTGCAATTCAATGAGGTTTAATTGATGTTTTGTCCGGCGAAGGATTGTAAGCTATTGATGATAGGTGTTAATTAGACGAGGGCTTAGAATATTAATAACATGAGACGGAAATATATCTGATCTACGGTATGGTACGGTTCTGTAAAAGTGTACAAGATATTTCAGTTAAATCTATCTGCTTTTCATTCTAACAATTACACACTGTTTATTCGACGCATTTTTATTTATAATGATGTAATAAGAATTCCCCAAGTTCCCGTCATAGATATCAATCTATGACGGGAACTTGGCATAACTTTGACTTTGGGACTATCAAGTCCCAAAGTCAAAGTTATGCCAAGGAACACGACTTTTCTTTGCTTAGCGAAGCTTCACGCCTCTAAATAACTTCCTTTTCTATGTGATTTACCATCTAAACATTACCTTGACAATCAAACATTCAGTTAAAGTAGTTATTTAGAACCTATTTATATAAATTACACGTGTCTATGAATCACCAGACCACTTATTCCTAACATTCTCCGAACACTATTAGTCATAAATGCAGGAGGTACCTACAAAGTGGGGTTTATTTAATAGAGTTTAAATATAAATTGGTTTAGTGCCAGCTAGGAGCCACTTGATGCGAGTTGGCAAGTCGGGCCTGTGCCAAAAACTGCTCTCCGTGCATACAGTTGCAGATATTGCGATAGTTCCACTAAGATTTACAGATGTTGGGACCGTGGAAGGGGCATTTGAGCGGGGTGTCTTGGGTTCGATGAGCGTAGCTTGCGCTGCTAAATATTCGAAATTTAAAAAACTACATCGACTCATAGAACCTCATCTTTGTGTCAAAGAGCCAAACATAGCAAGATAAAGCAGAGTTTAGTGATCGGAAGAAATGAGAATCATGCATTATGCTTGTGTTATGAAATATTAATTTAATTAATAGCAATGACATGAAATTTGAATAAACGGTTCATGTTTGTTTTATTGCATATTATCATAGAGTAAAGTGTCAACATTTTTGCAAATATTTAACGTTTATATCTTGAAGTTCATTGGGCTTGTGTAAATATTAATTGTCTATTATAATAATAAGCAAATTTATGGTATGAATTGACCCCGTATCTTATAATCAATTAAATATTTGATGCTTGTTCAAAAAACGCCAATTCTTTCCAGTCCTCAAGGTCCTCAATTTTCAGTTAGAAAATTAATAATCTAATCTTCACTCTATACTATAGGTATTATAATTTTATGCTGCTGTTATTTATTTTAAACATTCAAAGTTCTTGCGTAGGCTTAAGGCTCACTCTGAAGTGAGCGATATCGAAGCCGAGAATATTACACGATTGCTTAGCAACTGTCTATTTACTATTTTGACAAAAACTGTCATATGAAAGTTAAAATCATACACATTTGTTCAATTTCGGTCCGGAGAGTGCCTAATATCAAAACTCCTATATAAAATTCTAAAATCAAAATAGCTGTAAATTCAGTAAGGTTATTTTTAAATAATCTCTCGCCACATCCAGTAATAGCTAATTCATAGACAGTTCCAGTAGTGCATTGAAACCTGCATCCGTAGTGCATTCATATCACCGGGAGCTGCAGTTCCTGAGTGTTTCCCTCTGGAGCTTTGATGTTGTCGGATATCGACAACGTTTTATATTTTAAACATACTTCGCTCCTTAGAGGGATTAGATCAAACGAGCTATTTATTAATTTTGGAGTTTAACTTACCTAGCTTCTTGATTTTGAATAGATCAGCAAATGCAACCTTCCGAACCGGTATTAGAGTATTAGAGTGAGACTTTTCATATAAGTGTCTGCGAAGGTCTATTTGAATAAATGATTTAGATTTTTTTTTATTTCAGTCTGGTCCAGTATTATTCTTCTGCGTCATGGCTGTGTGAATAAGTCATGATTAACTCTAATGACTTGGTGTGAATGTGGATAGAATAGAAAACAATTTATCTGTATTTCGTCGATCTGTTAATTATAATAATGTAAATGTATTAGGTATCTAAAACGGAGTGATGGAGTTAGCTAATGCCGTACCTCTTCTAGTAGCTATAGTAATAAACGCAAAATGTCCATACACTTCAAATATATAGCTGCAAAGCCTTAATCATAGCGGCAAACATCGATTGAGGGATTTTATGCATTTATTGGATAAAATTAGACTCTATTTCACTGAATGATTTTATACCGGCATTTAATTCATTTCTTCAAGTAGGTTATTTTATTTTCTACATGAAGGCAGGTGACCTCAAATAAAACATTATAGCTCAATTACTAAACGTTTGATATGAGGCTAATCCAACGAGCGGACCGCAATAATAAATCAATAACACACAACCGCAGCGATCAAAACATACGTAGATGTCCGGACGACCGGACACCCGGACGGATATAAAACGAGTATCATGTTCATACAAGTTTCAATTAAACTTTTTATCGTATCGCTTTGGGGTGAAGTGAATTCGAATAACTGTTGGTGATTGAAATATGTTGTTGCTTTTTTTGGTCTTATATTCTGCTTCTACGACTATTTTTATTCGATTGAGTATCTTGTTGATTCTTCTCAATTGAAGACAGAATTACGAACTGGTGGTAACTTCAGTAGCTTTGACCTTCATAAGTGAGGGCCTTAACTGGATAAATAGCTTTGATTTCGACTTTAATTACCATTCGCCATGCTTATCCATTCTCATTTGTTTTGTTAAATATGTACAAGGTAAAAAAAAAAATAAGCAGGCGATGGATGGAGAATTTCTTAAATAGCAAATTTTACTCAAAGGAAACATTCCTTTATTTAAAAAAGCTGCATTCGCTTGCAATGCATAATAGGAAGTAGGGAGCGTATGAAGTTAACACACACGTTTGTAATAATTTAAATTCTCATTGACATGTAATGAACGCTACCGGCCGCCGCCGCAGGCTTAATGAGATGAAATAATAATATGGAAGCGAAATGATATAACAAGCCTTCACTTACCATGATGTAGAGAAAAATGGGTGATGGAAGCGACAAGCGTATCTTAATTTCTTTCTTTGAACAAAGCTCCATGAGGAGACGCTGTGCTGGCATTGTGACCCCTCACACCCAGCGGTGTAGATCACAATGTTGTCCCTCCCGCAGCGACACCTCTCAACTCTTCAGGACCCTTTTTGGGTGTGAAGAAGAAGTTTCTTTCGGCATGGCCTATTCCAGGACCTACAATAAAGATAGAGAGAAAGTTTTAAAAGAGGTAGAACATAGCGTTATTTCGCTCAAAGAGCAGCTCGACTGGGGAGGTACCTCCACCTTACAGAAAACCGCAGCCAAATAACTTTATGTTGTGTTCCTGCGCGTGAGTATGGTCGCCAGAGCTCATTGGGGAGCGGGTGATTATAATAGCAAACTTGGACCCCAGGTAAAGTATGGAATTTCCGCAGGGCACATCCAGTAGCTCTTCAGCCGCGTGCGCTTTTGATCGTTCAAACGACTGGAGCTATTTCCAATACCTACCGATCAGTTTAATTACATGTATTAATTACGAATATAACATTTTTATCATATCGTTTTATAAATAACATTATCATTTTGATGATTAGGCGATGAAACACCTATATGTACAGTCGAAGACATAAATATGTAGACGCTGGAACACATAAAATACCTCGAGAACACAGATAAAACCACTAAGCAGCAGAGCTAGTACTAATTACATACTATAATGTTATAATTAAAGGTATTTGCAGTGATAAGATATAATACTACACAAGTAGGTACCATGGACAAAGAACTTGACAGGACCTAAGATTATTGATTCGAGATTCCCGACACTACGGAAAAAGCCGAACGCAGCTACAATACAGTTTATAGATAAGTGGTAGTGAAGTCGGAAGTCAAAATGAAGTTCCCGGGTTCGAATCCTACAATGAGTTTGAGTTTCGGTGAAGGAAAACATCGTTAGGAAACCATAGCACTGTGGTAGGGAGCTTTGTAGTACCTATCTGCCTGGCTACCACGTTACGGTGTGTTCCGACAGCTGCACTAGAGAGCCAGTTCCTACCACCTTTGGCGATTGACCACAAATGAGATTGCAGTCAAGGCAGTAAGCAGTTGTCAATTTAATGCTAGTTTCTGAAAGCCAAATCAAAGTCTATACCCGTCTTTGTCATTTCAGACGTCATTGACAATGACAGGAGATTAGCATTGATCAGGCTTCTAGAAAATGAAACTAGTGTAGTAACTATTTTACAAGGTAATTCGTGGTTGATTACTTGACTTAATCGTAGAGTTAACCTTAATACGTAACTGCATAAAACACAAAGTGATCTGTACCTGTCTACTATAAGATCTTAGTGAATAATTTGGTAAAATTATCCTAACCAAAATAGTAGAAATATGATGCATTTTTAACCGACTTCAAAAAAAGGAGGAGGTTCTCAATTCGAATGTATTTTTTTTTTTTATGTTTGTTAGCTCATAACTCCGTCATTTATTAACCGATTTGGAAAATTCTTTTTTTATTTGAAAGGGTGCACTTCCCATCAGATCAGGATTTGATTACTTCTTAGTGTACTTTGAAGTCGGTTTAAGGTTTTTGTAAAACAGTCCAATTATTTCGCAGGTATTCCTCTTTTGCTCGTCTGTTATTATAATTGTGTTCCAATGATGATTTAACCGTTTTGGTAGTCTTATTTAAAGAAGTTATTCTCTTTACGCTTAAAGACTTCTTCTTGGTTAGGGCAATGTTTTGGTTTGGTAATGATTTATAAATATCAGATTTTAATTGGTTTCATTACGGACTTAACACAATGATACGAAATTGTAAGCTCAAGTAGGTAAATTAAATGATTAATTTTATATTTATATATCTTTTGCTGACCTTCTTCTGCTTTACCTTGCTGAGTTTCTTGCCGGAGTCTTCTCAGTTTAAGTGTACTCCGAACCGGTGGTAAATTCAACTGTATGTACCAATTTAACGTTCATAAGTGCCTTACTAGGGCCTAAACTGAATAAATGACTTTTTGATTTTGATTTTATGGTACTAAATTGGTACCTATGGAAAAAACACTCATCAATATGACACACTACAGCCCCCCTAGACAAGATGATTGTCGACAATCGTTATCGTTAGTAAACGATCAACCTTTGTATGGGATTGACATAAGAGATTGTTAAAAATCACGTGATATTTCGATTTGAAATATCAATCCGTGATCGTTTACTAACGATGACGATTATCAAAATGGTTATTGAATACGCGCTTTATTAATTGGTTTGGTGTTGGTTCGATGGAGACAAACCGCGTACTCACAAAATGGACGCGTGTAAAAAGTGCATTATTTGCATAAAATTACATTGATGAGCTGTTGGGTTGTGTAACTCCGAACACTGTATGATTTTTGTAGACAGCGCACATTGGCTCAAGGGCAATGGAGTGTTATGGAATGTCATTTTTTAGGGTTCCGTACCCAAAGGGTAAAACGGGACTCTATTACTAAGACTCCGCTGTCCGTTCGTCTATCTGTCCGTCTGTCACCAGGCTGTATCTCATGAACCGTGATAGTTAATTGAAGTTTTCAAAATATGTATTTCTATTGCCGCTATAAAATTTAAAATTACGGGAGTCCCAATACAAGAAACGCCTTTAGGTGTTTTTTTTTGTTACGCCTACAGCCTTCTTTTGGTGTTTTTTTGTTGCGCTTAAGTATATTTGAGTAAGGTAACATTATTATTATTATTGTACGGAACCCTCCGTGCACGAGGCCGACTCGTATTTGGCCGGTTTTAGTTAAAAAAGCAGATTTGACCTGGTAGGTATACATCCTCCATTGCGGGGGTACTCTTCTATAAGTAATCGAAAGAAACCAACTATAGTATAACTTTAACTATAATACCTACTTTGTCAAATCAAAAAGAACACATTTAAATCATATTAGTATGTAAAATGTTGATAAAAATTAATTAGTTGTGAACGCGAGCGCTTGCGGCGGTGGTCGGTTATTAAAACAATTAATTAAATAACGCGTTATAGTTTTTGTGTGTGTACAATGCATTGCGCTATTCACGTTGCTGTTATCCAGTACGGCTCACTGATCTATTTGTGGATTAATTACAATGCGTTCACTGATATAATGATATTTTAAATTATATTCCGCCAATTAGGCAGGTGTAGGGTTGCTACCTTACACATTTTGATAGAGTTCCCTGAGTATAAATCTCAGAGGAGTAATAAAAACAGAAAAATGTTATATACAAAATATTGTTATGATAATACTACATATTTTAAGTTAAACAAATAAATACAAATCGAAAAGTTCATATTTTGTCACTATCAAGTAAGCAAAAAATTTCAACACTTAGGTAAGCTATTTTCGTTTTTCAGTTCTAGGCTTGGACAATTTCTATACCTACAGCCTTCTGTGGGGTGATTACGTAATTAAATTTCAATCATTTTCGAATTGAAATCGGTTCAATGTAGCAGTTTACTGATACATTTTTTACGTTCTGATAACTGCAAATACAAACAGTGGTTCATTAGAAATGGAACCATTTCAGATTTTGTAATATTTCTCCCGATTCAGAGGTTATTTCAATCTGAATTTCATTGAAATAAAGTTACGTAATCCTCGTACTGATGTAAACTTTTTCAGTATTTTATTATTAGGTACCTCTAAGCATTTGTGAGATAAACAGTTTGACTTTGCATAAATAGTGATATAACCTATAAATCTGTGGAGATTATTATATTTTATTAATTTCCCTAATTTCTGTCGTGTTTATGCTTTGGTATTCTGTTTAAAAATTCTTAATAATAAAAGAATACTGTCTTCCAGTTTGTAGACTCAGTAGATTTGACCTTGATGAGTTCCCTCAACGACCTATAAATGGTTTTGACTAAAAGTCATAATGTCTTGACGGTTGGCAACCCTAGCAGATTTTTCACGCGTCGTTCGTCCGCATTATGCAATTGCATGAAAGAGGTATTTATTGCTAAATTGTCAGGTTGTCGCTATACATATAATAATAGTGCTCTGACAACCTTCAAAATAATGTAGGTTGAAGCAAGTGTAATCAAACATATTGAATTAATTAAGTGGCTAGGGATGTAATAAAATCTAAAATTATAAAGACAGGTATATTATTTTGTAATAAATAAAATTATGGTTTAAAATATATATGTTTTGAATAAAATAGCTAATATATTCATATGTGGCCTTGCTGAGTTTCTTGCCTGTTCTTCTCAGTTGAAGGCCGACATACGAACTGGTGGTAACTGCAGTAGCTTCGATCTTCATAAGTGCCTTACTAGGGCCTTAATCGAATAAATTGTTTTGACTTTAACTTTGAATTGACACGCCAGTTGGCATGGCTAGATACCCCAAACCTGTTAAGTAACGCCACGTTGTAGGAACGATTATTGAGTACATGAACATGTCTATAACTGAGTCTTGGTGTAATTATCTATGCTAAAGGTTCAAAAAGGGGTCAACATTTTGGTAAAAATAAATTTTACACTTCTCCATATAATTTTATCTACCAAATTATTACACTATATATTGTATATATATTATATTATATTAATCTTATTACACTCCTGTGTGCGCGCAATATGTTATATAAAAGAGCGAAAGTCTTTGCTTCACGTATTAATAAAATCACTATCACTACATATTATAAAATGAAATCGCTTTCCGCGTATGTCTGTCTGTTTGTCCGCTAACTCCTTCTAAGCCGCTCAACGGATTTTGTTGCGGTTTTCACTATGAGTTCGATAATAATTTTCAAGGAAAGTTTATTTGCGCTTTCTTTGCTAACGCTGACTTAACTTTACAAGATATATCAAAATGATGTACTACGGAATTGTGTATCTTGAAAATATTTACAAAAAAGTCTGCGATGGTATATGTCTATATCCTATGGATTTTTATGCAATTGGGTTTTTTTTGTTGTTTGAGTTATACTTTCGAAGTTATTTTGACCCATATAATATTAATTCTCATCTAACTAAATAAGTTAGTTACAACGGGTGTTTAATGTAGATAAGTTTGCTCTTTACAGAAAATCATTATCATTTATATTTTAAAAGATATCTCAAATTTAAAATTTGCAAAGAACAGTATTAGGGGCGCGCAAATCGCTAGTAATAATACCTATATAGATAATAGATAAGTAAATATTAAATGTAGGTAGGGATGCCAGGTCGCCAAACCTAATAGTCGGATAGACTAGTCAGTTTGGCCGGACATTTGGGTAGAAAGGCCGGACACCCTACATTATTGAGGAGTTTGTCTCAGTATTAATAAGTACGTAATTTGATTATTATCAAAAATCTTGTTATTAATCAGTCAAATAGTCAACAGTCAAAAAGATACTTAAATATTTATCAACATATTTAAATTCGCGCTCGCTCGTTTGCGAAATGTAAAAAGCCTAACAAAAGCCGGACAAGCCGGACACCGTTTATTTTGGCCGGACACGCAATCAGAATGCCTACCTATGTCCGGCTTTATCCGGACGCCTGGCAACGCTAAATGTAGGTACAGACAGTTAACTTAAAAGGTTACACATGACCTAAGGCAAGTAAGTTACCTAATACACAATAATATCCTAATTGCCACACTGGCACACTTTATCATTTACCATTTGCATTGCATTCAATTATGTATCGATTATTCATTCGATTGTTAATCGATACGACCTTATTGTAATAGGATACGATCGATCAACAGCATTAACGGTTACTTCTGGCTACTTGTCGAATCGCTGGTTAAGTATCAATTAAGAGCATTATAGTTGATATTTTGAAAGTGGTATTAACGAGTTACTTTCACTACATCTGCGTAATGATGCATGTGTTATCTATGCCATTAAATTGTATGGTTATGTAGGTATTAGGGTGATAATTAATGTTATTGTTTTGTATTTATGAAGTTATACGCGCGTGGTTCCAACCTTAAGGTAGATGCCCTTAAGAGGACTCAATTCGTCATACTTTTCATACAAAACCTCTGTACTTATTATGGCGTTGTTAAACATTTTTCGTTAGATGTTTTGAACAAATTAGTATCTTGTGCACTTTATCTAGCCGTGTATCTAGGCGTAATTAAAAAAAAGTGTGAAACAAATTCAGTCAAAGCCTCCGAAAAACAGCGTTTTTGCCTGAACTTTGGCCATATCTAATGTACCTATAAATTGTAAAAGTAAAGAAAACATTTAGATACCAGGCTTGCAAATGTATTGGAGATTCTAAATAACTAACTTTTTTTTCACAAACTTGTAAGATTTTTTCACAAGAAGTATACTCCTGGAACAAGTTTTATGAATGCGAAATCATGAATGACGACCTAGCGAAGCGGCCGCGAGTGATGAGCGGAATTTACCGACTGATAACTGACGGCCCTGATGCTGTCTCTCTTTTTTTGCAGTCAAACATTACGTTGGATGAAACAACAAGCTTTTAGACTATGCTTGCGTCGAAGTTGCGCCGGCCACAGAGGGCCGCCTTAATGACCCGTCTCAAACTACCAAATCATTGATTGTAAAAACATGAAGATTGGTAAAACTTCACGCACGTATAATGCAAATTTAACGTTGTATTTAGTCAATAACATCTACCTATTTATAGTCTTGTTCTCAATCTATATAACTTCATTAATAAAATTAATAAAAAACATCATGACACAAATTGCTCTTACATTTATAAAGAAAAGGCCAAATACAACGCAAGCAAATCCGCTTAAATCAGTCATTAATGAAAAGAAAAACGGTAGACGCCTTCCCGTTCTATTTTCAAAAGTATAAAAGGGATGGAAGAAGAATTGATTGGAGTCGGTTTCGTTAGGAGCCGGAGTATCTTCAATGAATAATTGTTAGATTAACGAGGCTTAGTCATCGGCCTCGATCGCCGCCGGCTTAGATAAGATTAGGGATGGGGGAATTGGCTGAATATCGATGTCGATTAATATTCTATCGATAAACGTGCATCTCCATACAACAGTAAGTAACAAAATGCCCACCGTGATGTCCCATGATGTTATTGACGTGTGCTCATGTCTTAAACCTTCTAGAGAATTATATTTTTTGACGTCACCATAGGGCTAGTAGACAAGATGGTTTTCGACAGTCTTCATCGACAGTAAACGACAACCTTTGTATGGGATTGACATTCCAAATCGAAATATCAAGTGATTTTTAACAATCTCTTATGTCAACCTCATACAAAGTTTGATCGTTTACTAACGATGACGATTGTCGACATCTTGTCTAGAGGGAATTAAGTGTGACGTATGAAGATATTTTATCTTATTTTTATAGTACGACATCGTTAAACAAGCATACGCTGCCTGATGGTAATGGGTTACACTAGCCATATGAACGCTTGCATCGAACGAGGCTTCATTCACGAGTTACTGACCCGATGAGCTCTGGGGTTTTTACTCTCGCTCAGGAATAAAACATAAAGTAATTTGGTTGCGATATTCTGTCAGGTCCCCAATCGAGCTGCTCTTTGAACGAATAAACGCTATGCTCTACCTCTCTTAAATCTGTTGATAGATGGGTCATATCAGTTTTACTAAATGAAAACTATTGTATAGCGTTGCAATAAGATTGGATTGGTCTGTTTTTTTTAGTTTTGCGAACTTATTCAGGTTACAGTATGATTATAAATTCAACTGTATGTACCAATGTAACGTTCATAAGTGCCTTACTAGGGCCTAAACTGAATAAATGACTTGATTTTGATTTTGATTATGATCGATTTTATAAAAAACCAAAATAAGGAACTAAAAAATATGTAAAATAAAAACTATCGATAAAACGTAACAAACGACGTGACGTCCCTCACAAAAAGCCGGCACTAATAGGGTCGTGTACACTGATCTCGCGAACAAAGCGACGCACGGCGCTAATATTGATTGCCCTCAAACTACTGTGTATAACTTGCCTTATGATTATGGTTGTGTTGTGTCATAGTGTGTACTCGGCTTTTAGGCACATTACGGAATAGGGTTGCCAACGGACGTACAAAAATGATATTAATTTATATGTCTTATATTCTCGACATGAGATTTTTGGTTTTCTTTAGAGTGTTTTTATTTTTATAATTTACCAAAAAAGATTGTAGATAAAAGTTTATGCGTTCAGTTAAGATTTAAATGTTTTCTCATGGTTAATTTTTGATGTTTGTTTTTAAAATTAATTTCATCTTTTACTTTCTTCATAAGCTTTCCTTTTCTTTTGACTCATATTCGCCTGTGGCTCTCCGTATCGCCGTGTTAGTAAAAGATCAAAAGGAATTGTTTCGTTACAAATATTTAATCTGATACTCAAATGTTTGCCGTGTTATGGCATTTAATCGTTATCAAAATGTTGTAGATACTCACATTGGAGAATATTGAAGTAAATTTCTACTAATGAATATAAACACCAATGTTTGTGCAAATGTTGGCTAGATATGGAAAATGTGGTACTTTAATAGATCACGACCTGGATTAAGACAAAATACTTTTCGTTTTCGTTCAAGAATGCCATGGGAACCTTCTCGAATGCGTGCGAAACTACGAAGGCTTATTATTAGCTAGCTTTCTTCCCTGTATCTCTACCATTCCCTTTATTAATAACCCAGGGGCTTAATGAAAAATAAAACGCTTTCTGGGATGCCTATGATATAGGAAAACCCATGTGCATTTCAAGTACCGTTTAAGCTGTGCGTATCTGTCACTTAGTCAGTATCTCCTTTTATCTGCAGAAGAGATAGATCTCGCTTCAATGTCTCTAACATAAAAATCAGTAGTAACTAAAATTCATTACAATAAGGTAGCTTTCTCATCTCACAACACGTAACACTATTGTATATCATAGATTAATCACGCGTTCGCAGTTAATAGCTACATAGAGCTCTATGTCGGCTGAACCGACTTGTCATCAGGGCTGGCAGAAGTACTTTGATTATTGTTAAGTATTCGGGTCGGGACGAGTGAAACAACGCGTAGCTAGGAGCTCACTGATGTATTCGAAGGTAGCGTATACAAAGGCATGTGTGCGTGCACGCACACATGGTTCTAATACATAACATTCCTTCCCTTATTTTCTACTACACATATATATTATACACATATTATCCTAATTAGAAATATTTTTTGTAATCTACTTTTACACGTTCACGTTTAGATCTATGAGACATTTTAGTAGGTTCTACTGGGACGTCAGACTGGGCTTCATAAAATTCGTCTAAATCATCCATTTCAGCCGGTGAACTAGTGGTTGTACTTGGAACCTGTTGAGCAACACTCGTCGCCTCATTTCCTTTCTCTTCGGCTTCCCTTTGCTCAGTGTAACCTTGGCCTGCTAAAACCGTTAGTGGAGGTACGGCTGGTGGAATTTCCCGAAGCAGCGGCGGTGACGACGGCGGCAGCGGCGAAGATGGCCTTGGCGATGGTACTCGTGAAGCAGACTGCAACACAGCCGGACGAGGTAGGTCCGTAGCAAGCTGTGTGGCTTGGTGACCAGGTGATCCAGGTGGCATCGATGAACACGGAGCAGTATCAGGTAAGGTTTCGCTATTGTCTGTATCATAGTCCCAGTAGTTAGTTTTATTTAATGTTCCTTTGTACCTTATTAACTGATTTTTATGTTTTTTAACTTCTTTGTTTAGTAAACAATCTTTAATTAAATATAGAACTTTTCCAATTCTTTTAACTAGTATGCCTTTTGTCCATTCGAACTTACTATTATTAATAAACTTTTTATATAAAATAATATCGCCTTTTTTAAAATTATTACTCGACTTATCATTATTAGGATTATCTTGTGAGTACTGGTTATCGTAACATACATTATTTTCAGGTGGAGAGCGTGAGGAGGACGACGGGGTAAGCAGATCCAACCGGCATCTTAACTTACGTCCAAAAACTAGCTCTGCGGGCGAGAACCCAGTGCCAGAATGAACTGAGTTTCTGTAATCAAATATATATTTTAATAAACCTAACTTTTGATTTTTACTATTTAATTGTAAACAAGATTTAATCCCTTTTTTTATGATTTTCACAAAGCTTTCCGCCTGGCCATTGCTAGCCGGGTGATAAGCTGGAGATGTTAAATGAGTTATTGCGTTTAAATTACAAAAATGTTCAAATCTTTGAGAACAGAAAGCTGTACCATTGTCACTTACTATAGTATTAGGTAGGCCGAATCTCGATATGAAATCAATTAACTTATCAATTACTGCAATGGAGGTGGTCGAGGTTGACATATCATATACTTCTACCCATTTAGAGTAGGCATCTACTATAACTAAGTAAGTGCGATTGTTTATTGGGCCCAGGAAATCTATATGAATGCGATGGAATGCGTGCGGCGGACGGGCCCACGGTGCGGGAGGCGCGCGGGGTGGCGTTGCCCGCAATTGAATGCAGATCTCGCAGGAACTTATCATATTTTCTATGGCACCATCTATTCCAGGAAACCAAAATCGTGATCGGGCCTCTGATTTGGTTTTAACAATTCCTAAATGAGAAGTATGCAATTCCAACAGAATCTTCTTACGTAATGTTCCTGGTATTACAAGCTTATGCCCACGCATGACACACCCATTTTCGTATGATAACTGGGTTTTACAAAGGTAAAATGGTTTCAATTTATCATTGGAAATTTTATTAGGCCAGCCATTCATGATGTAATTAACTACCTCATTCAATAACAAATCCTTTTTTGTCTCGTTACGTAGTTCGGCTAAGGTGACCGGTAAATTACCTTCATTTACAAAACATATATAGGCAGCGCGATCTATCACCGCTGACTCGTCCGCGTCCGTGCTGCTGGCCCTGCGCTCGCGTACTGCGGACTGATCGCTCGAACAGCTGATCACGTCGTCCGACAGACTGGCTCGTGACAAATAATCCGCGCAGTTATTACTACTACGAATATACTCAATCGTATAGTTGTAACCGCTCAAAAATAGGGCATACCTTTGGAGTCTATTGGCGGTCACCTCTGGAACACCACGATAAGGACCAAAAATTGAGATTAAGGGCTTATGGTCTGTACGTAGTAAAAACGGATTCGATCTTCCATATAAATATTGATGGAATCTTCGCACTCCAAAAATTATTGCAGTTGCCTCCTTTTGAATTTGAGAGTACCGTTTCTCAGCCGCATTTAAAGTTCGTGAAGCGTATGAAATAGGTCTTTCAATACCATTTTTATCTATTTGAGATAACACTGCCCCAAGTCCATACGGTGAAGCATCCACGGTTAACACTATCCTAGCATCAGGATTGAAATGTGTGAGCACAGAATCCGAAGATAAAATATATTTAATTTTATTAAATGCTTCGGTGTGTATTGCGAGCCAACTAAACTTAGTACCCTTTTTTAAAAGTTCATATAAAGGACTCAAAATTGTTGAAATATTAGGCACGAAGCTTCGGTAATAATTAATAAGCCCTAAGAAGGATTGTAACTGATTGAGGTTTGCTGGAATCGGTGCCTCAAGAATAGCTTTGACCTTTTGTGGAGATTTTTTTAATCCATCCTTATTTATAACATAACCCAAATAACATATCTCGTCTTTGAAAAATTCGCATTTCTCCTGCTGCAAGGTAAGTCCCGCGTTCTCTAATCTTTGGAGTACGGAGTTCAGCCTCTCTAAGTGATGCTGCTCATCTTTCCCGGTGATGAGTACGTCATCTAATAGACAGAGTACTCCATCTAGCCCCGACAGTATACATTCCATCGCGCGCTGAAAAATAGCCGGCGCGCTAGCCAAACCAAACACTAGACGGGTATATTTGAAAAGGCCGCGATGCGTATTTATACAAGTTATGTCCTGTGACTCATCCGATAGTAAAAATTGATTGTACGCCATCGACAGGTCAAGTTTTGTAAATTGTTTCCCGCCATACAATTTTACAAATAACTCTTTGGCGGTTGGCAGTGGATACTTCTCAATAACTAATTGCTTATTGATACTAATTGAATAATCTACGCATAATCGTAAAGACCCATTACGCTTGAGCACTGGAACTATGGGGGAGGCGTATTGTGATTGTTCAACCGGTTTTAAAATACCTAAGTCAACTAGCCTATCTATTTCTTTGTCAATTTTATCGCGCAAGGCGAAGGCAATTGGTCGCGCTTTACAAAATATAGGCTTCACGTTATCTTTAAGGCAAAGTTTTACTTCATACTTGTTGAAACAACCTAGTTTGTTAGAAAACAATTGAGGAAAACGAATTCTTAATTGTTGTATTATATCAGTCTCCGTGCAATAATTTACCGGCATTAGTTCTAATTTGAACTGTGAAATAAAATTTCTGCCTAGTAAGGGTGGCCCACCGTTTTGCACAACATATACAGGGTGTTGTTTTGGTCGGCGACAAGCGACCCAGGAGCGGTAGTACAAAATATATATTCCCCAAAAATGGACTTAATTCCATTAAATACTGTAAATATGTTGAGAAATACCTTATTCAATTTCAAATAAAATTACTGCAAAGTATGGTTACTAGGCACATGCATAGACTAGAGCTAGGCACAAGCCGCCATCGCTCCACCCCTTTACTCCCTCGTACTCCCGTTGAGTATTATGTCTACACTTTAGCTTATTACATGATTTTCAAAAAAAATATTTTTTTATTTTTATTATAAAAAAAAAAAGTATTTTTTTTATATTTTTTTTAGCACCAGTATCATTTGTATTATCGACCCTGAGTCGCTCGTCGCTGACCAAAACAACACCCTGTATATTTAATGTGTGTTTGATTTTCCGAAATACCACTGGAACATTCATAATACCTAAACAGGTTATACTATCGCCCGTGTATGTCATTAACCTTTTATTAGTATGTGACAATGGTACCCCTTTAAAATGTAAATTGTAAAACTTTAAGGAAATCACAGAAACAGCTGATCCACTATCAATTTCGAATTGTAATTTTAAACCATTTATACAAACCGATTCTACCATGGGTTCCCCCCGCACTGACCGTATATTGTACAAACTAAGCTTACCGTCGTCATCGTCATCGCTCTCCAACTCGCTGACCGTATCAACGTAGTTCACTTTTGAGCACATCTTTTGTAAATGACCTTTGGTCTTACACTTATTGCACACTGCGTTGGCATAACGACACTTTGATGACTCATGATTTGTATAGCCACAGACGGAACACTTATTTTTATTCACACCACTCTTTTTTACTTTTTGTGATATTTTAAACACTTGATCACTCGCCGACGAGGGTTGGTGGACGGCCTGTCCACCCGTACTGGAACTCGTCGCGGCTCCTGCCCGCGCACATCGAATATTTTCAGCCTTTTCCACTGCCTTCGCGAGAGTTAAGTCCCCTAGATCCTGGGCATAAAGTTTTTCTTTTTCGACGCCTGATAGCATACCCATAATGAATCTATCCCGGAGTGCTTCCTCCACGTTGTTGAAACTGCAGTGGGCAGTCAGCCCGCGTAATCGAGCAGCCCACTGATTGTGGCTCTCGCCCTGCTGCTGGACAGCTGCATAAAAATTATGCCGCTCGGCAAATCCGATGCGTTTCGGAGTAAAATGTGTATCAAGCAGATTCAAAATATCTTCGAATGGTACATCTTCCAACTTTTTAGGTAATGCTAGGTCTTCCGCTAGCTTATAAGTACCTTCCGCGAGTGCGCTTAGCAATATCGCGCGTCGTTTTGTCCCCAACTTATCTTCCTCGGGAATCGCATTTGCGATAAACCACTGTGTTATTCGACCCTTGTAAGTCTTCCAGGATTGGAAACTATGGTCAAAAATAGATAAAATGCCGAAATTACTTGAATTCATTTTTATATAACTTGTGAATCGATAAATGTGGGTACCTCGCGCCACTGTTAAGTATTCGGGTCGGGACGAGTGAAACAACGCGTAGCTAGGAGCTCACTGATGTATTCGAAGGTAGCGTATACAAAGGCATGTGTGCGTGCACGCACACATGGTTCTAATACATAACAATTATAATAGTAGTATTAGATGATCATTTATTTAATAAATATTACAATAATATATTTCAATTTGGATAACTAGGTACCTACTTAACGAATTATGGTTTCTCCTTTAGAACTTGATTAGAACAGCTTAGTAAAACTTGTATACAAATATAGTTTAAGGTACAAAATAAATTGTAAAAAATTGATGAAAAATCATTAAGTGAAATAAATAGATATAAAAAGGAAATGTATCACATTTCAGTCAAAGTTGTTTGACCTCGTGGGCCGGCAGTTTAATTATTAATGAAACTGGTTGCGGGTTTTAATCATGACTCACAATTTAGTATTCATTCACTTGTGTTTCATTCAACCACATTATAATGATAATCGAGATTTCCGCCACCAAAAAATATTATATTTTGTAATAAAGAGAGAGTTTTATCAATTCACTGACAGATCCGAGTTTGAAACTACCGTGACTTAAATTTTCACTTGAATCAGTATGTTTAGCTAATTATATTTGATTTTTTGTATACTACTATAGGTTTCAAACAAGCATACGGCCCATTGCCAACCCTGCAAAAATCTCTTCACACCCTTGAAGCATAGACAAAGTTAAGGATAAATTATTCTATCCAATTTAACATAGAGCTAAGTTGTTTTTGGTAAGCTGTACCCTTGTTAGTCCAGCACTAAAGGTAGGTATATACTAGAGATAGATAGCACAGATATTGTTCCATACGGAGGTCATTTGACGTACGAGCGACACAAACGTGTAATTAAGGTGTTACAATAGCCACGCGTAACGCATTGTATCATCCGTCGAGAATAGTCGAGATGTCATAGATTATGTAGTGGCGCATTGGAACAAATGGCAAATTTCTACCTATTTCGTTGTGACTTCTTAGAAGATTAATGTGTCATGGTTTAAAATTTTAATAAAGTGTAAATTATGAATACGCTAAATAGGTATATATGTATACACCAAAATCTAAGGAATGAAAGGTTCTAATCGATAATCGATACTGTTGTTGTTATTACCTAAGTCAATCGACGGACACAATATCCAAAAGCTATGTCTTTTACAAAATATTTTACTTAAAGCTATGGAAATTGATTGGTTTGTCAGTGCCTTGCACGCAGCAATGGAACAACAGATCGGCGTGATTTCTTGCATATAGGTATATAGGTTATAATATAGGTATAGGTATATAGGTTATAACTGAAGAGTAACATAGGCTACTTTTTATTCTGAAAATTCAGGTGGTTCCGCGGGACGGAAGCTAGTTACAAATAAACTAAAGGGTCAGTCAACTTTTTCTTGTTTGTTATTCTGTCTCGTTGTCCAAGAGACAATAGTGACCGAGTTTCTTAAAAAAAACTGTCATTATGCTACTAATGTGGTTAGGAAATATTTCATATTTTTGTCAATCCCCTTTATAGAATTAGATAACCATAAAATGTTATAATATGGCCATTTACTGAAAGTATATTTACTCATAAATATTAACGAGTATAAACAGATATACTCCAGTTCCGTACGCGGAGGTCACTTGACGTACGACCGTCACAGACGCGCAATTAGTGTGGCTTTCACATGTAACACTACACATCGCATTATGTCATCTGACGCACAGAATAAAACGTAACTTGCTGATAGAGGCGGATATCGTTTGAAACATCAATAGTATCTACCTAGTTTTTTTGAATAGAATATTGATTAGAGTGCCCATACGAATTCAGATTATATATAGAAATAATATTTACAAAAATCTCTGAATAAGTAATACAGGGTAATTTAAATACTATACAATGACACATCTACATAGAAAACATAAAGCTAAGTTTACATTTCTTCTATTTTCACACAAAGTACGTATTACACAAAGTCACTTAGAAATAGCCCAATAACAACAAAAACCATAACACCAGCAAAGTGTTGGCCGGCTTAAATGTTGGGCTTCAACTTAGAAACACTGGCAAGAAACTGAAGGTTACAAATTGTAAACCCACTTGGTACAATCAGACTGTTGAATTTTTTTTTTCTTCAGATTTTGTCAATTTCTAAACATTATTATAATTCACTCCAAAAAAAGGGAAGATGCTCTACACCAGCTCTATAAAGTGTAGTGAAAGTTTCACTTATACAAAGAATAAGTACTAATACTTATACATAGTATACAAAAGTTTTTTTCTACATTTCAAAGGATGTGCACATCTACGCAACTATTCTATAATCTTGCAGCTTGTATCAATCCCAAAACATCACCCTATCTCATCCCTCCTCAAACACTATATCATCTACCGTCTCACTCGCACCCGACTAATGCGCAATCAATAATAATTATCTTCATGTTTGCAAGCAAGTGTATTGCATTGTACAGGTTAGGCTGGGGATACACAGTGGGCCTCACCTCGAGGCGTAGGTAAGAATTATGCCTCGGGCTGTGGTGAGAGTGTGCTGAACACTTTTGAAATTATATACTCTGTAGGGAAATGGATTATTATAAAAAAACAATTTTCTTTATTAGATAATATTTATCGTTCCTTTTTTGCTTATACAATTTAATAAACCAGTGAAATTTTGCCGTTTTTGATTGGTACTATTCAAGAACGATTTTAAAAATTTAAACTATTTCTCCTCAAATAAATACTACACAAAATACTTTTACATTCCAAATACTTGCCTCTACTATGCCCTAAATTCGAGGCTACACAGTGCATACTCAGCTTTACAAAGGTGCATTATGCATAATATGTCGGTGTACACAGTCAGCCGAGTCAAATGTCACATGTTAGTCAGATTAATTTGCGAGGCAATTACACGGAAGTACAGTGCTACGCGCATTGTGCACCGCTATGATGTATAGCCGTGCGATGTTTAATGAGGTCATACATGCCGGGACTGTACATTACATACATTCTATTTATGTTCCCATTGAGCTTTGTTGCACTTTAATGGATGGTTTGAGAGACGGATGTAATCAAAGTGACCGTTGGTCACTGCAAGAACTGACATTTAAGAAAATGTAATTATATAAATACACCGTTGGCAGACGCTCAGTTTGACAATTTGGCATTTGCATAATTTAATGTTTGAATGAAATGACAACAGTTTGTTCAAACTCACTAAGTAATTAGCTTAGACCCTCATATGGCACATATGAACATTACCGCTGATTGACTGCTAGCGGTTCTGAATATACTTAAACTAAGACTCACGTCTTTAATCTGTGCTAAGACTAACACACCGAGGCAAGAAACAAAAAATCTACTAAACTTTTAGTATAGAACTACGTACTTAGCTTTTTGATGTAAAAACATCAAAAAGCTAGGATCGATACGAACTGAACTCCCAACTGAAAAATATGCTTCAAATCTTCCAAAGAAAGTAACACTGTACTGAACTATAAAACACATACAAAGCTAGTATCAAAATGTTAACTCAGCAAATCGACAACAAAACTAACTTTAGCACAAAACTCTTTCAATCTACAATCCTTCTAACATACCTATAGGTAAATTTTGGTGGTATTTTTTTAAAACTATACTAACAAACAAACCTTAGGTCCACCTAAGCAGTTTAATGCATTCACAATGTTTGTGGTCGTTAAATTCATTACCACCAAGATATTATTTACGTATAGCGTTTATGAGTAAGGGTGATAGTGCTTAGTAAATACAGTTGTAACATTTTAACTATTATTTTTATTGCATCCTCACTGAGCGCGTAACGAGGTGTGAGGCATAACATCAGTGTACTCCCTCTTTTATATTGCACATTATCGCTCGCACTTCATTAGACCTCGATTTCTTTTCGTGTGCACTTAGCTTTATTTTATTATGTCGTTATAATATAGTGCCTTTTATTTTCAGTTACTTATAATAAGTTAATTAGCTGTTTAGGATTTTGCAAAACTAAACTGCTCTAACATTTTTCCTTTAGCAAGTATTTCAGAATAACTTCATTTCAAATGAGATGATTCTTTTTCTAAATATCAACTTCGTACTAAGTACCCAAATGAGTTTTTTTTTTTTTTTTTTTTTTACTGTTTATTGGCCTGTGTTTGACCGCAATCTCACCATGGTAAGTGATGATGCGGCCGAAGGTGGTAAGCACACAAAGCCTAGAAGGAGCTGGCTCTCAAGTGCAGCTGTCGGAACACACCGAAAGGTGCTTGGCGACAGATTTTCAAAAACATACGTCCCCTCCCTACATCCTTACAATCGTACAGTAGTACCCAACTGATATGGCGCGTCGTGAATCTTCGTTCGCACAGAAAAGAAAGAATGCTTAAAACTTACAATCAACCTAAGATCACTACTATAAGGTTCATAATACACTGCAGCTGTTAGTTCCGTCTCACTCGCATGGCACGCCCCTCCGCACGGCGCGCGCTAACATGGCGGCAGCTGCCGACCAATAGCGTTTCCCGCGCTTTGAAAATGAATCTTCTGCGCAGGTACATCGGTAAGCCATATCAGTTGGGTACTACTGTAATTAGGTACGTCCACTACACTACGGTAGTACCACAACCAACATACCTTATATCGATTATATCGACATTGTCCCATCACTATCGGTCCCCCTGGGCCGGGATCGATCAGACAGTAATTAACTGTTTGTTAACCGATACCATACACTAGCTCTGTTATACACATATACATAGCATAGCAGCTATGCTATGTATAGTAGTGTACTATATGTATGATTTGCAAGCCGCACTAATTTAGTTAATTGAGAATGATATTACCTGCTAATGTCTTTAGATATGCTTTAAGATGAATTATATTTCAGATAATATTATTAGAGGTTTTAAAAGGTTATTTGGTACAAAAATTGTTTTGAATCTCGGTATCTGAATCTTATTTCATCTGGTTTAGGTCTATAATCATAATATAATTTATTTCATCAAGAATAATTAAAAGAATTACGAAGTACTTCAGAGCCAAGAAACCTTTAAAGCTTTGTGTACTTACCAATTCGGTCGCATCATCTCTGACCATGGTGAGATTGTGGTCAAGCACAGGCCCATTGTAAAAATAGAAGAAGATAGTGGTGATCTTATGACTGCGATTTCTTACGCAAATTTTAATATTATATTTCTCTTGATTTCAGGTAAAAATATGGTTTCAAAATAGAAGAACGAAATGGAAGAAGAAAGACAACATCACCAACGCAGAAGTAGCAGAACTGAAGCAACATAACAAACCTAGCGTAGAAGAAAAGAAGACAGAAGATCCCGTTAAAGAAGACCCACTAGCTATAGACATGTCAAAGAAAAACTGTAACAAAATACTAAGTGAAAAACTCACAACAAAAGTACTCACAAGTAAACAGGTAGTAACTCAAATTCTTCCAAAACCGAGGAAAGTTGAAAAAGGCGTTGTTTTAGAAACGATATGCGACGCGAACGACATAGAAAGTCGTATATCAATAACAAAAATAACTAATAAATTATCAAGTACAGATTTGTCGGGTGAAATAGGTAAGGTTTCAGTGAAAAGTTTCAACCCGGATGAGGTTAAAGATATGAAATTTGATGCTATTAGTAGAGACGTTGAAATGTAAAGTCTTTTAGGTTACGTAGTTGTTTATTTTGGGCCAGTTTTGTTATTATTGATTCCCCATTCTTTTTTAGCGATCATTATAGTGATTAAAAAGGACAGTATTTTCTTGATCTCGCGAAAATAGAGTAATAATTTCAATAAATTAATGTCAATTATTTTGAGTTATAATATGAAGTAAATTAGGCATACAAAAAGATAATTCAAATTGGCCCACAATAAAATTGTATATAGTTCAACTTTTTGAGTTTGTGTGAAGTATTTTATACAAAAAAGTTTCGTTTACGAATGTTCGTAGTGTCGTAGAAAAAATAACAATTTTCCTTTCGGTTTGATGTTAACTAATAAATCTAAGACGAAAATTTGATGATTGCGATTTACGTTTGCGTTTTAAGCAACTAGTAAGCATAACATTTTTTTTTTCAATATTCACAGTTATGTATTTGTTGTTTTTGACTCAATAAAGACCTTTGTAATAAAAAAAACAAACCTATAGACTTGGCTTAATAATAATATGGAAAATGTTCAGTGGAGTTCTTAAAATGATCTAAACATACGTAATTATTATTGTATGTATTTTATATTATATTTTTTGTGCAATAATCTATTTTATAGATATTATAGACATTAGCCCTACTACAATGATATTATTTTAAAGCTCCTAATATTTCCCATTTTTATGTAAGCACAAATCGAGATATTTCCACTGAATAGCGCTCTCTAGCGGACGATGCGGAAACTAAACTGAGGTAGAGTTTTCTGTATTACCTTTTCTAACAATTTCGTTCAAAAGTGCTCCTACACAACAGTTTTATAACACTACAATATTACGTCTAGTTCTACCACCCTTAACAAATAGGAATTTAAATGAATAAAAATCATGGTAAGAGAAAAAAAAATAGAAATGAATGAAGGTAGAACGAAGTAATGTAATCATTAATATGTATTCTCTTTTTATATATTATTTAAAAATATATTTTTTAAATATAAAAATATTAGTCCTGGCTAACTGACTTGATGATCTATCAAGCAACCCAAATCGCTGGTGATGAATACACAACGTAGACATAAAAATATAATGGGTTCTCCGAAATTCCACCCCTATGAGTGTACAGAGGGCCACCATCTCTTAAAACAATAATTATTACCTTACTTGTCTTTTGCCCTGTTTTGACGTCGGATGTCAAAGAAGGACAAAAGACAAGTAAGGTTATAATAATATTGTTGTGAAAGTGCGAGTTTGAAAGGCAGATTCTATAAAAAATATTCCACGGTTAAAATAGTAATTATTACCGTGGGGGTCTGAAGCTCACCGTTTTGCTCGCACTCTGTCATAAAAATTGATCGAGCCCTCCGGAGACCAGCGGGCGGGGAGCTTTTTCCGCCAACGCATCAGCTTGACTATCCAAAGCGGAAATGTTGCCAGCCTTCTGAGAACCTTGCCGTTAATCGGAAATGGCGGCAGACTTGAGGTTTCTACACAGTAGATACTTATAGATTGTAATTTGTACCAATTGGTTTTCAGTCAAACTAAATACGATACCAGAAATACGATACCTAATTCTTAAAATATCTATTTAAAATCGAATAGGATTCCTAAAAAATACTGTCTCAAGTTATTCCTTTGACACCAAGAATTATTTGTAACTTCATTTCAATTTCTTTAAAAAAAAATCTTTTGTGCAATGTTATGTAGGTACCTAACATTATTTTATCAGATGTGTGGGAGCTCTCTCAACTTTTAATCCAAAATATTGTTGTCCAAATAAACAATCTATGAAATTAGAAAATCAATTGCTTCTCACTAAAACTAAAAACTTAACTGATTTTTTTGTTATGTTCGCTCTAATTCAGGGGTGGTTTAAAAATCCACCATCAACTTGGAATTGAAATAATAATAGACTATATCGGCACGCTGTGGTAGCCGTTTAGACAACTCATATCTATAAGACCTTCTGAACCAAAAAGCATCAAGAACACGCATAGCGAGACAAAGAGAGACGGCCTCATAAAAACTGAACTCGAGTCTTGAAACTTTATTATAAATATGCATCAAAGATTGTATACGAATTATAAATATATCATTATTATATAGAATATCTATATTATTTGATTTCATAAAAATAAATTTAGTACTTACCTACAAACAATTTCAACAAAAATTTACCTAATCTAATCATATATAATGTAACATTATATTTTCATAAAATACCTGTAAAATTATCGCTTTTCATGCTTTTTTAATGTAAAGTAATAGAATAACCCAATAGAGTAACATTAAAAAGTCAAGTATAAATGAATTTTCACACAAAATACAGCCATAAAATTGTGAATTTTATCAAAGTCAAAAATGTAAATTATTTATTAGATTATTATGAAATTGACAAAATTAGTTTTAGATGTAATTCGGAGAGCGATGTAACTCATAATTTAGTTTTAGCGTACGTATAGTGAGTTCGGAATGAGAAATAAATAGTTTTCCATTACCTTGTTGTTTTATTCACTATCTGTGTACACACGGCTACAGATCAAGCTATACATTTCCAATATAAGCTGACCTCTCAATGCAGGGAAATCCTATACAATGCGAGATCAGCTTATACTGGAATGTATGTTGCAAGCGTCCATAGGCTACGGTAACTGCTTACCATCAGGCGGGCCGTATGCTTGTTTGCCACTTTAATGGTATAAAAAAAATACACATATACAGTAAAATGAAAATAATAACATTTTATAATAACGATCGGCGCATTAGGGTATGGTCACAGGTTTGGTGCCGACACGGCGAGCGATTTTCAGTACGCCTACCATGAGTTTTCTACGCTAACGTAATCTACAGTCGCTAGCGACTACGGTGAAACATTTTGTATGAAATACTTCCAAAAGTGTCCACTAGAGGCGGTGCTCGTCATGCAAAATATCCACCGTAGTCGCTAGCGAGTGCAGATTACGTTAGCGTAGAAAACTCATGGTAGAGGCACTGAAGCCTGCCTCCATAGCGAAGTTGACCGTTTCGATGGTCCCACCCAACGTCAACGTAGGTAATAATTTGGGGTGGGATTAGCTTACACGGCAAAACTGAGCTCGCTATGTTAAAAAAAAAAGAAATCCATATAATTATAGAGTCTAGCGAGATCTACAGCTCACAGGGCCACTAGCATATTTACGTATTCTGTGCCACTCATCGATATATTATCTGTGCCACTATTTTAGTTATTAATTATGGTGAAAATGCGAGTGCCTTACACAATTATAGTACAAGATGCCAAAAGAACACAGTGCTGGAATCTCAACGGCGAGAAATACTAATAGAACATTATTGCAAAGATAAAGTATGGTAATATTTCTATTGAAAGGTTGTGCCAACAAAGAATAAACTGTGGTCTTTCATGTAACACATTATGTGTGTCAGCGCCATCTAGTACAACTATATAGAACTATTTAGAAACTTGGTTGAAAAGCTTTCGAATATTTTTACTCGAGAGCACGAAAGCAGCTACGAGAATGTACCATTTAGTCCCTACAGGGACTTAGAGATGGCGCCACACTACTAAATTCAAGAGTTTATGATTTTGTAGAGTAGGTAGCTTGGTTTTTTTTCTGGTTTCAATACAATATTATTATACTATTATTGATACCTTATTTAGACGACAAAAATATTTTATTATTATGATTATCGAAAATCATAATTTCAAGATTTATGATTTTGCGGTTTTTTTGGCGTGTGGATTCTGTTTCCCTTTTAACTATATTTCTGCAAAATACCTACCCCCTTATTCATAATCGCTTTTTAACTAAATCAGTGTAATAGTGTCCTCCGTCTCACTCAATCGATCACTAAATGTCACCTGTCAGATAAAGACTTCAGAATATTAGCTAATCAACGTTTGATGACTTTATTATGAATAAGGGGGATATAGGTAAAATAGCTAAATCCGTGGCCCCGGCCGAATTAAGCATATAGGTACATAAGGTTATTATTAGCTTATAAGGCGCCGAGCCCACTGAGAGAGTTCTAGAGTTCCGAGTTCTGCATTCCGTGTTGACTATTGTGCACACAGCAAGCAGTCTAGAGTTCTGCAATATTCGCTACTGATCGCAGATCATACACTTTTTTTACTTTCAAAGGCCCCACATAGCTTAAAGTCAATGTGGAATGCAGAACTCGGAACGCGGAACTCTAGAACTCTTCTCCGTGGGAACGGCGCCTAACTGTTTCATTGTGCACATTATGTCAGATGTCCTTACATTATCATAATAATTAAAACGAGTACCTAAGTAGTAATCTATCTACCAAGAACGTTAATTTAAAAAATAGTTTTAATCCACTTAAATTAATGGAGTGTCGTTGTCATTACCCTTGAAATGTTAAGGTCGATTCAGAAAGTTGTAAACTTTTATGACAACGTTTGATTGATTGGACAACAATAATTGTCTGAGCAATTATAAGATTTACTATTACAGATGCTGGTCTTAATGAAGACATTTCACGGTCGAATATAAAGTTTGGAGAAAGTTTGTGATTTAAGTATTGATTTCGAATTAATGAAATTTTGGACTTAAACGACTGACTTTACTGGCGGTGCGGGAAAGTCGATGTTTTTCTATTTTAGGGTCCCGTACCCAAACCAGCAGAACCCTATTACTAATAATAATATTTTACTGAGAACCAACCAAAATACACGCATGACACACGAGTAAGAACTAAACATAAACTTAGACGTTATTACAAAAATGTTATCAACCAAATCAACATACAAGCCAATGCGATCACATAAGCAGCAAACATTTAAAAAATTGCAATTTTGTCAAGTTCTTATATTTTAAAACATAAGTGTCTATACTAATATTTGACAGTGAGATCTTTATTTACAACAAATATGTACAAAATACAATCTATATAAAAATAAAATTTCCTCAAGCCTGCCGCTGCTTCCGATTAACGGCAGGGTTCCCAGAAGGCTGGCAGCGTTTCCTCTTTGGATAGCCAAGCTGAAGCGTTGGCGGAAAAAGCTCCCCGCCCGCTGGTCTCCGGAGGTCTCGATCAATTTTGATGACAAGGTGCGAGCTAAACGGCGAGCTTCGGACCCCCACGGTCCCATGGTCCCGACCGCAAAAGGCACAAAAATATAGTTGGGTCCAATCGATGCGTATTTTTTGAATTTTAAATTTTCCGCACTGGCCGCAGCTGCCCCTGCAGCTTTACAAGTCGCCGGTAAGTGAGATGGCGCGAGTGTATCGACACAAGTGGCATCCCACACCAGCGACTTGCCGACACTCCAAGGGATCCAAGACATACCATCCGGTCTCTTGCCATACTAATTATATATTTTTATTGTTAGTATAGATAGGAATTATTAATTGCACCTCTGTTTAAAAATTACGCAAATTTAAGAATCTCCTCTAATTCACTTATTGCATATCAGAAAAATTATTGTTGTACAATTAAACTACCTATTCATCAAAACATGTTCTATCACTCAGACCCGACTCGGGGCACTCCAAATACAGTTGGTTAGGTTTTTTTTTTTTTTTTTTTTTTTTTTTTTTTTTTTTATTTAAACTACTTACTACAGACACGTGGTCCGTACTCTTTTTAGATTAAGTTTTACAAATTTTTTTTTTCTTTTACATTTTCACAATTTGGACATCTTGGTCCGCGCAATAAATAAATTATTCTAATACATTTATATAAATTACTTTTATACATACTATATATATACTGTGTTAATTTATACTATCTAGGATACATATTATTAACTTTTATGTGTTTATTATAATACCTATTTACACTACATATTACTATTGTTATGTATTTTGATTTATAATATAATATTAAACTTGTTACTTATATTTTCTACAGTTTGCATTTTACAGTCTAGTTTGCTTGCTTGTTTGCCCCGGAGGAAATCCCCGCGCGTATTTGAGCTTCTACGACATTATTGTCTCTATTTTTCATGGCCATTTTTAGGTTTTGAGAGAGGATTTGGTCGGTAGTTGCTGCCATCGCCCGTTTTGCGAACCTACCTATGGCGTCATCACTGTCATCTGTGTAATATACACAGCTGACAGTGTGACGCGACACTGCTACGACCGCATGCGGTACACTCTCGTGGATTTGCAACCTTTTTGGTCTTGTTTGGAGAATGATTACCGACTCGTACGTAGATCCCTGAGCTTCATGTATGGTAAGGACGCGTGAGCCCGTGGCAGCCCCGTATCCCTGGTTGGTAAGGGATGCCTTTTCTTCCTGGGTGTGAACCAGGAATAAGGTGTTTGGGAGGGTGCTAGGTATTTGCGCGTCTGTGTACCTCTTCAGCTTCAGGGAGTGTACGTGGTGTTTTGAGGAGTATATACCTGAGTATATCTCATTTAGGGCATACGCTACATCCATTGGGTTCCGATGCGTGCATAACAACTCCTGGCTGATGTTGGCTACCAGGTTTGGTCTGTTGTACTGAATATTGAACAGATTGTCTCTGTCAATATAGGGTAGTTGGTTGATATCTCCGATGAGGACAATTTCGCTAGCACCAGACAGCCGAGTTGCCAAAATAATGGATCCGAAGTGGTTCATTAGAGCCTCGTCAACCGTTAGGCGGTTACAACTTTTCGGCTCTTTGAATCCATTAGCTAGCACGGAAGCCATTGTCCGCACTTTGATCTTGGCTGCAGCTTCTCCTACGCGGGGTGTTATTTTTTCGCGAAGATCTTTTGCTGCCTCGATTGTGGTGGTGATTATAACTTCCTTCTCCTCATCGAAGTTTCTTACTACCCATGTCGTTTTGCCGCATCCGGGGACCCCATTCACCCATTTTATTTTTGGTACCACCCATTTTTCCCATGCTGCTCCGGGACCAAGAGTGCCTGAGATGGTTTTCGCCATTTCCAGGATCTTATCGTCCAGCATGATCTTTGTGCAACGGGCGGTGACTACTATGGGGTCGTTTTGTGGAGTGTAGAATTTTGGTAGGCCATCCTCTAGAGTCTCCCCTTCGACTAGGGTCACGAAGCCACTTGTCGCATTATATGCCGCCATATAACTCCCAGACATTTTCCCCATGAGGACTTGGGATGTTTCGTTGTTGTATATGGCAGCATCTGCTTCCTCGAGTCTAACCTTCAACAAACTTAGGTTCTGGTTTTGGAAGGCCTCTAGGATGCTTTTACAAGTCTCAAAATTGACCTGCTTGGTCGCTCTTGTGATTGCTATAAACTCGAGAAAAGCGTTTAATGCGTGGTCTACTGTCCCCGTCGCTGGTATTCGAGTAGGTGGGATGACCTGCCCCATGTCGGCTCTCGTTCTGGTTGCCATTTGTTGTCTTGGACCAGGAGGGGGCCTCCTCACAAACTCCTCCACTGCGGCAGCTAGTTGTGCCGTTTGATGTGCGTTTTTTGTGTGGTCTAGTGTTTGAGTAGGTGGGATGACCTGCCGCATGTTGGCTCTCGTCATTGTTGCTTTTGGTTGTTTTGGGCATGGCGGGGGCTTCCTCACAATTTCTTTCACCGCAGCAGATGGTTGTGCTGGTCGTTTAAACATTTTTGATTTCACCCCCTTTACTACTGCCCCAATGAATTTTTTGAAGGCTCCTATGCGTTTCGTCTGGTTTTGACCCTCTTTTGGACTGCCGCTCTGTTCTGCTGCGGCTTTTTCGTCAGCTACTTTTCTTTGAAGACGCTCCGATCCGCTTTGCTCGGTCGAGCCCCGTGTTGGGTCTTTGGTCGCTGTTTCTGCTGCGTGTCTGTGGGCTTTGAGGAAGCTCAAGTCTTCCTTTCTGTCCTCATACACGATTACCTCATGATTTTTTGAGGCTTGGATGCAGCCATAATGATCAGCGACTTCACCCTTCCGGTATTCGACTACCATTGCGTCGACACTTATTTTGCGGGGTGTGTCGGCGTCTTCTTCTGCCGATCCGATTTTTGAGAGTACAGTGCATGCCTGCTCGAACGAAGTCTTCACTCCCCATACGAATAGCACGATCAACTTGTTTTGTGTTCGCACCAATCGACATGGATTGTTCAATATTTCCGTTGCAGGTAATGCCTCGAACGTTTTACGTTTCATGCTTGTTTTGGATGTACTCCCCTTGAGCAGAAGGGCTAGGCCTGGTGATATGCCAACACGTTTTTTGGGGCCCACAAAGCAGAAGCTTATACCGAGTCTCTCGCTGTTGTTGTCCATGAATAAGGCTATACTTCTAATCCTCACACCCGGTTCACCGTGCTCTCCACCTGCCAACAATTGCTTGATAGGCATGTGGTTTGGAGCATTGGGTAACTCAGAGATTGTTGTTTGTGTTGGAATCGGAACGGGAGTCTGGATATTAGACGATGTTTGTTGTTGGGGGTGTTGGTTGGCTAGAGTACTATTTCTTCTAACTGCTATGCGGAAGATGTTGTCCACATACTCTAGAAAGTGTGGTCTTTTGGTTTTATTTTCAAGGACATCTTGTAGTCCCGACATGTCTAGTCGCGTGTCTATCTCTGCTTCTAGTTCCCGTCGAGCTGCCAGAAAACGTGGGCAATCTAGGATGATGTGCCACACGGACTCGCTGATGTTGTTGTCACACTCACATCCGGGGCTGTCTTTTAGTTTGAACCTGTGTAGGTATTCGGCTATCCCACCGTGTCCTGTGAAGGCTTGCACTTGATGGGGCGTCAACTTTATTGCTCTCACGATTCGGTACGCTTTGTCAACATCCGGGAGTAGCTTTTTGGTGACCGCCCCTGTATTGGAGGTCTCATAGCGGTCCTGCCATATGCGGACCGACTCCTCTCTAATTTTCCTCTTGATGTAGGACAGGGGGATTTTGTCGTAGTCTTGGGTTGCTGTGGATAGTGCTGCTGACTTTGCCAGCTCATCGGCTCTTTCGTTGCCGGCAGTGCCCACGTGTGCCCTTAACCAAAACAGCCGCACCTCTCTTCCCTCTGCTCTGATCTCCTCTATGCACTCTTTGATGGATTTTGCCAGGGGATGGGTGGCTTTGGGATTCTTTAGTAGGTCGAGCGAGGATCTTGAGTCACTCAGTATACTCACTATGGGTTCTCTACTGGATTTCACCATTTGTGTCGCCCTGTGGAGCGCATACATTTCCGATTGGAAAACTGTACACGAGGGATGCAGATTGAAAATGGAGTATGCGGTCTCCTTTCCCCCCTCCCACCATGTTACGGCAGCTCCTACTTTGCCCTCTATTTTGCTGCCGTCCGTATATATTTCAGGGCCGGTTACTAGGTGGGATTTTAGGGTTTCGGGGTCCGTGGACTCCAGGAGCTCGAAATTGGTGGTTGTATATGTAGACGGATGTGGTTGGTCTAAGTGTTTCACACTGCTCTCGAGCTCTTTTCCAGGGGGAAGGTAGTTATTGGTGATGTTCTTCTTCACCTTGTACAGGTTCGCTGTCTCTTGTATTCTCAGGTCGAGTGGGAGTAGGCCTGACAATGTGAGTGCTGACGTGAGTGATACCGTGCGGTACGCCTTACAGATTTTTTGAGCGAAGCCTCTTTGTACTGTGTTTAACTGTTTTTGTATTAATTGGAGCTCTGTTGCCTGTGACCATGCGCTGGAGGCATATGTTATAATGGGCTCTATGACTGAGACGTATATAGTTCTTATTATCTCACCATTTAGACCCCACGTCACTTTAGCAGCTCGCGCGAGCTGTTTGTATATATCCACAGCTTTCTTGCATTGAGCGGAGACGTGGGATTTAAATGTAAGTTTCTTGTCAATTACTAGGCCTAGCAGCTTAATCTCATCAACCAAATTGAGTCTTGTGCCGGCCATGAAGAGACTTGGGGAGTCGTACTTGAGCTTCCTCGTCAATAACATCGCATTGGTTTTGTGCGATGCGAAGTTTAGCTTGTTCTGGCTGCCCCAGTTCACTACGGTCTCTAGGGTACTGTTCACTGTTTGTTCTAGAATATTAACCGATTGACCTGTAAACACTAGTACTACGTCGTCAGCGAATGCTTGGCAGAAAACTCCCTCACTTTCCATTTTGTGCAGCAACGAGTCTAGGATAACATTCCAAAAGGTGGGACCGCCTATGGATCCTTGGACACAGCCTTTTGTAGTTTCCTTCTCATATGATGCTCTGGCGTAGTTAACCTTGATCTTACGGTCATCGAGGTATGAGCTCACCAGCTTGAATAGGTTTTTGGGACAATTTTTCCTCTTTAATTGTTGTTTTAGAGCTGGCCACCATGCATTATCGAAGGCACCCTCTATGTCCAGAGAAATCACGAGGACGATGTTTTTCCTCTTCACCTCTTCCTGGATGTGTACTACTAGGTCATAGAGAGCGTCTTCGGTGCCTCTTTGCGGCATGAAGCCGTACTGTTGTTTGTTTAGGGTGGGGAAGATATGCCATTGGAGTCGGCCTACCATAAGTTTCTCAATGATTTTTCCGAGTATTGACAAGAGGCCAATCGGTCTGTAAGACTTTGGATGTGTGTAGTCTTCCTTTCCCGGTTTTCGGAGTATGACCACATGGGCTGTTTTCCATTGCTTGGGGAAGTGTGTTAGCTGCAAGCACTTGTTTGCTATGCTTAAGAACACCTCCCACTCACTGCGGATAGCCGCAGTGCAGATATCTGCGGTTAGCCCATCAGGTCCCGGGGCTTTTTTAGGATTTAGGGCTTGAAGCACCAGTTCTACTTCCGCCGATGTAAATGGCGGATCATCCTCCGATTGGGAAGTTGTTCCGCTCTCCGTCTGTTCCCGTACTTGTGTGTGGCTTGGTTGGTCTGTTGCCACACAATCGTCTGGGTAGAAGGTTTTGGCGAGGAGCTCTGCCGACTGTTGTGGGGTGAGGGTGTTACCATCTGGGTTCCTCAGGAGCATGTCTTCTTGCCTTTTTGCGGTTTTCCTAATCACCCGGTAGATTTTGTCCCACATACTCTCTTTTTCTTGAGTCGTGCAGTACTCCTTCCAATTTGTTGTTTGGGCCATTTCTGCCTCATTTGCGTACTCCAGTTTGGCAAGTTGGTACTCTTCTATGACAAAGTTTCTTCTTGAGGGGGCTGCATTCTTGATTCGCCTCTTTTTTCTCAGGACATCTCTTTTCAGGTCATCTAGCCTCTTTGACCACCATGGAGGTTTTGGGTTCCCTTGCCCCTTCCTCATTGTTGGGATGGATACCTTGCAGGATTCATGGATAGCGTCTGTGTAGGCTGTGACTATGTCCTCTAACTCCTCCGGGGTTCCAGATTCTCTGACGGAGAAGGAAGTGATGTTATTTTCCCCTAGTAAGATCTTGAAAGATGTTTTAAAATCGGACCACTTAGCCTTTTTAGTGTTATATCTGCGCGTTGTGACTGGCCTCAGAGGTTCTAGGGCCCTACCCAAGCGCAGAGTAAATGTGATGGCGTTATGATCTGACGTTGTGAGATCTCTGTCCACTTTCCAGTTTTCTACTTTACCCAGAAGTGGCATGCTACAAGCAGTGACGTCTACTATACTTGTGCACATTCTGCCTCTTCTGACTGTTTCGAACGTGGGGGTATCTCCGTTGTTGAGGATCTGGAATCCAGATTCATTTAGAAAGGCATTATATGCAGCTCCTCTCTGATTTTCAGAGCTACTTCCCCACCAATGGCTCCAGGCGTTTACGTCTCCTCCTATTATGATGTTATTGGTGTTGAGCTTTTGACTGAAGGTCTTTGTTCGTTGTATATATGGATTAATTTCTTGATCCCCCTCAAAGTAGATGGATACTACTCCTAGCCTCAGTCCCCCTCCGACTAGTAGTACGGCTGACTCTGTTTCGGTTACCAACTGGGGGTCGTGGATTACCTCAAGTTGGTCACCGAAAATGATTATTGCCGCTTTTACTGGTTTTTGTCGGTTTAGGGTACACTGGATGACTTGTGTTCCGGGATTTTGTTCAAGGACGCCATTTTTCCCTACGTATGGTTCTTGTACTAGGGCTATGGAGATGTTTCTGTCCTTCGCCACCTGGAGCAGTTCCGCTGTTGCTAGTTTGGAGCGGTGTAGATTCGCCTGGATGAAGTGCAAACCTGTTCCGCCTATTCTTTGGGGGATTGATCGATGTGTTATTTGGGTGCCTTTAACAACAGTACGAAACTCTCGATCGAGCTATGGAGTCCCACTTTTCCCTTTCCTTACATTCACTGCTGAAGGCGTTGTGTGCGATGTCGGGGCTGTCTGGTCTTATAGTTTTGCAGTTTTTGCAGATTGGTAGTTTACCTGCAAGCCTGGTCTTGCATTTCTCCCAGGAGTGGACTTCCCCACAGTAGCTGCAAAGGTCATCTTTCTCCCGGCAGATAGCTTTAGTATGGCCAAAGCCCAGGCATTTAGTGCATTGCACAAGTGGTGAGTGGTCTTCTACGGGTCTCCACTGGATGTCGATGTGGACCTTTCCAGCTTCCACAAACCTCTTGTGCAATTGCGGTGACAGCTCTAAAACTGGATGGCACGTGAGATTGTTGCGCGCCCTCTTACGGTATTTTACTCGCAACGTGCTCTCCGTCAGATCTACGCCTTGAAGAAGGCCCTTATTTTGGGCAAGGAGGGTTTTCGCAATTTCCGCGTCTGTTAAGGATGAAATCACGTCCCGAATGATTACCTGCGGGTTGTTAGGCTTCGCGATCTCCGCCTGCAGGTTCTTATTTAATTGTACCCTTTTCTGGACGAGGCTGAGGTCCTCCTTGCTGCCGCAGCTGAGAACCACCTTTTGATTCTTTGCTTTCCTGACTTTGTCCACCCTAGCGCCGGTTGTCTTCGTGTCCAGCGCTATCCTGATCCTCTCAATAAGGTCATCCCCGGTGTTTTTGGGGTCCTTAGATGAGACTATCAATGTGTGGTTAGGTCTGAGCGGTGGTGGTGGTATTCTATTGGCCACGTTGGCGTATGTTGGAGGTGTAGATCCCTTTGGGTCTGCAGGTCCCTCTGCTTTGGGGGTCTCTGTTTTCCCTTGTTGCGGCCTGCTTGTCAACTCCGACATCCCTTCTTTTATGGAGACCAGTTGTTGTCTGACCTCCGTCATTGCAAGTTCAGTCTCCAGGTTGGGTGCCGGTTGCACAGGCTCCATGGGTTTCTGATCACGCAACTCACGGAGGTCCGACGATACAATCTCGAGTCTGTCAGACAGGGGCTTTAGGTGGCTTGCCAGGTCCAGTGGTGGTGTTGGCATTGGGATTGAAATAGCGGGTTTGCTGTCGATCTTCTGGGCAATTGATTTTATTTGGAGTAACTCGTTCTCCATTTTTGTTAATTTTATTGCCTCCGGCAATCTAGAGGGGGATGTTGGTGTTTTGGGCTCCGATGGTTTTGAGACATTTGTATTTATCTCATCTATGGCCCGCCTGAGAGTGTCGACTTGGTTTGACACGTCTTTTATATTAGAGCCTAGTTTGTTGATCCCGGCTTTGATGTTGGCAAGCTTTGGATCACTAGGCTGGTTAGGGCATGTCGACCTGACGCTCTCATTACAGGTTACTATAGCCTTCTGTACAACCGTTATGGCCTGCTGGACCTCCCTTATTCGCCTGAAGGGCTCTTCGGTTTCGTAGCCAAGCCAGCTACGAACCGCCTTCGCCTCCTTCAGGGTCTCTAAAACATCCGCCCGGGCCAGACTCAGCTCAGCAATGAGACTCTGCCTCATATTGGCAAGTTCTTTTGTATGAGCCCTCTCGACCCGCACCAGTTCTTGAGCGTGTCGAGAGCGCTCCTTTTCCAAGTTGAACTTGTGTCGCTGTCTAGAGTCTGCCAGGGACAAGACCGTCTCATATAGGCCTTGCAGGCAGTCGGAAGCTGTCGTCCTTAACTCCCTCTTCATATTACCGGGGGATTCCAGCGCCTCTTTCCCTTTCTGTAGCAGGTCGTTTGCTACCCTGTTTGCCGCGTCCATCTCGACTCCGGTCCCCCGTCTAGGCGAAGTGAAAAGAAGGCTCACCCTTCTGCTAACGGATGGCTCTGATCCAACCGAGGAGCCTTCAAATTCGTCCATATCTGTATCCGCAAGTTCGGATGCGGAGCTCTCATTTTCCATTTGAGTGTTATCGCTGGTCAAGTTTTTGTTTGGCGGGAGTGGAGCACTGTCGGGTGTTAGTTTGACGCCCTCAGGCACTCGCTCAAGGGGCAGTGGACGAGTCAGTCTCTCTGACTTTAATGAATTAGCCACGGTGGCCTTACTCAAGACCTTCTCCCTTAGCGAACGTGTTGATCGCGCGGGGGCAGCCTCCGTGGCCGACTTGCGGGATGAGGCGTTGCTTATTGTTGACATTTTTATTTATTGATTATAATTAGTTACTGTTACTTTTATAATATAATATACTATTTAAATTAACTATTTAACGTTTATATATTTGTAAATAAATATTTCTAAAAGTGAAACTTCGGCTGTTTTCGTCCTCTTCGGGTATGTGATGACGCTAGGTCGACTGGCCGATGACGATGCACGTTGATGGAAGGTTTGCGTCACGGCGTGACGCAACGTAGCGTAGGTGGCTGTGACGTTGGTGGCTGCCTATCGCTGGTGACACAGATTATGCAAAACTGTTTGCGATGCGAAATATGTAGGTACGCCGCGGAATCACCGGTATCGAAGACGTCTGTAATGTGCTGTCGCGTCGTGTGACCTCAATTTGGCGGAAATATTGTAAACACGTAGATTGAGGTCGTTCCTTTATGTACTTTCTGTGACCTGTATCTCCGCTAATTCTGGACCGATTTAAACAGTTTATAAGTTAACGGATAGGTCTTGATTAGGCCAACAGAAAGACGTATTTTGACACTTTGTACCTGCACAGACAGCTATGTTATAGCATCCCAAAGTTGATGGTTATTAACTCTGGAACCGGTTGACTTTAGGAATTGCCCACATAAATCCTGGTGATTTAGTACTTGCACAACCACTTCACAATTTTTGATGTACGAAAATTTCACTTTTTCTATTTTTTATTATTTTTTTGCGCGGAGCAGATGTTGTTGCGACCGATATTATGAAATTCTTCAGTTGGTTAGGTTAGAACAGTGACAATAACTAGCTAGACGATCATTCAGTTCAAACAGTTTTGCATAAACCATAAAACTAATACTCAGTTTGATTTATAAGGTGTAAAGGCGTAAAGGCGTATTTAGTGTGCAATTCAGTATTTTTGGTTCTAGTTTTGAATTATATTGTTCGAATAGATGGAATTAATAGTTAGGGCATTAAATACATGGCGTATAGATATACTACGCCAATTCTGTATTTTAGATACTAGTTTCTTCTTAAATGTGTCGTGAAAAAGCATACTACGAAGCGTTTCAAATGATTATATTGTAATGCCCGGTTTCAATAAACAAAAACGAATCGTTTTGCTTACCAATGGTAGGTATTTTTATTGCCAAACTAGGCATATCGATCATTTTGTAAGCTAATTTTACCTGTGATAGCTACTTCCATATGGGAGGGTCTGCTATGCAAAGCTTTGAGGTCTTTGCTTCATTATTAGCAAAGATATAAGAGTCTTAATTTTAATAAATCTTAACCGTTGTCCGTCCGTCCGCCTGTCTGTCAGTGGGCTGTATCTCATGAACAGAAGGTAGAGGTTGAATTTTTCACAGAGTGTATATTTCTATTGTCGCTATAACAAAAATGAAATGAAAATTATTAAAGGAGGCTCTCATACGTCTCTACGGAACTCTTCGAATGCGAGTTCGACTCGCGCTTGTCCGGTTATACCAACAAATTGTTGAAAATCTTTTAGGATAGGTAGAGCGTAGCGTTTATTCGCTCAAAGAGCAGCTCGACTGGGGAAGTACCTCCACCTTACAGAATACTGCAGATAAGTAACTGTATGTTGTGTAAAGTTGTGTTCCTGCGCGTGAGTAAGGTCACCAGAACTCATTGGGGAGGGGGGAAAGGTCGGTAAAGCTTGAGCGATGCTTCGTGTGTTGTAAGCGTCCTATGCTATGGTAACCGCTTACTATCAGGCGAGCCGTATGCTTGTTTACCCACTATAGGCTACAAGTACCGTTTATCATTAGGTGGGCAGTAAATATGCTTATGTATTTCCTACTAGAAGGTACTTAGATGAAAACAGTGTTTCAACGTTTTATTTATTCACCTAGGGGAGAGTACTAAACTGTCACCTTAAGGTTAAGACTATGAAAAATCAACCGGCATAAAATTGACCTCCAGTACCGACCAGCAAAAATATGAGCAATAACTACAAATATATTAGTTAGACAGCTCTTATATGCTTACACCCCAGCGTCATGGACCCAAATCATGCAGTTTCCACATTGATTCCAATCGTCTTTATGAGATTCAAGGCTCAAATGACAAATTGTCTTTTCCTGGATCAGTTTGTGAGATGGACTCTTCTGATATTGGTAGGATCCCAAGCACCTTTCTATTTCTGCTTCTCAACATCATTTTCATCGCCTGGCATCTTTTAGTACCATATAAGAAGAAAAAACACTCAGAAGAGAAATTTAACAGTGGACGGTACTGGAGGACAGTTTTATGGCCGGTATCTGTAGGAAGCGGAAAAATATAATATTCGATCCTGGAAAATAATTTACGTATAAATTCTGAATTAAAACATATTTTATTATAGGTATACAAATGATCTATACATACCAGGTTTAACTTCTTTCAATTCAATTCAAAATCATTTATTCAAATAGACCTTCGCAGGCACTTATGAAAAGTCTGACTCTAATACTCTAATACCGGTCCGGAAGGTTGCATTTGCTGAGAAGAGCCGGCAATAAACTCAGCAATTACTCTTTTCAAAACAAGCTTAGATTAATTACATAATATTTACATTCTAATCGCATTGACAACAATTGCGTGCCCCGGCGCGGCGGCAAAACTACAAAGTAGACTGAATCTATATTTAATAAGTAAATAAATAAATGGCAAACTTAAGAAGACCAACCCCCACAAGCAGCACCTCGAATTCATTCTATAAACTTCTGAAATCACCCACAAATCTTTACTTGTGTATTGTGCGCTCATCAAGTACACACGGCTACAGATCAAGCTATACATTTCCAATATATGCTGGCTTCTCATTCAAATTCAATTCAATTCAATTCAAAATCATTTATTCAAATAGACCTTCGCAGGCACTTATGAAAAGTCTGACTCTAATACTCTAATACCGGTTCGGAAGGTTGCATTTGCTGAGAAGAGCCGGCAATAAACTCAGCAATTACTCTTTTCAAAACAAGCTTAGATTCATTACATAATATTTACATTCTAATCGCACTGACAACAATTGCGTGCCCCGGCGCGGCCGCAAAACTACAAAGTAGACTGAATCTATATTTAATAAGTAAATAAATAAATGGCAAACTTAAGCAGACCAACCCCCACAAGCAGCACCTGTTCACAAGTATGACGCGTGTGGCAGCCATCGCCCTCCTCGCCATATTGGAGGGAAGTGAGCGACCCGTCACACGACGCCGCCGCAAGCAAAGGCCTTAAAGTGAGCATGACTTACTTAAGTCTGGCTTAGAAATAAAAAATAAACTAAAGGGAAACTACTAAACACGCAATTTGTTATCACTGTGACTATTGACAAGTTTATACTAAATATCATTTAGGTATATGTATAGAAAATATAACAATTAAGGAGACAGACATAATCTATTGAAGAATTTAGAAATAAATGAAAAACATTAAATTGAATTAATTACTATAAGTAATAATCTGTAAATTAAACAAAAAATAAAAAAAAGATAACTTATAATAATAATAGCATACTTAGAATTAAAATGGACCTTGAACTAGCTGCTAAGTGAAGCAGGTGCAGAGAGAAACTACTTCCATACATCCTTGTCGTCAATATAATGAGACACTTTATAATAGGCCCTACTCAACAACCGCTTTTTGATATGTTCCTTAAATTTAAAAAAGGACATACTGGTCACGCTATGAGGAATTTTATTGTAAAATTGGATACAATTCCCAAGAAAGGACTTATTTACTTTAGCTAATCTAAATCTAGGCACAGTTATTTTGTCTTTGTTTCTAGTGTTTCTATCGTGATAATCACTATTGACTGGAAACAAATTAATGTTTTTACGAACATACATAATATTTTCAAAAATGTACTGAGAGGGCAAAGTTAATATATTAATTTCCGGAAATACCTTTCGCAGAGATTCGCGAGACCCCAAACAGTAGATGGCGCGAATTGCTCTTTTTTGCAATACAAAAATTGATTCCAAGTCTGCGGCAGAACCCCACAGCAAAATACCGTAAGACATAAGGCTATGAAAATATGCAAAATAAATTAATCTGGCTGTATTAATGTCCGTCAGTTGCCTTATTTTGCTGACTGCAAAAGCAGCGGAGCTCAGTTTACCACCTAAGGCTTCCAGGTGAGCACCCCACTGCAATCTACAGTCTATGGTCAGACCAAGAAAAACAGTCTTATCTACTACATTAAGTTTAGTACCGTCCACAATAACATTGGTATCAACTTTTGGTACGTTTGGTAATGAAAATCTTATACATTTAGTTTTTTTAGAATTTAGCATTAGATTGTTGGCAGCAAACCATTGAGACACAGTTTCCAGAGCGTGGTTAACTTTTAAAAGGTCTTTGTCTTTTCTATCTACTTTAAATATCAGAGACGTATCATCTGCAAACAAAACGACATCTGATAGTTCTTTCACCATGTAAGGTAGGTCATTTATATAAACTAGAAACAGAAATGGGCCTAAAATCGAGCCTTGAGGTACGCCTAATTTGACTAAGGAGCCCGATGACACACTACCATTGATTCCTACTTTTTGTTGGCGCCCTGAAAGATAGGAAACCACAAGATCGAGGGCCACTCCGCGAATTCCATATAACTTAAGTTTAAGAGCTAGCGTTTGGTGATCTACGCAATCAAATGCCTTGGAGAGATCACAAAAGATACCAATAGCATCGTGTGAGCACTCCCAGGCCTGAAAAATATGCTTAATAAGTTTAGCTCCCGCATCCGTAGTGGACTTACCTCTTGTAAAACCGAACTGATCATCATGGAGTATCTTGTGGTTATTAAAATGCCTTAACATTTGGTTTAGCACAATCTTTTCAAAAATCTTGCTTAATGCAGGAAGAACTGAAACAGGTCTATAATCTGAGGGATTGTTTTTACATCCCGATTTAAAGATTGGAACAATTTTGCTGTATTTCATTAAGTCAGGAAAGTTGCCCTGTTCGAGACATTGGTTAAAAATTAGGGCTAAAATAGGGGCAATATTGAAAATAATTGACTGTATAACCTTAACTGACAAACCCCATAAGTCTTCTGTATTTTTCATATTTAGTGACTTAAAAGCCGTGATAATGTCATAGTCATTAACCTGGGTGAATGCAAAGTCTGGAATATTTTGTTGAAAATTATTCTGTAAAATCGATTCAGCTAACGTGGAAGACGAAGCAAGATTTTTAGTAGCCTCCATAGGTATATTTGAGAAAAAAGTTTCAAAAGCAGATGCTACTTCTAATTTACCTGAGATTAATGTATCATTAATTTTAAGAGAAAAAGTATTATCTTTGATTTTATTCTTACCAGTCTCTGTATTAATAATCTGCCACACTGTTTTAATTTTATTATTAGAACTATTTACCCTATTGCCTATGTAGATGGCCTTTGCTCGAATACAAACCTGTTTAAATATCTTGGAATAGTTTCTAACATATATGTGAAAGTTTTCATTACTATTGTAAGATCTCTGATGGTAAAGATCATACATGTTATCCCTACTCTTCCTGATTCCTTTAGTTGCCCAGTTACAGAATTGAAGTTTATTATTATTTACCTTCTTAGTTTTGATTGGACAAGATACATTAAATTCGTTGCAAATATCTTTAAATATTTTTTCATAGTTTACATTTGGATCATCAGAAGTATATGTAGTGTTACTAATTTTATAATCCATATTGACGCTGAAATTATTTAATCTTGTTTTATTAACTGACCTAAATGTTTTCGTTACGGATGAACTAAGTTTTTTACACGGAAACTTTACTAATTGGGCCAAATGATCCGAACGGACGCCACTTATTATTGACTTCTCTAAAACGTTACTGTTGGTTATTATGTTATCAATACAAGAGGAAGTAGTAGCCGTCACTCTCGTGGGCTCATTAAATAGATGAGACATATTAAATGATTTAAATAACGTAATAAAATTATTTCTATCTAATGAGGGTATTAGGATGTCAATATTAAAGTCACCACAAATAATTACTGACTTATTACATTTTGATAATTTACTAAGTATTTGTTCCATTATGGAACAAAACAAAGTAAAATTTGACGCAGGAGGTCTATACACACATAAAATAATGGAGCTTTCAATCTCTGCACATGCCACCTCGCATACGCGTTCCACAGAATGACAAGTAATATCAGTACGATTCTTATATTTAATATTACTATTTAGCAAAATGAGGGTGCCGCCACCCTGAGCAGTCACTCTATTGTACGCACTGGCAACAGTAAAGTTATTTACATTAAAAAGCATTCTGTCTGGTTTTAGCCACGTTTCTGTAAAACATAATATATCGATTCTGATTTCATCACATAATAATTCAACGTCAAGTATTTTGCCAGAGAAGCGATTAATATTCTGATGTAGTAAAGTAATGCCATGAGTATGCTTCTCTGTTGTCGGAGTTACAAGTTTAAACAACTAATCACAGTATTATTAGTACTACTAGACAATACCGTTTTGTCACTAAGGCTACATTTAGTTATATTAGCTATAACCGTGTTAATATTGTAAGCTATCAGTGTAGCGATCAAGTTTTTACATTTTTTGGGCATAAACAATGAGTCCCCAGTAAATTTTAGTCCACTAACAAATTTATTAGTGTCGAAATAAGAAAAAACGTCACTATGACGACATGTCAAACTATATATAAAATTGTTCAAAAACAATATATACCTATTTTGTTTATCCGTATAGTTGACGGAGTATGGCAAAGCACATAGAAAAACATTCATCACCTTTAGTTTGAGGAATGTTTCAAAACTATTAATTAATTCTTTGAATTTCACGTTCAAACCATTTCCTATAAGTATCACAACAGTGGTTTGTTTGTCAAACTTAGCACTTACAATTTTATTCATTATATCTGTATAGGAAGCTCCCGGCATACAATAATTAATAACTGGCTGATCCACACGATTATTTAAAATTGGTCCAAAATTGACCCCAATTTGGTCAGAAAAAACAACAGTTTTCATGATTGATGCCTCAGAGCTCCCCATAGAAATATTGACACTGACATGTGGTTCAGTGCTTAGAACACCCGGAGCGCCCGGAGCACTCAGAGCGCCCGGAGCACCCGGAACACTCGGAGCACTCGGAGCGCCCGGAGCACTCGGAGCGTCCAGAGCACTCGGAGCACACGGAGCGCCCGGAGCACTCGGAACGCCCGGAGCACTCGGAACGCCCGGAGCACCCAGAGCGCCCGGAGCACTCGGAGCACCCGGAGCACTCGGAGCACTCGGAGCGTCCAGAGCACTCGGAGCGCCAGGAGCACACGGAGCGTCCGGAGCACTCGGAACGCCCGGAGCACTCGGAGCACTCGGAGCGCCCGGAGCACTCGGAGCACCCGGAACACTCGGAGCACTCGGAACGCCCGGAGCACTCGGAACGCCCGGAGCACCCAGAGCGCCCGGAGCACTCGGAGCACCCGGAACACTCGGAGCACTCGGAGCACTCGGAGCGTCCAGAGCACTCGGAGCGCCAGGAGCACACGGAGCGTCCGGAGCACTCGGAACGCCCGGAGCACTCGGAGCACTCGGAGCGCCCGGAGCACTCGGAGCACCCGGAACACTCGGAGCACTCGGAGCGTCCAGAGCACTCGGAGCGCCAGGAGCACACGGAGCGTCCGGAGCACTCGGAACGCGCGGAGCACTCGGAGCACTCGGAGCGCCCGGATCACTCGGAGCGGCCGGAGAAGAGAGATCAACGCATGGTAATGGATTAGTAACATGACAATGACATATCTTTTTCAATGTTAGGGAATCAAACCGTTCTTCATGATTTTTGCACATGTCTACCAGTTTTGTGACTGCAACTATGTGCTCGCTGATCTCTTTCTTAGCACTGTTATATCTGCATGCTAAACCATTAATTAAATCCTCCTTGTGCTTCAGATCTGTTTGTAACTGCAGCATGTCAGTGTCATATAATAACCTCATATTTTGCAAACTGCTATTACATGTTTTTAATTGAGTAATTAGTCCTATACGTTCTTTCCTAAGTTTTATATTTTTACAGAAACTTTCTTTACATTTTATGAGTTTCCTGGTTTTGGTAATGAATTTATTTATTTTAATGTACTTTTTAATTCTATTATGACTATTCATTAAAATCGGTTCATTAATGGTTGATACATCATTTGTCAAATCAATGGTCTCAATAAGCCTAGAAGTAGGTAAATGACCAGGACAACTCACAACAAGTTCATCAAATAGGCTAAGTGTGTTTTTTTCCTGATGACAACTTTTCTCAAGTTCATACTTAGTTATAATGCCATTGGCCCGGCTCAAGCTGAGTTCAAGTTCAGAAATGCGAGTCAAGGCCATTTCATGATTGTCACTACACTCTTGGAACTGTAACAATAGCTCCTGCAATTTGTTTTGGCGATCATTAGCCTCCGTACAATTTTGGTGAAGTTCAGCCATTTCACTTTTCAACTGACTATTTTTGTCTATGATTTTCTTAATTTCCTCCTCACTTTCCTCTCGCTCCTGCAGCAACTTAGTGCAGTCATCCTGGGAGACCTTGAGTTCTTGCAAGGTCTTCTTAAGTTTTACCTCCATGTCACGAGCGGTAGCTCTGCGAGTCGTCATTTTAATTGAAGTAGACCTGGAATACACACAGGACGGTTTAAGCAAGTGGGAAGATAAGGATTAATATTTGAGAACCTACACCACAGCCTATACAGTAAACTGAGTTGTAATTAAGAGAATTATTCACAAATAATACAAGATGAGGTACTACTAAGGATTGTGTAAATATTTAATTATTAGTATTACTTATGTTTTTGTGAACTTGGTATATCTATATAATAAATTATAATGTTTAATTTAGTGTTTCTCTTACAAGATTACTGTAATAAGTACTACTTGGGATTGGGTGTCTAATGGAATGCCATAAAGTGTTAAACATTAAAATGCAAAGTTGAAAGTGAGGGGATTGCCAAAATATTGAGTTTATATATCATCAAGGTTACTGCAGTGTTCAGTATGTTAAGTTTTTAACTCTTAACACAATTTGGCAGACAAAATAAGTTGTGAAAATCCCTGCTAGTGCATTTGCATCTGTATGATATATGTAACTCAAATTGACAAGGAATCATAAAGATATGATTCCGGTTCAAAAGATTTTGCTACTATTGATATTATAAGTATAAAATAAGACTTATTATCACAATACTCCCCAGGTTTATTGTTGGTTTTCAAATTCCTTCCGTTGGCTGTCACTTCGCCGGTGAATATCACAGCTGATTTTCGTTATTTTTCGTAAAAACACTTTATGTTTTTATTTTCCAGGAACATTAATCATAAATACTATTTAATTACAATGAAATATAATGTATTTTACTAGAATTAGAATTATAAATTAATTAAAATACAGGAGACAAACTTTTGACAAGTTCACTACAGTGTTGCCCGCCGCTAATATATAGTTATATTAGCGGCTCATTGTACGGAAATCCTATACAATGCGAGATCAGCTTATACTGGAAATCTATAGCTTGATGTGTTGCCGTGTGTACAACACAAATCTGCACCTGCACACTGTTAATAATCGCGTCGCGATAAGCGCCACTCTAACTAAGACTTATAAGAACGCATTACTTTATGGTAAGAACCATATCAGCGCTACATGTTATAGATGTTTGGAAACTCCAACTGGCCGCAGTACTGGATGCCGGCCGGTACTGTAGGCCTTTCCCCTATATCAAATTACATAGTTGCAAAATTTTAAACAAATATTCGTCAAACAACAAATGATTGTTGTTATAAGCCGGGATTACGTTTGTTATTCGTTATTTAGTGCGAGCGAGAAGGCAACAGTGTAATGTATGCCGTGCGACAGAGACGGCAGGTGACTGTCGCGTCAATTTGTCCTGTACAGTTTCAGGGAAAAACAAATACCTTACGAAGGGATAGGGATGGGAAAGAACTTAAATTTTGTTTAAAATATGTTTGTCTATTTAAGTTACCATCCAAATATTTTATAGACAAAAAAATATGGAAAAATAGCTATGCTGACTTTCTTGAATCTTTTCTCAAGGAAACGTTTTTGCTATTATTCTCGAGTTTATAGGTACGAGCAGACTAACGGACAGACAGACAAGACGTTGCATTATATAATATGTGTGCATATGTTATGTAAAGATAAGGATGTTTTGGAACTTCGATCACGAACATTATCTACATCACGTCTTTTATATTTTTGCGATTGGTATGGTATTACACTGCATTACCTACACTTTTTAGGCGTACCAACATCTTTCTTCCTATTTTTTTAAAATATTAATAATAAAAATGAAGGGATCAGTCGTTCATAGAGACAATAGCTAATACAAATCGGTGCCAGTTGGTATATGTGCTCAGGCCCCAGAACGCTGGCGGCATTGCCACGCTGTATGGCGACACGGGAAGACGTGATGTCTTTGCCCTAAATCGCTAAAAATGTATCTTACATCAGTAATTTCTTCAATCGATTTCCTACTCTTAAAATAAATGATATTCCTATAGAATTTTAAAAAATAACCTGCAATATTGTCGAGGACATCACTACAAGCGCGCGTAGAAGAGCGATCGCCGGCGATTACGGCCGAGCGCGAGATTAGCCCCAATTTTAAATTGTTTATTACTTTCACAGCCTTCCTCCACCTCCTCCACCACGCCTGCAAACACTTGGCGGATCTTCGCGAAAATGACAGGCAGTAAAATTTTTAAAAATCTATCCAACGTCTTTTCAAGTACGGCTTGCAAAAAAGTGGCTACACTCAGGTATCAAAACACTTCCAAATACGAAATATATTAGCTTTTTAAGAATGAATGATTGTATGAACACTGATAATGATAATAAATATCTGAGTGACTGAGATTGCTTTAATAAAATTAACCCGAAAACGTTTCTAGTATAGCAACAAATTAAAATGAGTATTATTGTTTGTTGCATTGACACCTCCACGGCAAAACCAACCGTAAAGATGCAACCCTGCACAAAATGTTTTGAAAAAGCCGTTCGGGAGAATTTTGGGATTGGGAAAATATATAGTCTATATTACAATTACAAAAACATCAAAATGTTTTCCAGGTCATCTAATGTAACTAAACAGCATATGATTTTTTCTCAAAGAGCAGCTTGACTGCGGACCTAACAATATTGTGTTCCTGTGAGTAAAGTTGCCAGAGCTCATTGGGGAGGGGGGAAGGCTTCGTAACGCGTGTGTGATGCCTCGTGTGTTGCAAGCGTCTCTTGTGATGCAAAACCCGTGGCAAGCGTCCGGAGGGCTAGGGTAACCGCTTTCCACCAGGAGGGCTGTATGACGGGCCAGTTGGCGCGGTTGATTAAGATGAACATGTCTGTATGTCCTGAGTCTGGGTGTAAGTATGTATATATTTACAAACTAAAAATAGTATATGTATTATATCAGTTATCTGGTTTCCATATTACAAGCTCTGCTTAGTTTTGGATCATATGACCGTGTGTGAGGAATGTCTAAGGATCGTATAAAAATCTAACATCTATGTCTAATTTACATAAGTATGTGCCAATTAAAATTTCACAATTATTTCATTGAGCTATTATTAACATAGAATAAAAAATAGTATTAACGTTATTACTATGTATAGAGAAGCGATCATAAGCAAAAGTTATGTCCCATTTTTTTAGAGTCAACTAATGTTCTCTTTAGTGCTGAAACAATAAAATTTGTCGTCTAAGCAGACAGTAGAAAAACGTAGCGCTATCAGAACGCTTTTAGGAGTATTTTTCTCGCAAACAACTTGATGTGTGGCCGGATGGCTTTACTTGACCGGAACATAGTTATGATGTGTGGCGTCTTCTCTATACGTAATAATGAATGAATGAATGAATGAAATATTCTTTATTGTATACACTGACATAGTAAAAATAACAAAAGTATTACAAATTAGGGAAGTTATACAATGTAGGGTAATAATAATAGCTCAATGAATTTTTTTGACTTTTTCTTCTAACCGTACACAAACTCATTCGTTCAGTTTATGTGATGATATTAAAGAAGCTTGCCGCTCCGAACGTAACAGCTTTTTATTAGATTTTACTATGAAATCATTGGTGATTTGTCTGATTATATTCATATCTACAAATTGGTCAAGCATATCTTATGTCAGACATTTTTGTATAACATCGTTGTAGAAAATATAAGTCGATTGTCTGTTGTTTTTAAAATGGGTATCCACGATGCAGGCATTGTAAAGAAAATTTTAACTGTTGCTAAGATACAATACTTCAGTTATTCATATTGTTTATTAACTGTTCCCTGCGGTTTCACCCGCTTAAATCCTAACTAATATTATAAATGCGAAAGTGAGATTGTTTGTTACGCCTTCACGCCTCAACTACTCAACGGATCATCATGAAATTTGGCATGCAGATAGCCTATGGTATGGAGAAGGACGGTTACTTTTTATCACGGGAACGCAAGTGAAAAAGCGGGGGACAGCTAGTTTTTTTTTTATACCACTAAGTGGCAAACAAGCATACGGCCCGCCAGATGTTAAGCGGTTACCGTAGCCTATGGACGCTTGCAACACTAGGGGTATCACTTGCGCGTTGCCGACCCTGCAAAAATCTCTTCACACCCTTTTTGAAGAATCCCATGCTGTAATCCATTGGGAAAACCACGGCGGGGAACTCATTCCACAGTCCAAGCGTCCGCGGAAGAAAACTCCTTTTAGCCCGCACAGTTCGAAACAATTCTGGTTTCAGTGTGTGATGGACTCCCCGTCGATGGCGAGAGTTGCGATGGTGGAAGGTAGCCGTAGGCATCAAGTCGAACAATTGCTTAGAACACTCTCCGTTGTACAAGCGGTAGAACACACATAAGGAGGCAAAGTCTCTCCTCAGACTGAGGGGATCTAAACTTATAATCTAAACTAGAATATTTTGAAAAAACATCTAACATATTTATTATGGAAACACAGTTGTTCTCCTTAACCTAAAAATGTTTACCCCTGTCCACCCTGAAGGGCGGCGATTAGTAGTGGGAAAACAGGGGTAATAGAGGCGGTCACTAGGGGTCGCTGCAGGGCGGTAAATCTTGCGACCAGCCCGGCTAATGTGTTGTTTGGTTTAATTGGGATACCTCGTGTTGGCTTGTGTTTGTAGGAACCGATATGTTTATTTGGTATATCCTGATCTTTAAGAAACGGTTAGATTGTGAAATAAATATAAATAATAATTAAATATCCCAAATATTTTGATAATTATGAACCATTCTAACTTTATTAGGTAACTAGCTGCGATTTCAACCGCGTTCCCGGGTTAAAAAGTAGCCTTTATCCTTCTCCATACCATAGGCTATCTGCATGCCCAATTTCATGATGATCCGTTGAGTAGATGAGGCGTGAAGGCGTAGCAAACAAACAAACAAACTCACTTTCGCATTTATAATATTATATATGTTAGGATAATAATAAATAACTAGAGGCCTATCAAACCCAATGACTACTGACTTGCGGTTAAAAAATAACAATTATATTGTTTTCCTCGCCCGCGCGGGTCTTCAAACAGTCAAAGGATTACCATAGAGTTAGAATATTAATAGAGCGATTGTATAAGAGTACGTACCGTGACCACTATAGTAGATTTCAAATAGCATGAGTTCGGTGACACATGGTATTTTATTAGATTTCTCAATGGTAATTTCGTTATAATAAAGGAATACTATGCTAGAGCGAGGTTTCATGAAATATTGTATTATTTCAGAGTAATCAAATGGAATTTCACTAGATATGGGTAAAAATCCCTTGACCTTGACAACTCATCCTATGTGAAATAGAGTATGCCTTGTAAATGAAGTACGCGCAAATAGTTTGAAAGACTAAAATAAGTATAATGAATGCAAATTTCTCGATTTTTATCGATACTTTTACCGAGTATACTAAATATGTTATCCTCCATTTGGTTTCGCCACAGTCAGATAGAAGCCCCCCCCAGCAAATTTCAATACAGGGGCCATCTAGTGCCAGCTCCGCCACTGACGCTATCACTAATATTATAATACTGTAACTGCGTGCACGCAATTGTTGTCAGTGCGATTAGAATGTAAATAACTATTATGTAATGAATCTAAGCTTGTTTTGAAAATAGTAATTGCTGAGTTTATTGCCGGCTCTTCTCAGCAAATGCAACCTTCCGAACCGGCATTAGAGTATTAGAGTCAGACTTTTCATAAGTGCCTGCGAAGGTCTATTTGAATAAATGATTTTGAATTTTAACTCCATGTTTTACACTATCTACCCTCATTTTATAAATAAAATTAAAAGTAATAAATAAATATCGTCGTACTCATTAGCATCCCAATATTTTGGATCTGAGACTCAAATTCCACCGCTGAAACATTTAATCCCAAAGCTTGGGAAAACTATTATTAAACAATATGGGGGGGGGGATATATCGAGGTCGGACCTTCACCTCACAGCACAGTCATCGAAACTAAATAATATTTCAATAAAACAAATTTCAATCAATTATGCACAGTTACAGTGTTTTTTTTTTAATGAGAATATAAAGTACTATTTGGAAACTAACTTTGAATTGAAGTCATTAATCAATATAATACGTTAATGATCGAGTGACACTTGAGGCCACGTGCTACTAGTAGTTCACATGTGACTACCACCGTACTCAGTAGGCTCCAGTTAATTTATCCATAGTACACTAGAGACTTTTAATTATATCAACTTCTTTTGATATAATCATGATGATTTATGATAAATATTATAAAAAATTAATTAACTAAAAGTTATTATATATATAGGTACATTATTAAACTCATTTTTTTATCAGTTTATTGTATTATACAGCAGTACATTATCCATGTATCAGATAATCATACAAAATAGTATTAATAATAAATTTAAAAGCGTATCCCTCTTCAAAAATACTTCCCATCAACATAAATTGAATTATTGTTTATTATTACAAGATTTGACAAAACATACATTAAGTTCCCGATGTATTCGAGTCCATAGAGACACGGAGACCGTTTAGTTTGCAATAATATTAATTACTTCCGACCCAATAATCTATAGACGACCTTTCAATAGCACAGCACCTTTACGATATACTGCCAATAACATATGGCCAAGAGAAATGTGAGCGGGCATTCATGATGCGACAAATCGCGACGACTTTTTTATACGACTTTTTTGAATATAACTTGTCATGTAAGGATGATATAATAAATGCGAAAATAACTCTGTGTGTTTGTTTCTCTGTTACCTTTTCACGCTTAATCTGAACAGTTCGCGATGAAATTTGCCACGCAGATAGCCTATTTATTAGATAGCCTAATTTGATAAGGAGAGGGTCATAGGCTGCTAGTCAGTTACAAATATTACAGAAACTAGTAATTGCTTTTAAAAGAAACTAAGGTAGAAAGTTTTCTAGAACCCCAAAAAGCAGTTAAACACTAATATGAAATCCTTTTTATTGTACTTTGAAAATGCTTGCGATTTACCATAATCTCACCATGGTAAGTGATGGAAGGTGGTAAGCACTAACTGTGCAATGGTATGTACCAATGTTGTCATATATCCTGTTACCCAAAGGTTGTCTGGAAGAAATCGCTTAAGCGATAAGGCCGCCTGTTTTGTATCACTTCTTGTTGTTTTATATTGTTATGTTTCGTCTGTTACTATGTGGTGTACAAATAAAGAATATTTATCTTATCTTTATCTTCCCTATAGGACTTAACTATGTATGGTATATAACGATTAATATATCTTTTTTTTAATTGACAACAAAATATAATACTTATTATACCGTACTATGATAATAATTTATGTCTCGAAGAAAAAATCCAACAGATAAAATAAATATTTAAATAAAATATTCTAGGACATTGATGTGAAATTACATTATAGGCACATTTTTAAACTGAAATGCTTTTGTGCCGCAAATAATTTTTGTCGCAAACAATCCTTTAGTTTTCTTTATCGGAACGTGAATGGGACCTAACATTTCGCACACTCCATGAAATCATGCGAACTATTACACACATTCAGTCGCCGACAATTTGTCGCAAGTCGTTACAAATGTACAATGTAGCCAGAATCGAACCGGCGCTCGGCAGATGTTAGCTTTTGACAAATTCTCCACAAAGAGACGTGGTATTTAACGTTTATGCTTGTTGACTTTATGGTATTACAACTTTGACTTTATTGGCTTTTGTTTTGAACGATAGTTTATTGGTAAAATTGAAAAACACGCTAGTGACTGTATATACAGGTCGTTGTTTTGGTCAGCGACGAGCGACTCAGGGTCGATTATACAAATGATACTGGTGCTAAAAAAAATATAAAAAAAATAAATTTTTTTTTTGAAAATCATGTAATAAGCTAAAGTGTAGACATAATACTCAACGGGAGTACGAGGGAGTAAAGGGGTGGGGCGATGGCGGCTTGCGCCTAGCTCTAGTCTGTGCACGTGGCTAGTAACCATACTTTGCGGTAATTTTATTTCAAATTGAATAAAGTATTTCTCAACATATTTACAGTATTTAATGGAATTAAGTCCATTTTTGGGGAATATATATTTTGTACTACCGCTCCTAGGTCGCTTGTCGCTGACCAAAACAACACCCTGTATAAATAAATAAATATCCTGGGACATTCCTCACACACGGTCATCTGATCCCAAACTAAGCAGAGCTTGTACCATGGAAACCAGATAACTGATATAATACATATACTACTTTTTGTTTGTAAATACATATTTAATATACATAATTAAACCCAGACTCAGGACATACAGACATGTTCATGCACACAAATGCATGTCCTGTGCGGGAATCGAACCCACGACCTGCGGCGCAAGAGGCCAACTGCGCCAACTGGTCCGACATGTGAGAAATGTGTATTAATTACATCGGTATTAACATTATAAAAATACTTATTTAATACCCTATGTAGTATATATATCCAACCATAGAGTAAAAATAAATAGAGTGATATGATAGTGTTAACAACATTACTTTGTGTCAAGCGTGAGCGGTTTGCATATAGATGCATTTATAGATATATCGTTTTTTTTTTATACCACTAATGTGGCAAACAAGCATACGGCCCGCCTGATGGTAAGCAGTTACCGTTGCCTATGGACGCTTGCAACACCAGGGGTAACACTCGCGCGTTGCCGACCCTGAAGCAATCTCTTCACACCCTTTTTAAAGAACCCCATGCACACACACACACACTACACTACACTAGTAATTCACATAAAATTACTATATGAGTTCCTTCTCTTTAGTTATTGGTAAAAGTATTCATAAAATGAGAAATTGGCATTCATTATAATGTATCTAGTCGTTCAAACTAATGAACGCGTAGTTTTTTTCAAAGACATCGTTAATACCTATGCTCCCGTCATATACTCTATCACAATCGGTCTATTAATATTCTATATCTATATATCCAACTATTAAATTAAGCCTTTTTAATTTTCCATATTAGATGGAGTAATTATACATATACTATAAGAAGATTCTCAAGTTCTGCAGCTTCGAATTCTCAAGTTCTTCGGTCACATCTCCAGAAACGAACACTCGATGGAGAGACTTGTTGTCCAGGGTCAGGTTGAAGGCAAACTATATCGTGGCCGATCACCCACTCGTTGGACTGATCTTATCAAGACGGTAACCCAATCTACCATGGTACAGTGTTCTCGTAGCGCTACGAACCGCCAAACTTGGACAAGCATTGCCAAAGCAGTAACCCTAGTCAAGGAGAACATTGGCGTTGAAGAACCTCCATGTACACCAACCTTCTGCAACCACGACCACTCTGACAAGAGTGATCGACTGAGAAGAAGAAGAAGAATCTTAGGTATTTTTGTATCATAATTATGGTCAGTTATATATTATATGGTCACATAAGTTATTTTTATTCATATTGGTTGGATCATATTATTATGATAGAAGGATTGAGTGATGTGGCAACACTGACCATAACGCAAATAGCAAAGCATATTAAAGTGAGGGTATTTGTATTTGTAAGAGTTAGTTTTTCACAAGCTCTTGAGCTAGACACAGCTCAGTACGATCATTGTTTTACCCGGTTCTGTAACTTATTATAAGTCTTAACTTATCTTATCACTTATCTTCACTTCAGTGAAGTGATTACTTAATTAATTGTAATATTATAACAGGAAACCTATCGGGGCCCATGAGAAGTTGCGTCGCTTCTTCTCCTCATACGGGACTTTTCCGAAGCGATAGTATTACGTTGTTTCATTGCCTGCACTACGCCCACCAAATCCTGATACCACAGAACCTTAATCATGGTGTTCGTATCGCTTGGCAGTAGCTGACGCTATTAGATAGTGTATTTACTTTGTGAGACTCGAAAAATGTACGAGTATTATACCGAATTATTATTAAAACGAAATTGCAATGTGTCCCAAAAAAACCAAATACAATTATTTTTCTACAATGTGTAAGCAGAATTTCTATTACGTATAATATTAGCGTGTGTTAACGTAAATGTGGCAGCATTAATCCCATTCAAATCTCACGTACCAGTAATCCGATTATTTGTAATAGATCGGGTCACTTTTCACGCCATTTGTACCAAAATATTCGATACTCCAGCATAAATACACAATACATTTCCAATCATAGCCCAGTTATATTAAAGTATATATTCCCTTGGATTGTAATAAGTAAAGTTTGTATAGTATAATGTAAAAGGTACACAATGGTAATCGATAGGAATAAACCGATTTCTGACAGGACTCCGTGAGATTGACGTTTTTGACGTAATACGCCGGAGTGACAGTTGTTTAATTGGCAAAATATGTCGTTTTTGCAACAATTTTGGGCATTTGGTGCTGTGATTACATTTGGTAGGATTTATTATGGATATTCTATTATTAATAATAAATATTGAATTAGGTTTATTTATGACTATGTTTTTGTACTGAAAGTTTTGAACCGTCTACAATAAGTAGGTTAAGTGTTAAGTCTGTACTATATCGTAGGAATGAGGGCGCCATTTTACTTAATTATCATTATTGTTTGTTTGTTTTCACATGTTCAAAATAGTAACACCAGCCAAGTGCGAGTCGGACTCGTACACGGAGGGTTCCGTACAATATTAACTAACTCAACTTTGCTATGAAAAAAGAAACGCCAAAAAAAGTTTTTTTTGTTTGTTTGTTATAGCGGCGTTTCATATTCTTTGAAAATTTCAGCGGTCTACCTATTACCGTTCGTGAGATACAGGCCACTGACAGATAGACGGACGGACGAACGTACAGCGGAGTAATAGGATCCCGTTTGACACCCTTCGGGTACGAAACGCTAAAAATGAATGAATAAAACCTAAATACTGAAGCGATACGACAGGACAGACGAGTTTGAGCTTAGTAAGATGATGGAATTCAAAAGTTCCATCCCATGTGTCGGATATTTTGTTTTGAAGCCTAGAAGAAAACTATTTTTTCTCAGCTGCCGGAACCCTTCAGAATATAATCCAAATTCTTTTCTGGAATTTTGATGTGTCAGTTGTCAAGGCGACGCCTTCGCCTACCTGTCAGTTTATAGGTTTCTAATGTGGGCGAAATTAAATTAATTTTAATACCAGCCCAGCTTTTAATTTGTAACTTATTATTTATAAGTGCTACTGCAAGATATCACAGCAAAATGTCTCTTTATTCACTGTCATTAATACCTATACAATTGAGCCTCCACAAGGTCGAGCCTGTCAGAAAATCCGCTTGCAATTCTAAAAAGTGGACAAAATTAAGCTGCCGTTTTTCACCCGCGCATGGATTAAAGGTACGTCTCAAAAGTATATATATAAAGAGCACGCGCACACTACCTGTTGTTGATCTTCTTATCAACGTAAATTATGTCCAGATTATGGCAATAAAAAGTTATTAAAATATACATATTTGTTTACGCGCCCGCGCCGCCGCGACACAGCGTTTGTGTGAAAGGGATGTTGGGCATGGTTTACATGATGTTAATATCCTAAAACAGTTCCTCGTAAAGTTAGTCGTATATAATATGGAGAGTGACTTTTTAGCGGGAACTTGCAGAGTGACATAGCGTTTTCATTTTTATTTTCATAAATTCGTGTATTTTGAGTTTTATTGCATATTATCGGTGGTATTTTATCCAATAAAGATCAATTCATGTGCACCAGTGAAGTGAAATGAAATGAATCATGTGTATCGTGCCTTTTCAAGTTGTCTCAAGATGTCCGTGAAAAGTTTTAGTACAACCACCATTGTACTAAAACATGACTTTTATGGACGGTGACTGACTGAGGACTATTGTGAACGTGATATATTGTGACTAGAACTTATATTATAACTGGAAAATGGCAAAATACACAAGCCGTGTGACGCCAACAAATTAAAAAAAATATGGAGAGTAAGGGGTGGTTACACTTTTCCATTGAAAAGGGAAGATTATTCTCCCTCTTTTTCCTTCCTACGCTGAACTTCGATATCACGATGATACTTCGGTTCAAAGATATTTTCAGATTCAATTTACTAAGCATCCTGCTAGGATCTACCATCTTCGGCGTTGTCGTCTGTTACGTGATATCGTACAATACTCCTGATAGTGTCCTCCCCTCCCTATGGATCAATGTTTTTTTTTTTTACTGGTTATAGGCCTGTTTGACCGCAATCTCACCATGGTAAGTGGTGATTTGAGAGAGGTAGAGCATAGCGTTTATTCGCTCAAAGAGCAGCTCGACTGGGGAAGTACCTCCACCTTATAGAATACCGCAGCCAAATAACTTTATGTTGTGTTCCTGCGCGTGAGTAAGGTCGCCAGAGCTCATAGGGGAGGGGGGAAAGGTCGGTAACGCGTGAGCGATGCTTCGTGTGTTGCAAGCGTCCATATGGCTACGGTAACCGCTTACCATCAGGCGGGCCGTATGCTTGTTTACCGACTTAGTCGTATAAAAAAAAAAAAAAAAAAAAAAAAATGATGAAGGTGGTAAGCACACAAACCCTAGAAGGAACTGGCTCATTCATGTCATGTAGAGTAATGTAGATTAGTGTAGATTAGAGTAGAGTAAAGTAAGTTAGTGTAGAGTAGTGTAGATTAGTGTAGAGTAAAGCAGTGTTTTGAAACCTTAGTCGGGGGGTCGCCGGCAGAAGGAAAAAGGCAAGGTAGACTTCGCGCAAGCGGGAGTCCAACTTACCTCTTACTTAGTTGCAAACCTCTCGCGGCTTCTTGCAGACTAATAAGTAAATCATTATCGTAGTCTTTTAATTTATAAATTCTTTGTCTGTCTGACAAGGGGGTTCGCCAGAATTTTTCAACCTGTAAGGGGGTCGCGAAATCAATAAGATTGAAAAACACTGGAGTAGGGTAAAGGTGTAGATTAGTGCATAATATTAGTGTAGATGAAGTACCTAGGATGTGGTAAGTTTATGGTCTAACACCGGCCTATCCACAGCGAAGGCATGTAAACGAAGCACAGAGATTAAACCGCGTCAGAGTAAGAGCGTACTTAGCACAGCGCGCGCGCACGCCCCGCTCACCCATCTTTATGCCATAACGGCTTACTTAATACAATACCAACACTTTATTTATTACCTGCATATACCTATAAATGTAGCTTTAATATTATATTAGTGTTTGAATGTTTACTTTTAGGTTTTGAGAACTAGATAGTGTGAAGTGATTCTTGCAGGGTCGGCATTGCGTGATACCTCATTGGATACATTCTATTGTTGCAAAAGCTATAGGCCACGGTTACCGCTTACCAGGCAGGCCGTATGCTTATTTGCTACCTTAGTATTATAAGAATAAAGGCGACTGTATAGTCGTATCACTAGCAACGTCAGCGGATCCTATGCAATTCTTAAAATCCATAGTAATTCATCCAATCTGCTGACGATTCGGGAAACGAATCAGCAATATTATTTATGGTATTTTTACTAATACCGTTGACCGTACATAAGTCATTTATATTACCAACCTTCTATGGATTTCTGTAGACCAAAATTAAGATGATGTTATCTATTTTTTGATACATTATTTTAAGCGAGGTAGAGCGTAGCGTTTATTCGCTCAGAGAGCAGCTCGACTGGGGAAGTACCTCCACCTTACAGAATACTGCAGGTGTTCCTGCGCGTGAATAAGGTCGCCATAACTCATTGGGGAGGGGGGAATTATCGATATCGCGTGAGTGAAGCCCCGTGTTGCAAGCTTCCATAGGCTACAGTAACCGCATACTATCAGGCGGGCCGTAAAAAAATACAAAGCAGCAACTTAACAGTAAGTCAAAAGAATTGCATCGAACTTCAGTAGATAACTCACTAGATATCACTATTCACTAGATAATTACAATTATTTCCAGACGCACAGAACCGTTTTACCGGACGGTAGTTAGCTATAAGTCATCATATATATATTACAGCTATCGTATTCCATTTGCCGCCATAACTAATATAATGACGTAGTAAAAAGTATGCTTTCACGCCGGCACGTCAATAAACTCGGTCCGGATAACATTTAATACACCGCCGGACAAAAGGAGCGGACTCCTTTATTTTTCATATCTATAGGGTTCACTGGGTTTTGAAGGTGGATGGAAAAACGGTTGCGGTAATTTTTGTAGACAAAAAGTTACTGCTAGTTTAATTGGTAACAGTGTTTTTCAATAACCTTTTTGATTGCTGTTTTTAAGTTTATAATAATGTTGTAGTACCTACCCTGGGAATATCACTGGGGAGTATAGAAATTCTCTAAATTCCAATCCCAATATGTTTTTTATGGCTCTATTTCAATGTACGAAGACTTTGACGTGTTTATTTTATCTTTGGATTACCTTATCTAGTCCGCCATTTTGAATGTTTTTCAGTTTTTTTGTGGGCTTCCACCACTTCGTTATCCTTACTGTTTTTATAAAAGCGAAAGTGTATGAGACACTTTCGCCTGTCTTTTTCGTTGTCTGTCCTTTTCTTGCCAGGATATTCTCAGTTTAGGTGTTTTCCGAACGGATGATGGTACAGTCAACTGTAACGTTCGTGGCCCACTAGCACCTAATTTGAATAAATTGATTTTTGAGTTTTTGTTTGAAACGTTTTTACACCTAAATACTGAACATACATGAATGAAATTTGGCAGAGGGGTAGCTTGAACAACGAAGATAATCATGGACTTTTGGATGGGCATGGATTATGAACCATACAAAATTAAAACATATACAACAACACAAAATAAAAATTACAAGTTATTCAACAACCTACATACGGAACCAGATTCCAACACAACAATTCTGGGCATCGAATCAAGACCGGTAGCCGACAATGGCCGGTCATTTATCAGTCGCGGCTTAGCCACTCTTGTTCTCTTTGGCAGCCCAGCGTCGAACCCGCTACCTGTTCGTTAGCCACTACTAACACACTAAATTAATGATCACTTATCTATATGTAGGTATGGGTTTATACAATCTGTCAGTCGTTTTAATATTTAAGGTCATTTCGTGTCTGTCTAAAGAGACCTTGATACATGAGTTAGCCTTTGTAGACAAATAATGTGTCCAAATGCATTTTTTGTGATTATAGAGTCAGTCACGTGGTGAAATTTCTTGTTCCAATCCAAAAAGTATATTATGTAGTTCATCATCATCTGTTATTGGCATGTTTTTCGTACAATGACGACAATGCTTCGGCCTAGCTATCGCACTTGTAGGACACACCTTATTTTATAAAGCTTAGTTGAAATGTGTGGCTGAGAAATACTCTCAACAGCAATTACGGCTGCCAACAGCAACGCCTCTTTCGCCACAATATAAATTTAAATATCCTGGGACATTCTTCACACACGATCATCTGATCCCAAACTAAGCAGAGCTTGTACTATGGAAACCAGATAACTGATATACTACATACACTAATTTTTATTTGTAAGACTCAGGACATACAGACATGTTCATGCACACAAATGAACGTCCTGTGTGGGATTCGAACCCACGACCTACCGCAACCAATCGAGATAAAATTTGGTACACAGGTAGATGATAACCTGGATTACCGTAAGATACTTTTTATCTCTATAAAATATTAAATACCTTGGGAACGCGGATAACACTACGGGACGAACACTAGTGTACCGTACCATGAGAAACAATCACACGATTGGCCAACTTGTCACTACTCTAGTGTTGTGTTAGGACCGGCATGTCACCGTGACAACATCCTGTCACTGACAGTTTACATGTCATCATTGTAAGTGACACATTGTGACCTTTGTTTCCGTTTGTATGGATTGCCACTTCGTCTGCCACTAATTGCTTGTTTTACGCAATATATTGATTTCGTTTTTGTAAGGTTGGCAGGTTATGACAGTTTTTATGTGTGTGACAAGAACGAGCCATTACGATTTTCCCTCAGCGCTACGATATAGGTCTTCAAGGCGTAAAAAGAGCTGCTCTTAAGTATCAAAGCCAGAAAAATATGGTAATGTCAGATGAAACAAATTTATGTCTAATCTTTGCGTGGCATCACACGGATATAGCATGTTTCGCAGACCAAAAATGAACTAAGCGCTTCTTATCTAAAATATTCTAAAATATCTAGAATATTTTAAAAAATCGTTAGTAGCAGCCCTACGTCATATGTTAGTGATATTATTTATCGAATTTGTAAGTCTGCTTATTCATAAAAAATACTTTATTTATATTTATGTTTGTCATCTCTATCACTCTCTTCATACTGTTTCGCTTGCGCCATGTGTTCTCTTTCGGCTTCTTTGCCCACAGTCGCCTTTATAGGTACTGTATCTTACCTAATTAAGAAACCAGCTCTGAGAGCTGTAGACATCGCGAGTCCTGAGAACTTGCTCACAAAATTTCACGAGAATCTGTTTGAAAATGCGACCTGCAGAGGAGTACAGCCGGACCTCCGCCGGACATCTGGACATACGTAAGCATTTTTGCCCAAGCAGAAACAGGGACGCTTCGCGCTCGCTCAGTCGATAGTTAGCTTCCTAGGAGTCCATAGCCAATTACCATTAGGAGGAACGTCTGTTTTTTTTTTATACCACTAAAGTGGCAAACAAGCATACGGCCCACCAGTAATGCATACAGTAAAAGTTAATGGTAAGCAGTTACCGTAGCCTATGTACGCTTGCAACACCAGGGGTATCACTCGCGAGTTGCTGATCCTATGTTTTCTGAAAAAAAATAATGACTTCAGCAATCACATTTCTCTCTGATCTTTTCTTACTCTAATTATTTTTGAAACTTAACTTTTTTTTTTTTTTTTTTTTTTTATACCACTAAGGTGGCAAACAACCATACGTCCCGCCTGATGGTAAGCAGTTACCGTAGCCTATGGACGCTTGCAACACCAGGGGCATCACTCGCGCGTTGCCGACCCTGAAGAAATCTCTTCACGCCATTTTTGAAGAACCCCATGCTGTACTCCATTGGGAAAACCACGGCGGGGAGCTCATTCCACAATCTGACCGTCCGCGGAAGAAAGCTCCTTTGAGCCCGCACAATTCGAAACAATTCTGGTTTCAAAATGTGAGGATGGACTCCCCGTCGATGGCGAGAGTTGCGATGGTAGAAGGTAGCCGTGGGCAACAAGTCGAACAATTCTTTAGAACACTCTCCGTTGTACAAGCGGTAGAACACACATAAGGAGGCAAAGTCTCTCCTCAGACTAAGGGGCTCTCTTATTTTTAAATATTCAACCGGAAAACCCTAATAACCACTAAAGTAGTCAACTACCATATAGGTAAAGGTATAGGTGTGTTACATAATTATCACGCGTCATTATAAAAAATATTCGGACTTTATTTCGGACAATAGAGTAGGAAGGTGGTCTACAGGACTCCATTTCATTCACATCCCACCGGATACGGACGTCTATTGTTGGGTTTTACTATAGTGTAGGATATTAAGCCACTTTTACGCCATTCAGGGTTATTTCACGTAGTATTGACTTCTTTTGTACGTTTTGACTTATTAGAATTATTATTGGATTTTAAGTTTAGCTAGTTTTTGGCCCCGCCGCGGTGAAACTTGCTACCACGGTAGAGGTGGAATTTTGAAGAGATCTTACAGCTAGTATCTTCCATTTTTTATATTTCATTATTTAAAACTGAAAGCGTTGCAAAAAAAATATATATATACACAGTGACTTTTTATTCGTCTTAGAAACGCAGACCACAAAATGTACCCAATGAATAGGATTATATTTAAAAAAATATTTTTTTTGAACATTTGTATAATTAAAAAAATAAATATTATTCATTATAACGCATGACGTAGTTTTAAACACCCTGTTACGAGCGCAGTGTACTCGACTCGTGCTCTGGGTTAGTGTTTTCTACCATTTTATACGTAAACTCAATTTGTCATGATTCTAATATATTTTTTTGTAATTCAATAATGATCAAAAAAAAAGTTTTTTTCTTAATGATTAGTACCTATTCATTGGGTACATTAAGTGGGCTGCGTTTCTAAGACGAATAAAAAGACACGGTGTATAATCTAGTCTGTAGTTATAGATATTATTTGAAAATTAAAACAGCAGTATGATTTAATATTAATTCAGAAGATGGAGTCACTATTTATTCAATAAAATTATCCCAAATCCGTGTCAAACAGACAAAAAAACGAACAATCATTTTACGCGACATTTAAACTAGTAAAAGTCTTCAATGGACTTGAAGTCCATTGATGCGAACTAAGGATCTAAGGTGGGCAGACATGAAAAAAACTGACTTTATGCCATTGAGCTTATAATAAAGCTCGTTTCCGGTTCGATAGCTTTGTGTCACTTATACGAGTTGTTATTTGTGCGTGATGCTGTAGTGGTGCGAATTCAGGATTATAGGAAAACGGCGGGAGGAAAATATTCGCAAGTATATGTCATTACTTTATGACTTTATGAATAAAATTAATTCATTTCAATTAATAATAATAATAATAAATATCCTGGGACATTCCTCACACACGGTCATCTGATCCCAAACTAAGCAAAGCTTGTACTATGGAAACCAGATAACTGATATAATACATATACTACCTTTTGTTTGTAAATACATACTTAATATACATAATTACACCCAGACTCAGGACATACAGACATACAATATACATAAAATCATAAAATTTAATGCATTTGATGCATAATTAAAACTTCACAGGAAGTATGATATATTGGTAAGTATTTATTAAATCTAACGCAGATGTATAACATGTTTCAGGGTCGGCAACGCGCGAGTAACACCCCTGGTGATGCAAGCGTCCATAGGCTGCGGTAACCGCTTACCATCAGGTGGGCCGTATGCTTGTTTGCTACCTAAGTAGTATACAAAAATTATGTTTAGGGTTTCTGCTAGTATTTTCTATTAAAAACAAAATAAAATTAATAAAACATTTATTCTGTTTAGGCCTTGATGAGGAATAAATTTTGAAAAAAAAAAACTTTTTAAATTCTTATGTATTCTTATTATTCTCAGCCATTTATTGAGAAGGTAAATTATGCAAAACAAATGTGGATTTATCCATAAAATGTCAAGAATGTTTATCAAAAGTCAGATTTTGCAATATAACCGTAACATAGGAAATAGACCATCCTTACAACAATTGTAAAGTTACAGGGCATTGTAATTGTAACGTACTGTTAGATTTTATTGGATTTAAGATCCTTTGAGAATGTGTCCGATTTCCATTCCGAATATGCGGATTAATTTCAATGGGAAACCATACTTACGGTTCGTCGTATGTTCATTTAATTGGAAAATATAATCCTGTAGGTATGATATAAGCGCTCGTGGTGTAGCATGATTAGCCGTTCTTAATCGATCGGCAAAGTTAAGCTACGCCTGTCGTGGTCGGTACCTGGATGGGTGACCGCCTAGTGGTATTTCAAATCGAGCGTTTCCGTGCTTCGGAAGGCACGTAAAGCCGTTGGTCCCGGTTATCACTTAATTGTGATAGTCGTTAAGCTAGTTGGATGCCTCCTAGGCGGAAAAAAAATTCCAACAGTAGGTTGACCACTAGCCTACCTCCACCGATCCGCAGTGGGCACGCGTGGTCGAGTATTGCCCATTCCCTTTCACCTTCATTTGTGAAAGGAGGCTGTGCTCAGCAGTGGGACATTATAGGCTGATGATGATGATGATATAAATCCGGCGAGGATACACGAGTACACACAGTCTTTTTTAAGAATATGACGCAGAGTTTTATGGATTTTGGGTAAAGTTGATACATTATTTTTTACTGAGCTTTTTTTTTTATTTTGATACATGATTATGTGCCGAAGGGGTAAGCACACAAAGCCTAGAAGGAACTGGCTCCGAATTGCAGTTGTCGGAACACACCGATAGGTGCTTGGCGACAGATTTTCAACATGAGGGTGGTAGCCAGTGAGGTGGGTTCAACAAAGTACCCTATCACCGTGCTATGGTTTTCTCACGATGTTTTCCTTCACCGAAAGCTCAAGCTCATTGTAGGATTCGAACCCGGGATCTTCGTCTTGGCATCCGATGTCAGTACCGCTGAGCTATCATCGCCTTTGTGTATTTTAGTTGATTTATAGATATACTATATAGTTTTAACTTCAACGTTGCTTAGATTACAGTATAATAGTTAAAAAAACAACGAGCCCTAAGAATCTTTAACTTGTGTAAAACTAGTTAATGTTTATGAAAAACTGTTTTTTTTTTTGGAAAAACGTGAGAAGTTTCTTACATGTTTAAAGCAAAAACGGCAATATTTAATCAAAAACTACAGGCAATTTACATCAAGTCTTATTAAAACTCACAAGGGCTCCCCGCCCCACACAGTAGCTAAAACTAATTAGTTAACTAAATTAACCAGTTGACAAGCACACGTTTGTCATTTTCATCGAGTATCATTAAGCTTAACATTGGGACGGTAACAAAAAAAATAAGGGATTTCTTACAAAAACCCGCCACGGCAGACGGCCTGGCACCGATCACAATGCGCATGCGACGTCTATCTACGTCACTCATTCACTCTATCCTATCGTTTACTCACTTACTAGAAAAATATTGAGTTCTATTTACCATCTTTAAATATATATTCAATCAAATTTCAACCCTAAGTTTATACAGTCAAGGATAAGGGGAGTGATAGATAAATGCATATCGATTCTGGTCACGTCACTATTTTCGAAAAATTTTTCATAAGCGATTTTATGCTTAATTTTTCGGGTGTCAAGGTGTGTTTTGGTTTGGGTAGGTAGATGTATCCTAGAATGTCAGGGTATCCATTTGGCTGTCAAAAGCCATGGAATGTCATTCACAGTAATGGATCGTTGTAGGAAGGAAGTTGCAGGTAAACGCGCAGAAAAAATATACTGAATGGATGCGCGCGCGCAGCTCTGTATAGGGGGTGGATTTTGTGGGAGTTTTTTTAGTTTTATTGGTTTCGTTTGGTTAAATTAATGGGCAGGTAAAAAAAAAAGTTGAAACTCTTGTGTTGAATAAAATAAATGGTGTTTTTAATCATTTGCTGTCCCCAGCGGTTTCACGCGCGTTCCCGGGATAAAAAGTAGCCTATGCCCTTCTCCATATCACAGGCTATCTGTGTGCCAAATTTCATCGCGATCGGTTAAGCAGTTTTGGCATGAAAGCGTAACAAACAAACAAACCAAACAGAGTTACTTTCGCATTTATAATATTAGTATGGATATCCATCCATCCAGGATGGATTAATAAATAAATAAATACCCCAGGACATTCCTCACACACGGTCACCTGATCCCAAACTAAGCAGTGCTTGTACTATTGAAACCAGATAACTGATATAATACATATACTACTTTTTGTTTGTAAATACATAATTAATATACATAATTACATCCAGACTCAGGACATACAGACATGTTCATCATGCACACAAATGAATGTCCTGTGCGGGAATCGACCCCACGACCTGCGGCGCGATAGGTGGAATATTAACCAACTGTGCCACCTGGCCCGTCAATTTTATGATTTTGGTATACCTGTAGATATTTTACCAGTACTTACTATCACTAGACGTTACAGTATCGCTGTCTATTTAATTCATTGGCAGATTTTGATGATGGAACTACCCTCAAAATTCAAAATTCAAAATAATTTATTCAAATAGACCTTCGCAGGCACTTATGAAAAGTCTGACTCTAATACTGTAATACCGGTTGGTATGGTTGCATTTGCTGAGAAGAGCCGGCAATAAACTCAGCAATTAATCGTTTCAAAACAAGCTTAGATTCATTACATAATATTTACATTCTAATCGCACTGACAACAATTGCCTCTAAAGTCTATCATCTTATTAGCAAGTCTATTAAGCTTTATCAATATGGTACTGATCATTTTACACCTTTCTATTTAGGACCCTAAAGTTGTCATTAGTAAATCAACCTGTAGGTTACCGACGTCCAAAATTACACAAAATTTAAATTCCACCGAACGTTCTCACATTACAAAAACATAATCTCATATTACACCTCTATGTAATAGGTTGGAAAAGGATAGATTATAATAGAATGAGATAGAAACAGCCTTTGTGTAGTGATCACTCTGCGCTGTGCGCTAATGATGCTTGAATCATTAATAATTAATATTACTTTGTAGAGATGGTAGAGGTTTGTTATTTTTATCGATATCTTTATTTTTTACTGTGTACAATGGTACCTAAGTGATGATGTGGCCGAAGGTGGTAAGCACATAAAGTCTAGAAGGAACTGGATCTTAAGTGCAGCTGTTGGAACACACCGATAGTTGCTTGGTGACAGTTTTTACCAGTCAGTAGGGTACTACAAAGTACCCTACCACCATGCTATGTTTTCCTTCACCTAAAGCTCAAGCTCATTCTAGGGATTCGAACCCGGGACGTTCGTCTCGGCATCCGACGTCACTACCACTGAGCTATCATCCCCTTTAAATTCCCCATATTATGTATGGCTCTTGAGCTCCAGGAGGAAGCAGGTGTGCAGGTAGTGTGCGGTGAAGTACCAAATGTCTTCCCTTCTCTTCTCAAAACCTCCTTTTTGAAGAAGGGTGAGAAGAGAGGGTCGGCAACGCGCGAGTATTGGAAGCATCTATCTATAGGCTAAGTTAACCGCTTGCCATCAGGCAGGCCATGCTTGTTTGCTTAAAAAAAGAATAATCCACCAAAAAAATATGCCTTGTTGTGTTTCTTGCCGGAGTCTTCTCAGTTTAAATGTGTTTCGATTTGGTAGATTGAAATATGTATTTAACGTTCATTAAGTGCCTTAATAGGGCCTGAACTCAATAAATTACTTTTAGATTTTGATTTTTGACCTTGTAGAGCAAAGCTTTAAGAAGGTTTTGTCGACCATTTCATCTTCAGCTTTTTCAAAATATCTTTGCTAGTCTTCGTTTTTTATAGTTTCTAATGGTTCAGCATAGTTTATACTTAAAATTTTTATCATCGATATCAGGATGAATAATAAATAGTAGGTTACTAATGTATTCATCCAGCATAAATCTATTTATTACCTGTTATTTAATTTATCGATAAATTATATCGATATCTTTAAAAGTAACATTCCCTTCCCTAAAATCAACCCATCAACGCTTTGATACAAAACCTATAGGTAATCCTTTTTGGCTACCGGTTTACTGACCACACTTTTTATTGCATAGGATTATGGTACACCTTTCTCTTAAAATATCTAGTCCTTATACTTATAAAAATAAGGTTGAAAATAGCTGCATATTGTATGGTTATAAAGGAGTTATTAATTCAGGATTTATTGGTGTTTGAAGTTATGAGGAGGGAGGGTTTTTTTGTTAAGGTGCTGTGTGACCGGATGTGAGGAGATACTTGGCTAGTTAGTGCCTGATGCTTATAAAAATAATAAGCATTATAAATGATTTGTTATTTCATCGATTTGATATATTTTTTTGCTAAATCTTGTAATGAAGAAGGCGGTTTAATTTTCAAAATAAATTAAACCGCCTTCAAAGTACACTAATGTATGAAATAACGATGGCGACGTAAGACTAATCTGACAGTTTTGACGTCAGCGAAAATATGTTTTTTTTTATTAATTTGTTCATGACCCTGGATACAAAGTCCTTCAGTCGCATACATTTTATTTATAATATCACTTTCAATAGTCCGCACATTAACTTTCACATAGTCCGCATTATCAGTCACCGTCCAATCATGTTTTAGTAAAGTGGTGGTCATTGTACTAAAACTTATCACGGACTTTTTGAGACAACTTGTAAAGTCACGATACACATAATTCGTTTCATTTCACTTCACTGGTGGACATGGATTGATCTTTATTGGAAAAAATACCACCGATAATATGCAATAAAACTCAAAATACACGAATTTATGAAAATAAAAATGAAAACGCAACGTCACTCTGCAAGTTCCCGCCAAAAAACGCGAAAATATGATCTGCGGCAGTAGAAACTCCACCTTTTTTTATGATTTTAGCGTAGTGGGCATTTTTTATGTTAGCTATAGATAAATATTTCGTACGTTTACCCAATTATTATTTTTAACTGAGTAGGTACCCATTTCGTCTGGGTTTTTTACCGATCCGAATCTCGAATTTGATGACAGTTTTATTTATAAAAAGTAAAATCCCTCGCTAGTCAAACATCCCGTTAGTTACAATAACACGCCATGTACCGACAGGTTTAGGTTCGTTTCCTACAGAAAGTACACGTTTGTTTTTTTTTTTAATATAAAGACTTTTTAGTGGCAGTTCTCCTCAAAAAAAGTTATACTTTTTTCCAACAGTTTTAAAAAAACAAGATAGATGAATAGATAATACTAAAAGCATACGACTAACATGATGGTAAGCGGTTAACGTAGATTATTAATGCTTACAGCACCAGGGATATCACTTGCGCGTTGCCGACCCTGCAATCGTCTCTTCATACCCAGAATAAGTCTTTTTTATACCACTTAGATGGCATACAAGCATACGGCTCACCTGATGGTAAGCAGTTACCGTAGCCTATGGACGCTTGCAACACCAGGGGTATCACTCGCGCGTTGCCGACCCTGAAGAAATCTCTTCACACCCTTTTTGAAGAACCCCATGCTGTACTCCATTGGGAAAACCACGGCGGGGAGCTCATTCCAAGTGTGAAAAGGGGTTGAGATTAGTATTACTATAGCGGGAAGAACACGGCGCAAAGGGTAGTGTGGTAAACGTTCGAGTAAAAAAAAGAATAATTATTTAACATTCTATAAAGTGAATCTTAATGGCCTTATATTAAAAAAGGTACAGGCTCCATCGACAAAGCGGAGTGCACACGAGGCGAGGTTTATTACTAATATCACCGACGATCTGTCTGTCCATCCAACGTCATTAAAACTCCATTCACTGGCATAAATAACGGGCGATTTATTTCTATATTTATTTATTTATATGTTACATTTATTTATTGCCCGCTCGTCTGTGCTCGATTTTATAGTTTTTAAGTCCCTAGTTATGGTGGGGCCTAATCTTTGGATTTAAGAAATTATTAGATCCAATCTTATAGTACGACCAGCTGGTCTCCTGAAACTATACCACATATTAGCGTGATGGAATGGTACATATCTGTAAAAAAAAGTTTTATTATTATATATCTGTGTTTTGTTCGGACTGTGGATTGAGCTCACCGCTGGAGTTTTCCCAATGGAGTACAGCATGGGGTTCTTCAAAAAGGGTGTGAAGAAATTTCTTCAGGGTCGGCAACACGCAACACAACGTGACCCCTGGTGTTGCAAGCGTCCATAGGCGGGCTGTATGATTGTTTGCCACCTTAGTCGTTTAAAAAATAAGTTACCAAAATTTTCTTTTTCTGCTTCACGTCACAATACGAACAAAATTATGTATGACAATCTTGGTCACAAGTTGCTAGAAGTTATCAAAATTGACCTCCAATTGTTTGTCAGAATGCTAAGAGCTAATTGTTTATGGCTAAACATAGTGAGGTCCCTGCGAGAGTTGCTCCACCTCGTCACGGTCAAACTTTACGCAAGATAAAACCATGGTCAACGAAAATATAAAATAATATTTTGGATGACTTCTAGCAACTCGTGAGCAAGATTGTCATACATAATTTTGTTCGTATTGTGAGGTTGAAGCAGAATTTTGAAAAAAAAAAACATGTCTCTGAAAATACTCATTTTGTTAAAATAAATTTTAATGCATCTTTTATTTTCTTCAAAATGCAGCTCGCTGAAACGAAACGGGTTTATCTCTACGACCGTACTTAGTTAGTTCTGATCTGTACTTACAAATTTCGTCTAATCAATGCCAAACTTGAGACACGGTCAAATTGTAATACTGTCATTTTGTGTAGCGTTAGGAGTCTCCTACCAAATCGTTAGGAATATCTTGACTGGTTGGTGTAAAAATACACCTATATTCAACCTAGGTTTACAGATATAGATATGTAGGTAGGTATATATTATTATTGAATACGCACGCAAGTTGCGAGTTTAATAGCTATCTGTCAGTTTAATATGACTTATATCTTGGATCTATCGATTGAACTTCGATGCTTCTCTGCATACCTTTTATATCATACGATTATAATTTACATCAGCATTGCCATCCAACCTGGCAATGCCGCCAGCATTCTGACTACGTTACCCCTGACAACGATTTTTTTCATTTAGTTTATTCCTTTTCATAAAGATTTTGTGTTGTTATATTTTATTTAGTTTCCGAGTTTTTTTGATTGTGTAAGCATGACGTAATAAAGATTTTAAATATATAGTAAAAAAAAATACGTCGACAAAAAATATTAAATTTATACAAACAACATAATTCATAAGATTGTCCCAGTTTTTTTTTACCAGATTCTTATCTCATTTTAAGATGCGAACTCATGACCTTCGCAGCTGTATCCACTCATCTCATTCTGGCACTCACTCGCCTCAAACATTATTTTATTTAATACTAGTTGCTGCCCCATGGCTTTACCCGTATTTCAGATAAATCTATTAATTTCCTGCTAATAAAAAGAAATAAGTATGCTTTATTCTATGTGCCAATTTTCATTCAAAACAATTTAGCCATATGTCGATTGAATATAGTCGTACGACTGCTGCTACGACGTATCGTGTCGTACACTGTAAACAATCGTCCAGATAATCTTGGGAGTACATCGCATACCTCACTCATTTACATGTAATAAAAAGTAGCCTTTACTTGCCACGTGATTAATAGCGGCTCATGTCGTTGTCGTTAAACGGCGTTATTTATGGCATTTTAAAATGTTTTAATGCGTGCCAACGGGGCTTTATCGTTCAAACGACGTGTGTTTCGAAAAAAAAGAAAGATACATTTTGAATTGTGATCGATAAATGTACAGTCAAGTGCTGAAACTAAATAAGTTCTCTGTTAAGAATTTCATTTTTAATACAAGCTTTTTTTGAGTGACTGTACTTTTTGTTGACTGTACTTGCATTGTCATCCAATATACTAATGTATACCAAATATCAAGTCAATCCGACCACAGGAAGTGGGTGAAATTCGACCTGCAAGATTCCACCCGAACAAACATACATATATACATTGCAAGTTAAATAAAAGCTTGTAATAAAAAGATTTGCTATAGTAAATCGACACTTTTTTTTATCTTTAAAATGGTCATAATAATAAAAATATTAATTTAGGTGTTTTTGATGTCTGTCCCCCGCGGTTTCACCCGCGTTCCCGGGATAAAAACTAGCCTATGTCCTTCTCCATACCATAGGCTATCTGCATGCCAAATTTCATGATGATCCGTTGAGTAGTTGAAACGTGAAGTCGTAACAAACAAATAAACACACAAACAAACTCACTTTCGCATTTATAATATTAGTTAAATTCAAATTCAAAATCATTTATTCAAATAGACCTTCGCAGGCACTTATGAAAAGTCTGACTCTAATACTCTAATACCGGTTCAGAAGGTTGCATTTGCTGAGAAGAGGCAATAAACTCAGCAATTCATCATATCAGCCCATGGATGTCCACTGCTGAACATAGGCCTCCCCCATTGATTTCCACTTCGACCGGTTCTGGGCTGCTTGCATCCAGCGGCGCCCAGCGACTCTGACCAGGTCGTCGCTCCACCTGGTGGGAGGGCGTCCCGCTCGGCGCTTTCCAATACGTGGTCGCCACTCGAGAACCTTTCTTCCCCATCGGTTATCGGCTCTTCGAGCGATGTGGCCTGCCCATTGCCACTTCAGCTTACTAACACTACGAGCTATGTCCGTCGTTTTCGTTCTCCTACGAATGTCCTGTGAAACTCAGCAATTACTCTATTCAAAACAAGCTTAGATTCATTACATAATATTTACATTCTAATCGCACTGACAACAATTAGGATTAGGATAGTTAGGATTAAACAAAGAATACCTATTACTATTTAACCGACTTCAAAAAAAGGAGGAGGTTCTTAATTCGAATGTATTTTTTTTTTATGTTTGTTACCTCATAACTCCGTCATTTATTAACCGATTTGGAAAATTCTTTTTTTATTTGAAAGGGTACGCTTCCCGTTTGGTCCCATTGTCATCAGATCGGGATTTGATTACTTCTTAGTGTACTTTGAAGTCGGTTTAAGGTTTTTGTAAAACAGTCCAATTATTTATGTCAAAATTGTATCAAGCAATCTGATGGTTCATCTAGTTCTAAGTGTCCTCTAGGCGGTCGTTTATGAAATTAAGCAATGCCTAAAGCCTATAAGGCAACTTTAAAGTGCAACTGTTGTACGGGGTAGAGTTTTATAAAAGATACAGTCATTTATTTAATCAGCAAACCCATAGTACTACAAAATTTGGCTGGTCTATGGTCTACCTCGTGTTCGTACACACGGCTACAGCAGAGCTATTTTAAAACGTCGGAATCGATATCGGAAACGGATTCAAAAAATTACGAGGCGAATTTCAGCAATTGCTATTTCAATTTCCGAAAACTTTTCGATGAAACGAATTGATATTACGGTAAAAAAACATCAAAAACATTCGAATTCGGAAATTAAAAAAGCAATTGCGCACTATCGCCTCGGTAGTTTTTGAATCCGTTTCCGATATCGAATCCGAGCGTTTTAAAATAGCCCTACAGATCAAGCTATACATTTCCTGTATAAGCTGATCTCGCATTGTATAGGATTTCCCTGCAATGAGAGGTCAGCTTATATTGGAAATGTATAGCTTGATCTGTAGCCGTGCGTACTACTCTGTTTATTTTTTATTTAAATCTGGATATGATTTGAATCTATCATAAGGACAACGCAACTCTTTCCTAGAAGTTTAGTCTCGAGTCGAGTACATTTATTGGCATTGAAAGCCAGATGTAGCTTACTAGTCTTTAGGGTTAGTTACACATTGGCGATGTCTACAGTCGCCGAGCTTGTCAGCCAGAAGTCTTAAAAAAGAAGATTGTCCGATATTAGTGAAAAAAAAAGCTAGGTACATTAAACCTTTGCAAAAAAAATTAATTCACAGTATGATGCCAATGACCAAAATGATACAAGTCTTGGATTATCAAATTCATTTCTTTTTTTTAACAAATTCCATGTTGTAAATATTTTTTTAATCACGCCCTTCGTGTAGTTATAAAAGTTGTCGGGTTAGTGCGAATTGCTAATTATGACGTACACCCATATTATACCTATTAAATTCCAACGCCTCGCTTTTATTGCACACCAATCATATTATACTCATTCTGACACCCGACTTCACTTGCTAATTGCTTACATAATTCTTACAGAAACAACCAGTTCCTTCCTCGAAAGATGAAACTGTACAGCAAGTTTAGTGGTATGATTTTAAGGTAGGTATTTTTTTTCCATAACCGAAAATTTTTATGATGAATAATTTTATTAATTTCGTTGAAGATTTTTCAAAATATTAGTACTAAATTATAAAAAATACAATCGTTCGGGCATTTGACATTGGACCATACCATGAAACCATAGCAAGTTGGGCGGGTAGAAGTACCCGCTTGACTGGTATCTTCCCGTATGTCCTCGCGAGAGACGCGCGTCCTATTATAACAATTGATGTCATTGTTATATTTTTAACCGCGAGCCAAGGTATCAAAATCTGTAGCAAAACACGAACCCCTTACTTTCACCGAAAACTCAAGCTCATGGTTTGAACCCAAGACCTATTCACGGCATTCAACCACTGTACTATCATCGCAAAAAGATTTGCTGCTATCTGAACAAACAGACAGACTTACCGTGGTGATTTATAGTTTCACATTATACCTTATTCACATTTTATTGGGCGAGGTGGTGTTATTAATTTTAATAAAGTCTGCAATACGCGGTATATATAGCTCGGGCTCGATCCAGCTCGGTTGTTGTTCATTGATTGACGTGGATCATTGCACCATTATAATGGTACCTATAATAAGGTATTCTGACTTTTCTTATTCCATATTATTATAACATTATTATTATTCTTTATATATTTCGTCAATCAAAGCTTAAGTTTTGATAAGGGAATATAGTAATTAAATTAAAGATAGAAAATTAGTTTACTAAAAAAAATCTAAGTATAACATAGAACAGCAATTTAAACTATAATTAAATATCCAATCGGTGTATCGTAAGAAAAAGGCGGCCAACTCTGCTTAATTTTGAGGTAATTAGTTAAGAAATAAGGTTTTTTTTCGAATAACGTAACCTATTCTTGAGATTTGAGTTTTTATTCTCTTTCTACATAAAAAAAACTGCTAACTTTCTTATTGTTTGAAATGCCGTATTTTTCAGTTAGTTAGGAGTCTTATAAGCGTTAGGCGTCTCGTAACATTGGTGGAAATGAGAAATAGACAACGTTGCGACTATTGAGCTTTCTAAAATGGATTCCAATTTTTTGATACTGTGCTGTGAGGTCATCGTAACCAAGAAATTTCAGAAACCAAAATAGAGGATTGATTAATTAATTCTTCACTGAGTTCAACATCAAAAACTAATGAATAAATCGTCTAGAACTCAGTAGAATGTAAAGTAGTAACCTCACGAATGAGCCGCGGCCACAGTATAAGTGAGAGAGGCACTGTTACCTCCATGGTCGAGTATATTGTCACCATAAACTGTTTAGTGTTCCGACACTTTACCTTATTCACTGATGTAGTGTCCACTTGATGACAATGTCCGCTTTGTAGTTGCTTGGCACGGTCCGCTTTGTGGGTGCTTGGCATCAATTTCTTCTATTTTTTGGATCTGTGTGTTTATAATAGTCTTATTATTATAGGTTAATAGTATTCCATTTCTATTCTGGTACTAAAGCGATGTCGAGGCTAAGCTTGAAACTGGTTTAAAAAATATCCTGTAATGGGACATTCTTCATAGACGGTTATCTAAGCAGAGCTTGTACTATGGGAACCAGATAACTGATATTCTACTACTTTTTGTTTGAAAATATGTACATAGGTACCTACTTAATACAGGTCGTTGTTTTGGTCAGCGACGAGTGACTCAGGGTCGATAATACAAATGATACTGGTGCTAAAAAAAATATAAAAAAAATACTTTACTTTTTTAATAATAAAAATAAAAAAAATATAAATTTTGAAAATCATGTAATAAGCTAAAGTGTAGACATAATACTCAAAGGGAGTACGAGGGAGTAAAGGGGTGGGGCGATGGCGGCTTGCGCCTAGCTCTAGTCTGTGCACGTGCCGAGTAACCATACTTTGCAGTAATTTTATTTCAAATTGAATAAGGTATTTCTCCTAGGTCGCTTGTCGCTGACCAAAACAACACCCACTGGGTGTTGTTTTGGTCAGCGACAAGCGACCTAGGAGCGGTAGTACAAAATATATATTCCCCAAAAATGGACTTAATTCCATTAAATACTGTAAATATGTTGAGAAATACCTTATTCAATTTGAAATAAAATTACCGCAAAGTATGGTTACTAGGCACGTGCACAGACTAGAGCTAGGCGCAAGCCGCCATCGCCCTACCCCTTTACTCCCTCGTACTCCCGTTGAGTATTATGTCTACACTTTAGCTTATTACATGATTTTCAAAATTTTTATTTTTTTATTTTTATTATTAAAAAAAATAAAGTATTTTTTTTATATTTTTTTTAGCACCAGTATCATTTGTATAATCGACCCTGAGTCGCTCGTCGCTGACCAAAACAACGACCTGTATATAATTACACCAAGATTTAGGACATGCAGACATGTTTATACCCACAAATTCATGTCCTGGGTGGAAATCGAACTCACGACCAACCACACCAACTGTTTGTACAAAAATTGATTTTCGCCATTTCTATCCAGTCGGATGAGTTTCGGTCAGACCGTAATTATTTCAAGAATTTTCATTGACATTTTTGGTAAATATATTAAGGTATACCTACCACCAGAGGGGCTAAAACGGAAACTAGCAATATTGCTTTGGATATTGCTAGTGGAATTAATTCATAAATTCCAAATCATTTAATGGGTGACTATTTTACCATAAAATATAGAATTACGTAGGATATTCTAGTAGCAATATTGCTAGAGCACCTTTTTAGCTTATGTTTGAAAGATCTATAAGGTTTTATGAGCTGTGGTGAAGTATTTTTAACGTACACAAGTTATAACATCGATTGGATGGTCTAGTGTCTTTCCATCGCCTTTAATTGTTTTTGTCACACTAATATTTAAAACTAGCTTACCACCCCATACCAATCCGCAGTGGGAACGCGTGGTGGAGTATTGCCCATTCCCTTTCACCCTCATTTGTGTGCAGGAGGCCTGAGCTCAGCAGTGGGACATTATAGGCTGATGATGATGAACCACCCCATAGTTTTCCACGTTCCTAGGACCTAATGTTTTTTCCTCGATACAAAATATTCAGGTTATCTGTCTATGAGTCAAACTGCATCTACACAAACATACATTTCGGCATTTATCATATAAGTAGGATGAATTTAATTTTGACTAAAAGTTTACCAATTTTGTAAGACTGATGGAAACCTCTAAAACCTTATTCCATGACATTTGATACGAGTTACCTTTTTGAACATGATTTGTGTTTATTACTCTTTTGTTTTAGACACGTTACCAATCAATCGAGTTTTATTTGATGTCTTTATTGCCCGGTCCTATTTATTTGTACACTATTAAATATTTTATTTTATTGGCCACTATAATGTGTTTAAATCGATTTTTAACTGTTTACCTCGAAGATGGATCGCCAGATAAGGTATGGCGCTTCGTTGGTTTTCTGTGTTTTGACGAGTTTCTTTGTATATTAATTTAATTATACTGGTTTATGTTTTACTTAAAAATTTGGAATAAACATTAGAAGGCGGCTTTTATGTTTCTAAATGTCGAATCGTTGCAACTTTTTTGACTGTTCTCTTGATGTTATGTGGCCATCGTTTATGGTCATACTTACGAGGATTGGCAACCTATAAAAACACTATCACCATGCTATAACTTAACGGAAACTATCTGATGAAGTCTCTTCTTAGGTTTATTCAAGAAACAATAATCCTGTCAAGATTATGACTGACAAAGTTCTCATGAATTCGGAAGTGTTATACATTAAATATTTAAGTATTAAGAGCTTATCTTAATATGATAACTAGCAATTGCCGTGGTTTTCCCAATGGAGTACAGCATGGGGTTCTTCAAAAAGGGCGTGAAGAGATTTCTTCAGGGTCGGCAACGCGCGAGTGATACCCCTGGTGTTGCAAGCGTCCATAGGCTACGATAACTGCTTACCATCAGGCGGGCCGTACGCTTGTTTGCCACCTTAGTGGTATAAAAAAAATGTTTTATAAGGTCATGAAAAAAAGTGAATTTGCAACACCATTTTTTTTCCATAAATCTTAAATCTAATCCGTATAAAATAGTCAATAAAGAATACGTTATTAATGAGTTGTATGTAGGCGATGTGGGTGAATGTATAAATCAACCAGACGGCCAGCCGGACAGCCGGACAGTCGGACGGTCGCAGTAAATCTATACCAGACGTGAATCACTCACCGGAACGTGTAAATGTATTTATTTCACAACGACGGGAATTGACTTATTCTGGTTGATTAGAAACGAGATCGATTCGATTCGATGCGACCGAGACAAGAGTCTTGGGCCCAAATGCACATTTATAACACCAATATTCTGTACAGTTTATGCAATAAATTATTTCTGATTCTGATTCTGACAATTCCTTTTTTAACTATATTTTCGGCGGCGGCCACATCATTACTTATCATAGTGAGCCAACTTTGGACAAGTTAGGACACTCTTACTCTACATAATTTTACATTTAATCCATTGTGTCCAGTTTCTAAGTCCAAATAGGTAGTGCTAGTGACTGTCTAGGCTTAATAACTATGTTAATTTCCCGGCTAGCAATTCTATCAATTGTCAAGGTACTTTCGTTCCAACTCACAGCTTAGAGTGACTTTGTATCGTTTAAAGGCAATCACTTGGGGTTCTGAATTAAATTTTGATAGGATTACAGAATACACCTCCAGATCACAGTGTGTGGCCATACGATCAGTCGAATAGTAAATACCAGAACAGTTACGAGTGTTTTTTTATAATACAGTGAACGACCGCGGCGTAGGCCCGGTTTTATTATAATTTTTATTTGTATATTTATTGGTCACATCGCGACCACCCGCTCTAATTAGTATTCGCTTTTGTTTCGAAATCAATTCGATGTGACAAAATCATCTCAGAATACATTACAAGCTTTCATTTAACTGTTTGTCAGTATGGTCGAATCTTGCAACTGAATTTTCAAACAGTTATCCCCAACCGATTGAGCTGAAATGCATTCACGTTCAGTTTCGATGACTATGATGCCGATTCTGCTGTAAATCGCACTAAACTAATTTAAGTCACATCACATCTCTTTCTTACGAACATTAGTGGAAAAGGATAGAATATATTTAAAGCTGTCAAATACATTTTTGCCGTCTATTTTGCGTGTATTTAGGCGTAACCGCAATAGATGGCGACTAAAGTTATATTGAAAACGCATTGGACTAATTTGACAGGACTAAATTTCTTACATCCTTTTCTTATGTTCTTTGTTAGAAAAAGACATAGTGAGATTAAAATTAGTTTAGTTGTAAACAACAGAATCGGGGCCAATGCATGTTTAGCTACAAAGCTTGTTTTACAAAGGTTTTTTTTTTTTTTCAGGTACATGTTATTGTTTCGAGAAGGTTTTTTACTGACCATAGAGTCTATCCATTTATTCGTGACCATGTCTGCCTATGATAATACTGTAGCAGGATTGTATGTTGGGTTTGAAGAACTCACTAAAATTTTTATGATGGTATTCTCGTATATACCTACATTTTAGTCAATAGGACTTATTATACTTGCCGGAAGCGCTCGTGGTGTAGCATAATTAGCCGGTCTAAATCGATCGGCAAAGTTAAGCTACCACCGTCGTGGTCGGTACCTGGATGTGTGACTGCCTAGTGGTATTTCAAATCGAGCGTTTCCATGCTGCGGAAGGCACGTAAAGCCGTTGGTCCCGGTTATCACTTAATTGTGATAGTCGTTAAGCTAGTTGGATGCCTCCTAGGCGGCTTGGAAAATTCCAACAGTAGGTTGACCACTAGCGTACCTCCACCGATCCGCAGTGGGCACGCGTGGTGGAGTATTGCCCATTCCCTTTCACCCTCATTTGTGAAAGGAGGCCTGTGCTCAGCAGTGGGACATTATAGGCTGATGATGATGATGATGATACATGTATGGAACAGTTATTTTCGGGATCTCAAGTTGTCTCATACATAAGGTTGCTTATAGATATACTAGTGATGGTGAAGTGTGTATAGATTAACCGCTTACCATCAGGCGGGCCATACGCTTTGCTACGCTATGACGGCCGTATTAACAGTCCATGGCAATGGTAAATCAGTCAGTGTAAGGTATTAGTAATGTCAGACGAGAATAGTAGAGTGAGACTATTCATAATCGGCAAAGGTCTATTTGAAATAAATGTTTTTTTTTTGTTTTTTTATTTGTATCAGTACTTGTAGTTTTATTAGCTTTGATTACCTTTCTCAATGCCTAAGTTTAAGTACCTTTGACATTCAAATTATGCTTTATAAGTTCATAAATTATGTGATAATCTATTTGAGTATACTTACTAGCCACTTATGTAGATTAACAAACCATATCCAGAGAAATCCAGCAGCATAAAGTAATATTGCGCAAATAAATCAGCACAGCCATTAACCGCCTTCTCACAAGTGTACTGTCCCCAAAACAAGTGTAGATCCTCGAGAGATCACACTAGACCAAATTGCGTAACACACTCCTCCCCCCACTTTAAAATGGAGTCATAAATAAAAGGTAGACGCCCGCACCTTATCGCTGCAAACCGCCACAACAAATGAAAGAATACCCCCCTTAAATAGGGGGAAAATCACCCCAAGACTATCCCCCTCTCATCATCCCTCCCGCTCTAACATAAAACGCTGTTTTACATTTATAACTACAAGCCGCATTCGTATAAAACTGCCATTCGATCGTTTGTTACAAAATGAACCGTATGATTCGATGTTACAGTTACTAGTTCTTTGGATTGTCAGGGATTTGGTCGGTTGTCATGGCGACGGGTCGCGATTTTTGCTCGGGCACCTCCTTCGATTACCTCCGAAGGTTTTTCTGATCAGTGTAAGTAGGTATACAAGTAATACCTAGTTGAGTGGTTCGATAAATGTTGGAGAGAATAAATTGGACACCGGAGGGTGGATGGCGGCGTCGTTTGAAATGTTTTCTTGACGTAGGGCTGTCACTGATCATTTCATGATTTTGAGAGAGGAGTTTTATAATTTGTGTCGAGTTTTATTGATACTTTTAATTTAGGCTTTCGTGTGCCATATGCGACTTATCTCGTGGTGTACCTGTATTGTGTGGTGTGTATGCCTACCTATATGCAAGCCTAGAAATGTTATGTAATCGTCAATCATTATGATAATTCATTTCTTAAAGTTAATATGAGATATATGGAAAAAATTATACAGATTGAATAGGTCCACTCAAACTGATAAAATTATTGAGTATTCAATAAATCTGGTAATTGAACTAAGAATTCTTAAATATTTTCGTATTTGAAACTTTTTTTATGTGGACAACCCTAGGCGAGCATCTTCTTGACAGATTTGAATCGGGCAAAATGGTTGCCTTTTCACTTTAATTTTCTTTGTCTTACAAAGCGATCCTATTTTAAGTTCCATTTTTCAGTTATCTGATTTGAATTGTAAAATATTATTTCATGATTTAGTATTTGGAATCCATATCGAAAGAAAATATGTTGTAATTCATAGTAAATTATTGGATATATAATTCGAGCTCTCAGACTCTACAATTTTGTTAGATTTCCATGGTATTAAATACTTTTAATACCTATGTTTATTTTTTAGATGTTTCTTTTTTCTTTTTAACCGACTTCAAAAAAAGGAGGAGGTTCTCAAATGTTTGTTACCTCATAACTCCGTTATTTATTAACCGATTTGGAAAATTATTTTTTTATTTGAAAGGGTCCCCGTTCCCGTTTGGTCCCATTGTCATCAGATCAGGATTTGATTACTTCTTAGTGTACTTTGAAGTAGGTTTAAGTTTTTTGTAAAACAGTCCAAATATTTGTTTGTAAATTTTGTAGATAGCAGTAGTTTTAACAGTAGGTTACGCGTAAATACCATTTAAAAGGGTGACGAATAAATGAAATCATATTTTTTTTTACTAACCGTTTATTTCAACCACAGTACGTAGAACCTCCACGCCCATCTAGACATGTCAACTAATTTAAAAGTGGTGTTTGCTTTGAATCCTTTATAACACTCTTGTATTCTTAATTTGGTGGGTTTATCATAATTACAAAGCGTTTTACACTGATCTCTATTACTCTGTGCTTAAGCAGTTTGTATTTTAGAAGCTCAATTTACTATTTTTAACTTATTTTTTAAACATGTTCTTCTTTTGAAAAACCAAATATGCAGTTGCCAGTTCTATTTTAAACTTCCTAACACTGTAGTTTTTAAGTCAAAAGATTTGTTTTCCTAGCTAATAAAACAGTATTAAACTGGCTCTTGGCAGTACGGAGGAGCCAGATTTTGGCACCAATGCCAAGAGCATACCGCACTTGTATTTTTAATTCAATGGTAGCTTGTATATCTGTATTTCTGTAAAGTAAGTACTCTATAGTGCAGTCCATATATGTATATCGATGAAATCCAAATTAGGGTAAATAAAAGTTTAAAAAAATCTTCGATTACATTTACGCTCTCAATAATTTGATTTTGTTTTCATTTTCTACAGATAGTTGCGTGTTTTTTCCTGTTATACCTATAACGACCTTTTTTCTCGGTGGTTATATAAATGGTTAGCCAGTGTCTTGCATATTTGGTTTTTCAAAACAGTTTGATATCATCCCGTGGTCATAACTACACGTAGTCACAGTTACAATTGTTAAATTCGTTTATATATTTATAATTATTTACAATACTTTCACTTACAATATAATACAATACAATATACATACAGTCATACATATTGCAATCAACTCCTCTGGCGTCAAACATTAAAATACTTCCATGATTGTTTTCTTAAAACTAATCAATATTTACAAAATGTTAGATTTATGCAAATTATATTGAACTTTTACTTACATAAACAATTAGGTATTGTTTTGTATACATACCTACTGGAGGTAAAATTATATGACACAGAGTGGGTACGTTTAGATATTTTTCCAATACTGATGTCATATTTTTGAAATCGCCGTTTCAAAAAGATGTCATCACAAAATATCTGAATATGATATTATTAAATCATCATAAACTATGTGCTTCAATTGAAATAAAAGTTTTTTTTTTAAATCAGATTCAGAGTTAGTTAGATTTTACACTAGGAATGCATAGCGACAGATATGTATTTCTCTGCCCACAAGGATTAGCTTACTCTTTATAATTCGCATGAAAACATATCTCTCGCTACTCAACTTTGGTGGAAGCACCACAAGTTTGTTGACTCAGTACAAAAACATTTCGTATATTTTATAATATAAGGTATATTTTCAATTGGTTAAGTTTTTAGCAAATCACTGAGATCGAAATTAAGAATAATAAAAACTGAGAAATATTGAAGTACTATAAAGCGGAAGGTTGTTAAATTATATTTCTAAAATATGCCTACCTATAGGAAAATTGGCACCGAGAGTTAATGTTCATTAAATTTACACATTATCATATCCTCACAAAATACAATGTAAAATCTAATCATTACAATAAATTACTTACTTTATCACATGACTACTTAATGTTAAATATTTACAGATTAAAATCGCGCTGCACTTTCCGTTAAAAATGATAGTATGCGAAATTTATCGGCTGATTTTCATCAATATTAGTGTTGTCGCTGTTCAAATTATCACTATCGACAGACGCGCTGGTGTTTGCGATCTCTCTATCGTTCTCTACCATACTCTGCTCGAATTTACTCATGCTTCTAACATGCCAGTTCGATAAATCGCAAGGAGTTTCTTCATTATTCTCCTTACATAACGTTCTAGGTACTGAATAATCGGGATAACCGTTTAAATAGTAACCATCGCGCTCACCAGCGTTCGTATCGATAGTATAATTATATTGTAACTTATCTTTAAAATTGACTTTACATTCGTCGTTGTCGTCGCTTCGCGTGCTAGCACTGTTCATATCGATATCGATATTATTCTTGGCGTCACTATCACAGTGTCCGTCACTATTGTCCTGGCCTGTGGCCGGCGCACGTGATCACTGGCGGTGATGCGGCAGGTGGTGGCTGATGTGCTGGTGATGGAGGTCAAGCCTGGGTCGCTTGGCGTCGTCGTCGTCGCTGCAGGGGTCGTTGTCGTGGGCCTCCTGGTCGTCGCACTCCTCGCCTAGTTCCTCTTGCTTACGTTTCGCTGTTGCCATTTCGGCGGCGTGCTTTTTCCGCCATTTTGTTCTTCTGTTTTGGAACCATACCTGTTGGAAAAAAATGAGGTAAGTATGGGAACAGATTACTTCGTTACTTATTTAATAGTTTTTTGGTATTAATTTCTATTGGTTTTGAGAATGTTGTTTACGTATTGTAAACGACTTTGGTGCCGATTCTGTCGTAAATCGCACTAAACTAATTTCAGTTATATCTCATCTCTTTCTTACGAAAATTATTGAAAAAGGATAGAACATATTTTAAGTTGTAAAATTAATCTTTGCCGACTTATTTTGCGTGTATTTAGGCGTAACCACGATAGATGGCGACTAAATTTATATTGAAAACAAGCATTGGACTAATTTGACAGGACTAAATTTCTTACATCCTTTTCTTATGTTCTTTGTTAGAAAGAGACATAGTGAGATTAAAATAAGTTTAGTTGTGAACAACAGAATCAGGGCCAGTGCCATTGTAAAATAAACTATCTGAATCAGCTTATTGTCTTCCGTAGTTCAGTTGAAAACGTAGCCTAACAAATACATTCTGAATAACAAAATTGTTTCAGCGTAAAACAGAACGTATCCACAGATGTTATTTGGTAGAGTGAAACACAAACAGGGCAGAGGTGTCATGTTAGCTGTACACATTCTAAATCTGCATTATACATTTTGTAGCGCCACTAAATTCACGCTCAATATTTGCCTCACAGAAAGCCAAATATAAAGAGCGGGCAAACAATTTTCAGCACCATGTGAACCTAATCTCCACAGGCGACATCATAATGCCTCATTAAATACCGCCTTTCGAGTCGCAACACAGACAACCGCCTCTCCCTCTCACACCCAAGATATCCCCCACCGCTAGATAAGGACGGAGATAGTAGCCATGTTCTACGGTAATTAAGGGTCGTTTTGCAAATTACACGGTACTTAACCAGCCATATAACGCTCATTAATCACCGGCTCGGGGTGTTTTCCATCTCTGTTATTCTTGAGGGGTCTTGTGAGTGTGTCCCGCTCGCACGGCCTGTCGGGTAGCAGACACAAGTTTAATTAGGTCATAAATACATTTTCATGATTAGACGGAGGTTCGGGCCGGTTGTCGATGCTCCTGAAATTGGACCGGGTTTCGGCCGGTTATTACATTCAGGGGCAGATGTCGGGGATATTATAAATGAATCGGTGAGGTTCGAATTAGGTCTTCGGAGATCTCGTTATGTTAATAGGTCGATACGTGATTGTTAATGTTGCTTTTACATTTTTATTAACGATGCAAAGAGGCAATTTATGAAGGCATATTACTTTTTTTTTACAAATGAAGGCAAACAAATTGTCTCCGCGCCGTAACGAATCTCGGTGTCGGCAGAAACCCCTGATGTCTTTTTATACATAAATACCCGGTAAAAGTATACTATGTCCTTCTCCATACCATCAGCTATCTGCGTGCCAAATTTCATCGCGATCGGTTGAGTGGTTTGCAGTCTGAACTGAATAGTTTCAAAGAACTTTAGAAAGTATAGAAAAGCCAGCCAAGTACGTGTCGGACTCGCAGACGATGGGTTCCGTAAAGAAGGTTCTTGTAGGACCCCATTTAATTTTTAATTTTATTATATTTTTATGTTATAGTGGCAATAGAAATGGCATTCTGTGAAAATTTCAACTCTACCTATTAAGGTTCATGAGATATCCATTGACAGACAGACGGGTGAACGGACGGACAGTGGAGACTTAATAATAGGGTACCGAACCCTAAAAAGTGACATTTGACACATCAATTTAGGTAGATGTCAATCGCTAATAATTAATAGTAGCCCCCTAGACATTATAAAAAATACAATTTTCGTATTTATACAACAACGGCATCTCCAATTTTCACGTCGCGTCTTTTTAATTTTCCCATAAAGCCTTTCCCCGTTATTGTAAAATAGTTTATAGCAAGTCTTCTGAAAACCCAGTTTCAAAATATATCCGTCACTTTCTAACGTCATGTAACAGATAGAGCCGGAGCTATATAAAAACCGGTTATTAACCTATATAAGGCGATTTAGGTTTATTATTTTACGTAAAGGCTTTGTCAGTACTGACATAACACTTGTTCTGCCCACGCCAGTTTATATTAAGTCCAAAACAAAAGGAGGTAAAGTATATTATTGTGTAAACATGTCATAGATAAGTAGGATCATAAAACATAATATATATTTTAAAGTATATTATTATTTAAGACTTATTATTACAAACATTATTATAACAATACGTAACGTGAAGCTGTGGAAATATTTTTAATAAAGTAATCATATTTTTTTGTTTCAAAATAAATAGTTGAGTTGAGTAACCATAATGGTGCTGATTCTGTTTTTTACAACTAAACTAATTTTAGTCTCACTGTCTCTTTCTAACAAAGAACATAAGAAAAGGATGTAAGAAAATTTGTCCTGTCAAATTAGTCCAATGCTTTTCTTCAATATAAATTTAGTCGCCATCTATCGCGGTTACATCTAAATACCCGCAAATGAAGACGGCAAAGACTAATTTGACTGGTTTAAATATGTACGAACATTAATGAAAAAGGATAGACCTTTTTCATTAATGTTCGTAAGAAAGAGATGTGATGTGACTAAAATTAGTTTAGTGCGATTTACAACAGAATAGGCACCAATGTTTATTATTAAAAAAATATTTGTTAAAATTATATTTATTACTAGTTACTAGATAGTTAGTAGTAGGGTTTCGTTCCCGGTTCCCGGGAATCGGGAATTCCCGGGAAATACGTCGTTCCCGAAGTCGGGATTTTTTTTGCGTTTTCCCGGGAATTCCCGGGAATTTCTTTATGAGATTGAATGCTCTAAAACACCTGCAAATATTGGTCAAAATTAACGAAAAACCTTTGAACACAAAGATGTTGCATAAGTTCTTAATACAAATGTCTACATCCACCGAAATCGAATGAATTGAAATACAAGCTTAAGAGAAATCGCTGAAAGGAACTGTAGGAAGTGTGTATTTACAGAGACAACGTTGTTTTATTTGAAAAATTTCAAGTTCTCCGAAAATACACATAAAAAAATTTGTTTGTTACCTATCAAAAGTCAAACGTAATTTAATTTAATTACCTATTTGTGTCTCACAAACACAAGTAGAAAATTAAAAATTATCACATCAATCTACAGGTGATAGTTACTATGGGTGGTTTCTAAAATGCCGATCTTAGAGAAAAATTCTGAATGAGCTTAATTTTGAAGAAAATTAAAGTTTCATAAATATTTTTTATAAATGTGTATTTTTGGAGATAAAGCTTATCAGCGTTTATGTATTGGAAAATTTTAATATTGCCGAATATGCATTTTTTTAAATAATTAGTTTTCTTATTTTTACCGATTAAAAGTCAAGTAATACACATCATCATCTTCATATCAGCCTAAGGATGTCCACTGCTAAACAAAGGCCTCCCCCATTAACTTCCACTTCGAACGATTTTGGGCCGCATCTAGCGGTGCCCAGCGACTCTGAATAGGTCGTCGATCCGCCTGGTGGGAGGTCGTCCTGCACGGCGCTTTCCTATACGTGGTCGCCACTCGCATGGTCTTCGAGCAATGTGGCCTGCCCATTGCCACTTCAGCTTACTATCTCTACGAGCTATATCGGTAATTTTTGTTCTCCTACGAATGTCGTCGTTTCCCTGCCTCGTAGAAAAATTCCGAGCATAGCTTGTTTCTTGTGAATTGGTAATTTTATTTTTCAATACACTTGCTCTTAAAGTAACATTTATTGCACCGTTTTCAGTATCATAATGTAGCTTATTACGATCTAGTGCTTTTTACTTTTCATTACCGCACAGTTTTATGATAGGTATAATCCCGATTATGTTAAGTTTGTAACTCAATGCAATTGATATGTGCGTAGATGAAGCATTAATAATTTAAAAGGATAAAAAGATTCGTTGTCAAAAAAAAAAACTTGCGCGCCATATTTGTTGACGTTCTCATTGACTATTATCAAAAAATCTACTTAAAAAAATACAAGTTTGTCTTTTTACTCACAAGTTTATTGAAAAACGTCGTGTTACACGCGTGTGCATTGATCATTACACTCTCGGCTTAATAGGTACTGCCTTGTGTGTGATTACCAACTTTGCACACATGTCTCATAATGTACTATTATCTACTTCTGAGACAAATAAATTGCTAATTTAAGTAAATTACGTATTTTACTTGACTTTTGATACGTTAAAATAACAAAACTAACAACTTTTCAAAATTTCCCGGGAATCGGGAATTCCCGGGAAATCATTTTTTTCATTCCCGGGTCCCGGGAATGGAAAAAGGCCGGGAAAAACGAAACCCTAGTTAGTAGGCATAGGTTTTAATAAGGCATAATCTGGGGCATACAGTGTTATCTCTTTTTAGGATTTTTGTTTCTATTAAATTAGCGGCGACGACAAAAAAATCACAAGTCATAATTTGACCAGGGAACTATAAAAGCGACTCAAAAAATATTAGTACATGAAAGAAGTGTGCGGGACATCCACTGTAGATTCTATGCAATTCATCGTTTCAGAATAATTATTAAACAACAACAAAAACTTGTACTTTTGGAAACACCGATACGGATTCTAAGGCAACTCCAAGCTATGACTTACTTATTATTAAAAAAATATTATGAACTAATCCAAGCCTAATAAGGTTTTCGTAACGCTTCATTTCAGTCTCCTCTCGCCATCTTATCGCGGAATAACGTTTAACGAGCTGTTGTAAATATTGCTTTATTAAATTTAAGGCTGTAATCGGTCATAGGCGACAGCGGGCGCGGAAATTGTAACAAATATCTTATGATAATTTCGATGATATAAAAGAATGATACTTAGTCATATTTTGTTTGGGTATCTTGGGAATGTGAAAATATACATTTCTCAAACCAGCGATAGAGTCTAAGGCATAGATTTTCAAAATGGGGGCGCGCCCTTTTGCTTGGCGTGATAAAACTCCGGGGAACCCATGGTCTATGGTAAAATACCTGTAATTTCTAGATTTTGTCACGTGAGTCAATAAAATAAGCGTATACATACCATGCCATAGCGTGCATATATACATACCATCTTATTTGAAAATTGACCACTGCCAGGTTTTGCAGATCATTGGTCCACATCTCAACAACATGAATTATTAAGGAATAACCCAGTATCAACCAATCGTAGATATACAAATTATAGTTATTTTACAAAAAAAAAATTACATGCACTATGGAATACTTTGACAGGATTAAATTTCTCCTCCTTTTCTCCTGTTCTCTATTAGAACTAGCACTATCAAATATAATCCGCTTGACTCGTTCTCATGCACCAAGCACCCACCTCTATTCTAACCAAAGGATTAGTGTTGTAACAACACTTGTAACGATATTATGATGGCCGCCGCTGCCGGCGACTTGCCGTGCTTATTAATTAGCCCGTTCGCAACCCGGGCCAGCCAGGGTTCAGTGCGGCCTCGTAAATACCCCGGGACCTGGGGTATGTACACCAGGGTTATGAAGATTAGACATTTATGGACTAATTAAGTATTTCGTTTTACGGTGTGAGATGAGATTAGTTTATATGGTAGGTTGGAGGTTAGTATTTTAGTGACTATGATGGGTAATTATACATCTTCAAAGGTTATTGGTAAGGTTAGATTTTCAATAACCCTTACCATAAATACTTTGCTTGGCCTCGTACTTTTGGTAAATTGGCTTTATTTTATGACTTGTATTATTATTTGAAACGGACAAAATAATGTTACAAAATTCAAAATCATTTATTCAAATAGACCTTCGCAGGCACTTATGAAAAGTCTGACTGTAATGCCGGTTCGGAAGGTAGCATTTGCTGAGAAGAGCCGGCAATAAACTCAGCAATTACTCTTTTCAAAACAAGCTTAGGTTCATTACATTTACATTCTGTAATTATTTTTTGAAACAAAAGTACGTTTTTAAACTTTCATGCACTATAATTCGAGTAAGTTCATGCAACGATTAATATCAATATAGATATTCAAAATTCAAAATCATTTATTCAAATATACCTTCGCAGGCACTTATGAAAAGTCTGACTCTAATACTCTAATACCGGTTCGGAAGGTTGCATTTGCTGAGAAGAGCCGGCAATAAACTCCGCAATTACTCTTTTCAAAACAAGCTTAGATCATAATATTTACATATTATAATTATTTTTTTAAACAAAAGTACGTTTTTAAACTTTCGTGCACTGAAATTCGAGTAAGTTCATGTAACAATTATTATCAACATAAGTATTACCACTATAATTAAATTGTAATAATAATAAAATGATAATAATGTGTAGTAGTAGCCCTATGTTTTATTGTCATAAATGCTATGTGTTTTAATGAAATAAAACGAAGTAAGTGCCTACACATTTATAACATAATTGATAGTACAATTCTACTTATATTTATAATTCAACTCATAGCAAACTCTTAATTAAATTACAGAATTACTAAAAGGAAGGAAAAGAGACTTTATTCATTTAGTTTCTTGAGATCATTATAGTTTTTACGAGTAACTGTATAAACGATGTTCTTCCAACTATGGCGGGTTGTAAAACAAATCACCCGTTTCAATACAGAAGCTAGATAGCAATAAAAAAATGTTTGCGAGAACAAAACAAGACAATAGTTATTTATTCGCATTATCATTGGATCATTTGCTTTTATTGTAGACAAACTTCATGTGCGGAAAACTGGCTCGTGTTTTATGCTTTCCATGCTAGTGACGTACGCTGTTGTACACTTATATTGTGCAAAATATACTTCAGTTTATGTAGAAAAGGTATATTACGAGATGAGTATACTATAACTATGTTAATGATAGAATACAGTGGTACCTAATAGAATAGAGATATGCTACCCTCATACTAAGCGGCGTTCAGTTATTATTGAATTAGGTGAACGCGATAGATAATACGGAACGTATGGTACAGAAAGTGATAGCTATATGTAGCCGCTAAGCAAAATTACGACAATTGGCTGAATTTTCCTGCAACAATTAGCGTGCGTTAATGCGATATCTACCTCTTTTTATTATAATATCATTGTTAGAATAGAACATTTTGATCAACTATAGCTCTTAATAAGACGGTATAAGTCCCATGAGATACGATTCTAATACTGAAACTGAGATAGTATTTTTTTTGATATTTATAGCCCTGTCTTTGATTACAATCTCATCACGGTCAATATTGATCTGGCCGAAGGTGGTAAGCATACAAAGCTTACAACATAACTGGCTCTCAAGTGCAACTAGCAAAACATACCAGTAGTTGCCAAGCGATAGATGTTAAGAGAAAAAAGATTTTAAGAAGGAAGCCCGCCATGCACTAAAGATTATTGTATCACCATGCTACCGTTTCCTCACGACGCAAATACCCCAAAAACCTATGAAAGCTAAAAACATAGAACAACCCAAAGAACCGCAATAACGTTCATTTTGCTTGAAATCTATTTCCCCAATTTCCCACCACAGACAATGGGTACTCTGATTGGCCAAGTCAAGAACAGACGATGCAGTGATTGGTCCTTACTGTTCAAAATTAGTGCAAAATCACTGACTAATTGCGGAATTTGACTGCTCAGTAAACTCTCTACCGTAGAGCTAACACGGGCTTCTTTCTTATAAATCTCCTTTATTGCTATATTCGTGTGTGTTCCTCAAGTTAGCAAACACGTCCCTCCCGTGGCCCAAACAAACCAGTACGTATGTTTATCATTATATTTACGACCATCACAAGTTGGAGCCCTTTCACGCCATATACATTATTACTTATAATATTATTTTCCAGTTCTACCCCGTCTTACTCTCCCCATTCAATTACTTAAGTGCTTGAAGACGAACCGCGGGGGTAATACCGTCTCTTTTCAACGTGTAGTATCTGGTATAGCTATCGCGTTTTGTAGGGTTGGGGTAATTATGTGAATAACTATTATTTTTCTGTAATGGCTTGATGGAGATAATGTGACTTCAGTGGCGATGGCTTTGTGAATAAAAACGTCTTAAGGGTTAGCTCGGCCATGTTGTTTTGGTTTCAAAGAGTTGTTTATGTGAGGATTTTATGAGTAATTGGGGTACGAAGCTGTTTGTCAAAATATTTGTAGTGAAGAAAAGAGTATGGTAAATGATACTAGGTTTTTGGTTACTGTTGCACTGTTTACTATGTGCATTGTTATATCAAACCTATATACTAACTGGTCACATATTTATAGATCACCTGATATCGTTTTCAAATAAAGTCTCGTTTCTTCAGTGACCAATTAAACAGTATTTAAGATCAGAAGTGTTATAAGTTAATGGTATATGTTATATTAAAAACATAATAAATAACATTATTGGTGTATATCTTGTAGCTGAAAATACGGGGCGTTTGCACCCCAGTCACGTTTCCAACGGGTTAAAGTTTCTTAACGGTACAAATGAAATGTTTGATTTATTTTAACATATTGACAGCAGCTATATTGCTCTGTGTATTACATAAAGGAGGTGGGTGAAGTGGGGTAAAACTGTCTCTAGGTATTATTATATTTTTCTTCTATGCTTGCTCCACATTATTTTGTTATTAATAAAAACAAAATAATAAACTGTAGTTAGATATAAAAGTTGTCAGGATTCTATTTTTTTATTTTGTAAGTGTTGTCTATGATTTCAAAATTAAGGTATTTTTTAAGCTCATCATAGCTATGTGTACATCACAAAAACCATGTAGGTACGACTCTTTTTTTAAGTAGTTCTGTCCGTCTATATATTTTAAGGGCTAACCTCGGAAATCAAAATAAAATATTAAGGATTAAGTATAAGTGACGCACCGTGGTACGTCAAAAATGAAGCTCTACATCGTGACCTACATATCCCAACAGTTTAAGAGGAAATCTCCAGCAAAATAAAATCATACACAGATCGAATCGAGCACCTCCTTTTTTAAGTCTAACCGACTTAAAAAATAGAATCAAGAAATAAATAAATATCCATTTTGTAACTTTGACGGGACATTCATTAGAAGGCTGGCAAACAAACATACGGCCCGCCTGGTGGTAAGCGGTTACTGTAGCCTATGGACGCTTGCAACACCAGGAGTTATCACGCGCACGTTTCCGACCCTGCAGAAATCTCTTCACACCCTTTTTGAACCTCATATACTAGAACGCTAGGGTACTACAAGTACTTCTAGAGAGTCATCAATGCTACTTTTTAGTCTAAAAATGTATATGAAACCGCTAGGTACAATTAGTTGACCATATCATCATCGTCATCTTCATCAGCCTATAATATCCCACTCTTGAACACAGGCCTCCTTTCACAAATGAGGGTGAAAGGGAATGAGCTCCACCACGCGTGCCAACTGCGGATCGGTGGAGGTAGGCTAGTGGTCAACCTACTGTTGGAATTTTTCAAGCCGCCTAGGAGGCATCCAACTAGCTTAACGACTATCACAATTAAGCGATAACCGGGACCAACGGCTTTACGTGCCTTCCGAAACACGGAAACGCTCGATTTGAAATACCACTAGGCGGTCACCCATGCAGGTACCGACCATGACGGTGGTAGCTGATCGATTAAGAACGGCCAATCATGCTACACCACGAGTTCTTCAGTTGACAGTATAATTACACAAAATCACACACCATCCTTTCTCCCACACACACACACTCAAACAGATCTAATAGCCCAACATCATTACAGCTGACTGCAAGTCATTTGTCACGTCGCGACTTATCGCTACCCTTTGCTTTAGTTAATAGTCGCCGCGATTTGTCGCCGGCTAATGTATCGCGTGCGCAATGCCTTAATGATCTTGTCACATGTTTGTGTCGAGATGTGGCCTATTTTTGGTAAATCTATAAATATATACAGGTCGTTGTTTTGGTCAGCGACGAGCGACTCAGGGTCGATAATACAAATGATACTGGTGCTAAAAAATAAATAAAAAAAAATACTTTATTTTTTTTAAATAATAAAAATAAAAAAATTAAAATTTTGAAAATCATATAATAAGCTAAAGTGTAGACATAATACTCAATGGGAGTACGAGGGAGTAAAGGGGTGGGGCGATGGCGGCTTGCACCTAGCTCTAGTCTGTGCACGTGCCTAGTAACCATACTTTGCAGTAATTTTATTTCAAATTGAATAAGGTATTTCTCAACATATTTACAGTATTTAATGGAATTAAGTCCATTTTTGGGGAATATATATTTTGTACTACCGCTCCTGGGTCGCTTGTCGCCGACCAAAACAACACCATGTATATTTTTTACTGTTTATAGGCCTGTGTTTGACCGCAATCTCACCATGGTAAGTGATGATGGGGCCGAAGGTGGTAAGCACACAAAGCCTACAAGAAACTGGCTCTCAAGTGCAGCTATCGGAACACACCGAAAGGTGCTTGGCGACAGCTTTTCAACTTGAGGGTGATAGCCAGCCAGGCGGGAACTACAAAGTACCCTACCACCGTGCTATGGTTTCCTCACGATGTTTTCCTTCACCGAAAGCTCAAGCTCATTGTAGGATTCGAACCCGGGACCTTCGTCTCGGTATCCGACGTCACTACCACTGAGTTATCATCGCCTAAAAAACATAACTAGTTTTGTAGTTTTTTTTTTAGTGTTTATAATATTAAGTTAGGATTTGTCTATTTGTAACGTACCAATGTTGTTTTGTCCTTATAAGTATACTAGCTGCCCTCTGCTGTTTCACTCACGTTCCCAGGATAATAAATAGCCCAGGAAAATATAGCTTCCTATTTTTCGATTTTTCGAATATGACTGGTAGTACCAGAGGTTAGCCCGTTTAAACAAACAAAGAACTGTTCCGCTTTATTATTATTATAGATAAAGATAAAATAGGACGAAGCGAAAATCAAAATTTTCATCATTGCCTCTGTTTTTATTAGCTTATAATTGGATTCTCTAAAATGAAAGCGACACCCTGATTCATGGCTTTCACAGTATTTTAATTTTCGACATTACAACTCAAGACATGAAGTGTCAGTTTGAGAAACATAAACCCTCTAACAAAACAAAATATAGGACTTAGTCGATAAACAAGCATGCGGCCCACCTGATAGTAAGCGGTTACCGTAGCCATGTGGACGCTTGCAACACACGAAGTATCGCTCACGCGTTACCGACCTTTCCTCCTCCCCAATGAGCTCTGGCGACCTTACTCACGCGCAGGAACACAACATAAAGTTATTTGGCTGCGGTATTCTGTAAGGTGGAGGTACTTCCCCAGTCGAGCTGCTCTTTGAGCGAATAATGCGATGATAGCTCAGTGGTAGTGACGTCGGATACCGAGATGAAGGTCCCGGGTTCGAATCCTACAATGAGCTTGAGCTTTCGGTGAAGGAAAAACATCGTGAGGAAACCATAGCACGGTGGTAGGGTATTTTGTAGTACCCGCCTGGCTGGCTACCACCCTCAAGTTGAAAATCTGTTGCCAAGCACCTTTCGGTGTGTTCCGACAGCTGCACTTGAGAGCCAGTTCCTTCTAGGCTTTGTGTGCTTACCACCTTCGGCCGCATCATCACTTACCATGGTGAGATTGCGGTCAAACACAGGCCTATAAACAGTAAAAAAAAAAAGAATAAACGCTACACTCTCAAGAAAAAGCATGGTCTAGTAAAACTCAGATTTTAATATCCATCACTTTCTAACGCCATACAAAAGAAAGAGACCGTATCTAAAACCTGTGTTTCTTATAAGACAGAATAAGTTAAACTTAACCTTTGCAAGTTACTGATGCGTATCAAATCAAAGTTTATCATTTATAAAACCTTGGTATATTTTTCAAAGAAATATTAATTTGTGATTTGGGCCAATCGGGCGCTTATTGTAATAATAGGAGAATAATAATTATTAATAAGGCTTCGGTGGCTCGTTAGTGATGATGATGTGCGCAGGCGCCGGATTATTGGGCTTTTGTGTTGGATATACAAGTGTGGTGCAAGTGAGATGATAGTTGTGTGAGTACGTGAGAAGAGCGGGTGTAAGTAGGTGTGGGTACAGAGAATTATAATTACACTTGTTTACTATTTTATTAAATCAATTTATATTAAACATATTTTTCTTTTTAATTATCAATAACACACAAATTTAGAGCAAGGAAGAAAAAATACATTTATTATTCAAAAATCTTTGCAATAGCTTAGTTTACGATATTTCTCAGAATCTAATCATTTCATTATGTCTGAGGCATGTATTATTGGACCAGATCAGACCAAGTCTCAAGAATAAATCATGTTAATCGAAAATAAATCTAATCTCATCGGTGCTGGGAGCCAATTCTCATTCACTCGAATTCATCACTCGTTCCAAATAAAGTTCGAACTCGTACTTTTTTCGACTGAAAATCAAGTTAGGTTATTCTGACAATTTCGAAGCCGCCATTTTCTCTTATTTTTCGAGGGCTAGCGCTCGAATTGCTTCGACTGGTCGGGACCGTTCGAAACGTATTTCGAATGCGAACTATCAAACGTCAAACAGTTAGGTTGTCATCTTAGTTGTCATTTGAAAACGTAATGACAGATAAGCCTAAGAATTTCCGTTACGCACAGAAAATATTTTGTCATATTCATTTATAATTATTATACAGGTCGTTGTTTTGGTCAGCGACGAGCGACTCAGGGTCGATAATACAAATGACGCTGGTGCTAAAAGAAATTAAAAAAAAATACTTTATTTTTTTTTAATAATAAAAATAAAAATATTTTTTTTTTGAAAATCGTGTAATAAGCTAAAGTGTAGATATAATACTCAACGGGAGTACGAGGAAGTAAAGGGGTGGGGCGATGGCGGCTTGCGCCTAGCTCTAGTCTGTGCACGTGCCCAGTAACCATACTTTGCGGTAATTTTATTTCAAATTGAATAAGGTATTTCTCAACATATTTACAGTATTTAATGGAATTAAGTCCATTTTTGGGGAATATATATTTTGTACTACCGCTCCTGGGTCGCTTGTCGCCGACCAAAACAACACCCTGTATAAAATTGATTAACTTATGAATTCCGGATATATTAGGATATAATAAGAGTAAAACGTTGTTTTAAATATTTTATATTCATTAAAATCTTTTAAATTTTAATTTAAGATATAACATTATCACGTACGTTAACAAAACGCAATTATCAAGTGAAACGAAACGCATCGTCCAATTTGTATCCATCATAATGGCAACATTTACTCCTTACACTCGAACTTATTTCGAAGGTTAGTTCGATTAGTGCCGAGAATACAGGAATCGAAGAATTGACTCCGCCCCTCGAAATTTTACAGTAGAACTAGAACTCGTAATGCAAGTTCGATTCGAAGGCTAGTTCGAGGGAAGTGAGAATTGGGCCCCAGGTCTCGACTCATACCTGAAAAAGAAAAAAATCTTTCTTTCAAGTTTAATATTATTATTATACTAACTTTTATAATAAACTAAACTCTCTCACCTATATATGAGCCGTTAAAAATATGTGCACATCTGATATATAACAGAGAGCTGAAAAAACCGTCCCACCGCGAACCTACCGCGCAATTTGTTTTTTATCTTTATTTGCCAGAGACCGGACAGTCGTTTTGAAGAATTTGTGGCCGATAGGTAAATTGGAATTGTATTTTTGATCGATGGCACGCTCACTAATGGACGCCGTCGAAAAAAAAACAAAAAACTACCGTAACATACCGACATTGCGCGATGCATTTCGTTGATATGCAAAAACGTTTTTGAAATGGTAATTGGTGGTTTTTTGTATGAATTTTGCTCTTGTTTTATTGTTGTATATAATTTTTATCAGTCAATTTCGTTTATTTTTATTATTTTTATTTAAACGAAGAGTACTAAGTTTTTAAAAATGTTGAAACAAGAAGCAATTCTAACAAGAAAGTAATCATTTTCAGATCTAAAGAAAGAGAAAACATGAAATTGAATCCGGACTTTCTAAGTAAATTAAGGTACTATCTAAAAGTAAGGGTTGAATGTAACAAACAAGAAAAAGCACAAAAAAACTTCATTATCCGAGCATCTATCCGCATGGCGGCCATAAATCATAAAAGGATTAGAGGAAGCGCCCCCGCAGCGCAACGCTGCTACAAATTTGGCATTATTAAAAAAACTCATTTGCAAATTTAGAAAGACAAAGAGATATTAAAGCGATAAACTGAATTATCTTCAATTTGGGTCCCCGGTGGGCGATGAAAAAAAAAACGAACCCTTTTGGCGTTCACTTCAAGTGAGAATAAAAAATTTAATGTTGGACGTTAGGCGCCGAGCGCCGGCCGAGAGAGTCGTTATGTCGTGGGGTTCCATCTACTCTATATAGATAATGGCATATAATAGTGTCTTCATTATAAACTGCATGGAAATATTATTAAACGGGTAAATATTTAATCTATACAGCTATCTGTTGTGATTCAATATAGGACAACTAAATAGAATTTAGGTTATATAATTGGAACTATGAAAAGACAAAAAATAAAAACAATTTAAAAATAAAACTATAACAATTACAAACCTTAATCTAACGAGGCGCTACCAGTAAGCAACGTTCCCAAAATGCTGGCTGCATTGCCACGTTGTTCAGTGCCTAATCTTTGCCCGAAAAACTAAAGTGACTGACATAGCTCAATGAATTAGCAAGCTGAAGTGGTAATGGGCCGGTCAAATCTGCCGCAGAACCGACGGTCGATGGAGCAGACGAGTCTTAGAGTGGAGACCGCGTCTTGGCAAATGTAGTGTGGGGCGCCCCCCAGCCCGATGGACTGACGACCTCAAAAAAGTGGCCGGACTGGGCTGGATGCGGGTGGTAAGAAATTGGAAGGAGTGGCGCGCTCTGGGGAGGTCTATGTCCAGCAGTGGACTTAAAAAAGGCTGATGATGATGATGATGAATTGAAAATACTCTTTTAGATCCACAAAAAATGCTTCGCAGCAGTGTATTATGAATAGATGGAAGAGTCAATTATAAGAGCATAATTAGGGCCAAATTTGAATAATTGAGATATAAGTCTTACTTATATTTACACTCACACTCAGAACATGTAGGCAACTCATGTAACCTTCACGCCATGGTTGGCCCGTCTAACATCAAGTGGGTTTGCAAGATTTGCTAAATTAACTTAGATACAAGTCACATGGGACTGCCAACACCGGACAACTCGGCATGCAAGCGAAACGGGCCTGCGGAACTTTGCAAATTAAGAAAATGTAATTAGTACCAGAGTACCCCCTCTCGTCTCCCCCCACGGACATAATTAAGGCGAATCTTGTTGTAATTTTGACATTTAATTTTTTTCTCCCGCCGTGTCACCTCTCTCCCTTATTAATTAATTTAGAAAAACAGCTCTTAAAATTTAATCTGTGCTTTTCCCATTTTTTTGGTGACGGCTTCTTTTCTTTTTTTTACTTTGCAAGTTAATGAAATTGCCGAGATTTTTGATAGGAGCCCCGGTGTCGTTGACTTTCTTTTTACCTTTTCCGACTTGTGAGTAATGGATTCGTACAATTCTTATTAATTTAAGAGTTTGATTCTTTTGCAATTAGTAAAGTTCTTTTTCGCTTATACCTATTTTAATAAAAATCAGACCTACCTAGTTACTATACGAACGTATAGTGCTAGATGCAGACAGTAAATTAATCTATAATTATAGTTTAAAAAACTGAAAAACACGTATACTATAATCGTATACTAAAAAGTGCCAAATTATTGTATTGTCATCGGTCCTTGACAATGTGCAAAGTTTCTGTTTAATCAAACGTCGACGATGTCTTTAAGTCGATGAAAATTACATACAGATGAAGCTAGCATAGTAGAACATTACAATACATCTGTACCTACAACTTTTACCTATGGTCCATAATAAAAATACTTTGACTTTGAAGCTAATAAAAGCGAGTTAAAAATAATGTCGCCTCAATTTACAAATAAAATAAAAAGATTTGTAGAAACATTACATTAGCAATGTTCCATCCCAAAAACCTGAAGGTATAAATCCTTCAATCCTCCGCACCCACTATCTGTCAACATATCTGGAAAGTTTAAAGTAAGGGTGCGCGCACACGCCCCGTGTAATCCCGCCCTTATCGTGTAAGCTGCTCATCAAGTAGGTGTTAGCTTATATTGTAAACTTGGCTTTATATTGCGCTGTCATTGCGGGAGGTTGGGGTGAAAATTGCTGGGAAATCATATACGTGCTATAAGGTTTACAGACATGGTATTTTTATATTTTAAATATCGTTTAAATAGGTATAAAGAAAGTCTTTATGGCTATTCTGAAAATCAGTGGAAGAATTCGTCATTTTCAAATTTGTTTTGGACTTTTTACTGCAATAACCGAGTGAAAGGTATAAGTTACTCATAAGTAGTTCGTTGAAGCTTGTTTTTTTAAATTGTTTCTTTTTATTTTTTAACCGACTTCAAGAAATGAGGAGGTTCTCAATTCAGTTGTATGTTTTTTTATATGTACCTCATAACTCCGTCATTTATAAACCGATTTGGAAAATTTTGTTGGTCCCATTGTCATCAGTTCAGGATTTGATTACTTTTTAATGTACTTTGAAGTCGGTTTGAGTTTTTTATAAAAAGTTTTTGTATTCGTACAATCGTTTTAATGTTCACTGTTAGTTTGTCTATCAACTGAAATAAAATAATAAGTTGGCTGCCAATATCTGCCAATTTTCATTAAAATAGCTAAGAGCTGACTTCATCAAGTAAGCATTTAATTTTCGTTTACAACAGCTCCAGCATCAAAATAATATTCTAAAACTGCGACTATTCCATTCCAACAGTCACCCAGCCAGCCAGCACCCTCCGTCCACGGTAATGATGTGGCCGATGCGATCTCATCGCAGCTCGGCTTAGATGTCATTTAAATTTAAATTAAGGTATTACATCGTTGTTTTGACTGAGCCGCGACATTTTAAATGCGCATACGTTTGCGTTATCGCGCCGCGCCGCCGCCGCCCGCCCGGCGCTTTGCCTGAACGAGGGTGCGTTTTATACCTCCTTACGTTTATAGTTGTATGGACTGAGGTTTTGTCGTTATGTATGATTGTTGCATTGCTATTGCTTGCATATTTCATATCGATGAATTCGTTGACGAAGATCGTGTTAAGATACTTACTGAAAAGTTATGAAATTTACTCAGCTTAAATCAAGAAAGATTGATTTGATTGTAACAATAATACAATCTTTTATGGTCATTGTAGATGGTATGAAAAATTTATGTTTGATATCTATCGAATTAAATTCAGTGCTTTTAAACACCTAGTTATACCAAGTAATCTACTTTTGGGCGATTTCTCGTGTCCAACAAATTTTTATTTATAATTTATTTTTTGTTTTAATCATGGTTTTGTCTCCTGTTTTTTTCTTATTATACAACGTTCTATCAAGAGTTCGTAACAGTATTTACTTATTTATAAAGTTCCTATACCAAATAACTAAGTATTTCAGTCTATGCAACATAATTATGTTGAACGACTTAGACACCAAACAAACAGCAATTACTCATTCGACCAATAACATGATCCACCCCGGTCTAAGGGACCGACTGCGACGCGGCGAGGTGGTTCCGAGGACCCAATCCCGATAACCGTATCACCGCCGAAACAAATTGAAAATAAACCATAAAGAATGCGCTATCGAGACGGCAACATGTCGCGTCGCTCCATGCGGAAATCGCACTCTTTTATTATTTATCATTGGTTATCTGCGACTTTATTCGCTGAATAGGTTGCGATTTCAATCACATTACGTCTCTGTCTTATATTAATGAATGAAAAGGATAGATAATACATACAGATATACAGTTTGAATTAGTATATGCAATTTGAATTTTGGTGGTGACATTATTCACGATGAAAACGAGGTATTGGACTAATTTGTCGGAACAACATTTCTTATATTATTTTCTTCGTTAGAGATTATAGTAAGTCTAAATCCCCCTTATTACGATGATTTAATGTAAGTCTAGAAAAATCTAGATTTTAAATATATGCCGTAGTCGGGTAAATTAAGAGCCGGGACTATCTTGCAACCTGGGTTTTACCTGTGGTTTTACTAAACTCTTTTTTATTTTACATAGATGGTTAATAAGTTTAGTTTGTATTCAACAGACTCGGCAGATTATTGTATGGGGATGGATGGAACTTATCCTGGGTTGAAGTCGTTTTCTTATTACTTAAAATATCTTCATATTATCGGTAATATATAAAACTCACACGTGTTGCGTCACAAAACCTGACGTCACTGTTTTATTATTTATCCGCCCAGTTAATCCGCGCGGCAATAAATCCGCGCGGACAGCCGCAGCGATCCGCTATTTTTTCACAGAGCGAAAGAATCCGCGGAAAGCGGGAATGAGCGCCAGATTAGGCACGGATAAGTCCTTGTTATTAATGGACCCGAGATACACACGACAAAATGGATAACAAATGGTTGTGACCTCGCTTTTTTTCGCTGAAGGTGAATTTGTTTATGGCGACAGTTTTGCGGTTTTATAGGTTGACAAGAAAATATTCTGATCTGAAATTGTTATGTACACACTAATCAATATTTATCGTGTATTAAATAAACAACATACACGTAATATATTTAAATGTATTTAATACATATTCGTAGTGATGTTCAGAGTATAGCCGTGGTCATATGCCACTTTGCTCTAAAGCTATGATCGCTTACTACTGTTAAAATGTATTGTTTTGTTAGAGTAGGTGGCATATGATATGATGATTCCTTAGTGGATGCCTCCACTATATAAGGTATCTTTGTGCAAAATTTCAAATCTCTAGGTCCAGCGGTTTGGTCTGCGCGTAGATATATCAACAATAAGTTTATCATTTTATATATTAAGATTGGTTATGAATGTTTGTGGTGAGTTTTTTACCGTTAGCAGGATTTGGATTAGGGTTAGATTTAAGAGTAAAATATCCTACCCGTAGTTAAAAAAGCTTCGCATCAAGATAACCATTAGTGGTACAAGGAAGATTAGAAGTTCAACGTTCCCGCGGCCGATCACCCACAAGATGGACAGACCTCATAAAATCATCTACAAGTCGTTCCCTTCGTGAATGTACACGCAGTGCCGCGAATAGAGAAAGATGGAGAAGTCTCGCAAAAGCCGCAGCAAACTCATCAGACGATCCATAACCACGACCAATCCGCCAGGAGAGTACGACTGAGAAGAAGAGTTATCCCACCAAAAACATTTTTATGTAAAATTTTGCCAAGACATATGGCTCGCACTGTCAAAAAGATATCAGATCTCATGTAGAGCCAAGCTTATAACTATATGCACTTACTCTACAAGCCCTAACTTCACAAACTCTACACACCGTAGTCAAAATATGTGGCTTGGCCGTTTCACTAAGTTGGAGTAAGGTGTAAAATGTATTTTTGTTATACAATAGTTCTTGTATTAGGAAAGGGTACTAAATCATCTAATTCTTACACTAACTGTGACTTTCACAGTTATAATGATATCCTAGAACAAACGACACTCATTCCTTAATTGAAATTAAATTTTAAAAAGGTTCGTTTACATACATCGCTTTCACAACAACCTGAGTCAAGTTGCTCTCTTACCCTTACAATCACATTCCACCATCAATCTCATCACAACACGGCAAGGTATCATAACACGTCAATAAAACATAATAATACAGTCTCGTAAGCAAGTCCGGTGGAATGGCACAGCGATCCTGAGTGGGGCGTAAAACTCTCCATCGTAAAAATGTTCGCTGACGCTGGCGTATCCTTATTATATTGTTGCGTTGTGCGCGGCTGAATTTCAGTCTTAAGATTTATGTAATTCGGATGTTTTTAGTTTGATCTTGATTGTGTGACAATATATTATTTACTTTTTTGTGTTATTGATTTGGGGCGATTTTTTCTAGATCTATTTTCTTTTTTTTATAAGTATGTACAGTACCTAGTACCCTAGTATACTATACTTTGGCATATGGCTTACCGATGTACCTGCGCAGAAACATGATCAAAGCGCGGGAAATGCTATTGGTCGGCAGCTGCCGACATGTAAGCGCGCGCCGTGCGGAGGGGCGTGACTTGCGAGTGAGACGGAACTAACAGCTGCAGTGTATTATGAAACTTATAGTAGTAATCTAAGGTTGATTGTAAGTTTTAAGCATTTTTTGGTTAGTCTTCGGGGCCATATTCACGACGCGTCATATTAGTTAGGGCAATTCATTAAAGAGATTTATAAAAATAATGTTATTAAAGTAACTTATAAAAAAATTACCAACGTTTTTACAGTCCTGTGAAAAAGACAGTAATTCTCATTCTATTAATACGTTAATCACTATTTAAACCTACATCATAAACAATTTATTTAATTCCAATATAAAAATCATTTACTATACAAAGCGAGTGAATGGCCGCATATCTGTAAGCGCAGCTAGAAAGCGCTTCAGCCGCTACATTGTTACGCACTCAGCTGAAAACTTTTCCAATAACATCGCTTCGCTACTGGACGTGTATCGATACACTCGCGGACACATTAAATAGTAGGTAAACTTTAGATTTCCTTACATAAGATATTTATTTATTAATAATGCTACCTACATAATAGTCAACTATTTATTATAATTCAATTATCTTGAAGAATGTAGTTATTTTATTTAAAATATTTATGTCCACAATTAACCCCATGTTTACACTTTTTAAGCAAATAGATTTTTGCATTTCATTTCAGCGAAATAAAAAGGAAAGAGAAATGCAGGAAAAAGGCTAATTAAATTACAATTTTTAACTAACTAATAATCGCCTGACAACGCTTAGGAGATTTTTAATGCATGTCAAAATTAGTTTTGAAATGAGTTAAGATTCTCATATTAAGGAATAGCACTCATTGGCTAATAATTTTATAGGATAGGTCGTCTTATACTATTTTTTATACCAACCTAAATATCTACCTACTAGTAAATCATACCCAATTTTACTTTATCTCATCAACTGTCTTTACTAGGTTAAAATGTAGTTTTTTTTAACACTGACGTTTTTAAAATAAATATCAAAACGAATCTTATAAAAAATATCTAGCTAACACGTTCCTTTTTATTTTGTTGTGTCACGTATATTCTCTGCCACCAGTGTACTACACACTTACCTGCCAATGCTACCAAGTTATTGCAATATCGATGTCCTCGTGTGGAGGGTACTGATGTCATTTATAAAATATGGCGATGTTGTTATAAAATAATATTGGTACCAATTTTAATGCACTTGAGTGTATCTATCGGAACTTAAAATATTACAAAATTGTGGAGCCTGGAAATGTACCGCATTTTATATAGAGAACAATAAGAATAGTTTTTTTTCGGCCCAGGTGTTTTTGTACGACTACGACGCCTGATGGTAAGCGGTTACCACCGTTGCTGACAAACAATAATCCGTATTTACGCTGTTAGGCTAAGAGGTTCCAAGTCTTTATTATGAAATCATCCACAAACCATAATCAAGTAGAAAAGAAACAATAACATAATAACGATAACAGAATCGATTATATCAATCGCTCGGCTAGGACCCGAGCGTAATATATATTCATGAATCGATGTCGGCGCGGAATCGTATGGCATTGAGTCGGACGGCCGTAATATCGATATGATGGCACATCGGATTTTCATGTTCGCGATATACGCTTATAGCATCAACCTTTTTTTATAGACCATTGGTTGTTGGAATGAATTTTATGAAAAATATCGTTTTATGTGTAATAATTCAACGCAAAATTAACGATGTAATGCGAAGGAATAATTCACATATTTATTTATAAATAACTAGCTGTCCCCCGCGGTTTCAACCGCGTTCCTATGTCCTTCTCCATACCATAGGCTATCTGCATGCCAAATTTCATGATGATCCGTTGAGTAGTTGAGGCGTGAAGACGTATCAAATAAACAAACTCTCTTTCGCATTTATAATATTAAGTTAGGATTAGGATAAGTGCATGGTTCTGGTTCGTTTTAAGGAATGAGTAAAGTACTTACTACTACTGTTTAATAAGTTCCCTCCTGTTTAACAAACTTCACAAAAATGAATGAATTAAGACCGTTTTAGTACAGAAGACCAATAATGAATATTTAAAATTAAAACTGTAGCGCGCGCTCTTGGAGGACGCATATTAAGTAATAATATGTGTCCTCTTAATATCTTAGTATATATGTCAAAATCAAAATCAAAATCAAAAAGTCATTTATTCAGTTTAGGCCTTAGTAAGGCACTTATGAACGTTATGATGTATTTGTTAATGATGCATAACTTATGTATTATATGTAGATATACCTATCCACCCCACGTTTTCATCTGATATATCTGATCCATCCCTTATTTTACCCCCAAGGGAATGAATTTTGAAAAACCTTTAGTAGCCCTAGGTACTCAAGGAATATTTTCTGCAAATTTCAAATCTCTACGTTTAATTTGTGCGTTGTCTCTGTCAGTCAGTCTATCAATAATTTAGTCTATCATAGTAAGACAGTCTATCAGTAATTCAGTCTATCAGTAAGTAAGTCTATCAGTAAGTCAGTCTATCAGTAAGTCAGTCAATCAGTAAGTCAGTCTATCAGTAAGTCAGTCTATCAGTAAGTCAGTCAGGAAGGCAGACATAGTCGTCACGTACGGTTTTATACGTATAAGTAAAGCTATAACTAAAGAACTGCATTGATATCAAAATCGATAATCCCAATAAATAGTCAGCCATATTCTGTCAGAAGAAGCAATATCGATACAATAGTAAGTTAAACTACTATTCGGAACATCGACTCGTTACCGATGTTACAACGATAACACAACGATAATGAAACGATACGTATGCGGGACGCGCGAACCTTTATTATTATTTCCACATATTGACTTTGCGTTGTCTATCCAACCCCCCTTGGGGGGTGCTCGGAGGCACGGTGGGGTGTGGTGGGGTGAGTGAAGATGTAGTCGCGAAGTAGACACATGTAGCGGTCCGAATCGATAGCGGCTAATGCGTTTAGGATTGGCTAGTTGCTTGCAATATCTGTTTTGGCTTAAAATTGTATTTAAACGTGGTATTTGATATGATATTAATTTTGGGACGAAGGAATTCCTTTTCGGTTAGTCATCAAGACGATTTTTGTTTACCAAATCATGATGTTTTTAACCGACTTCAAAAAAAAGGAGGAGGTTCTCAATTCGAATGTATTTTTTTTATTTTTTTTTATGTTTGTTACCTCATAACTCCGTCATTTATTAACCGATTTGGAAAATTCATTTTTCATTTGAACACACATGGGTACACTTCCCATTTGGTCCCATTGTCATCAGATCAGGATTTGATTACTTCTTAGTGTACTTTGAAGTCGGTTTAAGGTTTTTGTAAAACAGTCCAATTATTATTTAATTTTTTTCTTTCAATTGACATGTGTTTCGTAATTTATACACACACTAACCCTAACACACCTATAACCTAACAGTTTATTCGTGAAACCATTTTCCATATCAAATTATCGGATAGTAAATATAGATTCCATAAACAAAAATAATAATCCAATAACTAAACATTAATCTAATCAAAAGAGTTCTACTATGTCCAAAGGTTCAAGCAGCCTATGTGGTCACCACCATATTAAGTGCTAGCTTAATATTTTTATCCGAAATATACAACGATTATAATAATAAAAGATAAAGAATAATAATACGAATAGAAGTGTATCGCAATGGAATATTGAATAACGCGAGATAATACAATATCGTTCTGGTGTCGCGTCTCGCCGCGAACATGGGCCGCGCGTGTCGCTAACTGTCGCACGGGATACGGCTGCTGTGGAGTCGATGTTGATTAAACATTTTTATTTTTTACGATTGGTCTTTTGATCCTGCCCATGTATAAAGATGTAAATTGCAACAGGCAGATTTAAGGTACGTTATGGTATGGAGTGTGTCTGCTGTGAACTCGAAACTCAAATTACGATGTAGAAAATCTTATAGAATAATATTGGTTAAAGAAGTAAAATATATATTTGTGGTTAAAAAATCTGTCGTGAAAATATCGCGAGTAATTTGAATTAGTGTAAATTTTTATTTTATTCAATAGTTTTGTAAATACAACTTCCTTTGGTGAAAAATGACCGCCAAACTTTTTCCATTTTAAATTAAGAAAAGGTAACAAGTAAATCCACTTATGTACTTCAAAGATTTACTAAATATATATCTGTCTGAGCTCAAATTTGAGTCCCAAGATGGTGTATTCTTCACAGTACCGGAGTTAATAAAAAATATAAACCTTAATGGCTCCTCCACATATTTCTCTATTCTAAACTCAAGACATCCCGTGCCGCGTCGCCGGCTCATATGAATAATGTTCTATCGATTGTGTCCGCGTGATGGTGCCGCTTAGACAAAAGTAGGGGGTACTGGGGTTGTAAGGGGGGGAGTAATATGCTATATTATACCTATATTCACGCTGTTTGGTCTTGGAAGAGAAGATGATCTGGATTATATGTTATGAGAATACTGTCAAAGCTTGTATAAAGATAATAGAAAGAATACTCTAATATAAGAAGGTTTTTATTCTTCCTAATATCTTTAAAAAACTTAAACTTAGCTTTTGATAGTACGGCATGGAAAATGTAATATAAAACTGTATTGTGTACCATATTAAAATACTTTAAGATCGTTATTTCATTGTTTAGATTAAAATAATACGATGGAATATTAATTGTTCTAATAAAAGCGTTTAACAGTAAATCAAGCAGTAAATGTATACATGTACAGACGCGAACTTTAATTTTAGGGTCTAATTATAAGGTTAAATATCGTATAACAAAAATATACTTTATTTAGCATGTAAGTTTGGTAACTTTTTTATTACCAGCAGGGCAACTGGTCTCAAATATCGCATTATTATTATTCAATTTTCAACCTTATTGCACTATTCTTAGAATATATCTAGGCAATAGGTGACTGTATAACCAGAAGCTATCTCTAACTAATTAAGATTAATATTTAATCACTTATCAATCTCAATACAAAAAACGCAACAAACAGAACATGAAATCAATTAAAATACGAGAGTGACCAGACCAGTGGCCATGGGTACATACGTGGAAATTAACTGCCAACTAATATTACCAGCGTCATATCTTAATACCATCTGGCATTAGGGATGTTCTAGTATCGATATTCGTGACCGAAAGATTCGGACATTCGAAATTTGAATCTGGTTTGGGATTACGACAATCTCATTATTAATTGAAATTGAAACCAGAATTGTTTCGAACTGTGCGGGCTAAAAGGAGTTTTCTTCCGCGGACGCTCGGACTGTGGAATGAGCTCCCCGCCGTGGTTTTCCCAATGGAGTACAGCATGGGGTTCTTCAAAAAGGGTGTGAAGCGGTTTCTTCAGGGTCCGCAACGCGCGTGTGATACCCCTGGTATTGCAAGCGTCCATAGGCTACGGTAACTGCTTACCATCAGGCGGGCCGTATGCTTGTTAACCACCTAAGTGGTATAAAAAAATAATTAAGTACCTATCAAGGCTATTTTAATATGTTACTATACCCACGAAATCCTACTGCTACATCTTTTTTCTTTCTCACAGTTTCATTTAGGTACTGATTTATACACATTAGGTACTCCTAATCCTACAAGATTAGGTTTTAGCTTTCCTATTATGTATTTATTAACTTAATATATATATACTGTATTTACTATTTAAGTAATTACTATTTTTTGATGAAAAGACATGTCGTGAATGTAGTATTGATTTGAAAATTTGAACCAGTCTCCATTTTTACAGAATCTATGAAGAGATTACAGATTTCGTAGCTTAAACTAACCCCAAAAATAAAATTATCGTATTCGTTACAAAAAGAAACAAAATAATAATAGTATCCGAACTAAATATCTTATCTGTGACATCCCTAGTTCTAATATATCACTCGATAGGCATAACACGGACAATCTGTCCATCTGTCCATCCGTCAGACGCTTGACAAATGAAAGCGTCCGCCGTCTCATCGGAGAAATTAAATACCGCCGATAATTATCTACCTACATCCAAATAAATCTCTAAATCTATATCTAAAAGGATTAAATTCGAACACCAATAATATAATTAGTTACAACCTTTTTACCGTTTATAAATTCGTCACATTTAATTGTTGAAAGTCATAAGTTTGAAATATATTGGTAATTGAGAATCGATTTTATTTGTCGGACGGTATAGTTCATATTGCAGTGTGTTACAGAGATTGAATTGTCGTGTCAGAATGATAATAATTTTAGGCGACAAGGCGGAATGCCGTTCGGTAGCTGCTGACGATTTCATTAATGACATTAGATATACCTAATGACTTTTTAAATCGACTTGTTCGGGAGCAAAGCGCGCGTGATGGAGCCCATTCTACACGACGCCGACGGATTAGCTTGTTCATTTTAGTTGGACGGTATTTTTTTTAATCCAGTGAGGAAATTTGGTATAGGTATTAATATTGTAATATAGTATGGAATATATCTTTGTATTTGAATATACTGGGTGTTGTTTTGGTCGGCGACAAGCGACCCAGGAGCGGTAGTACAAAATATATATTCCCCAAAAATGGACTTAATTCCATTAAATAATGTAAATATGTTGAGAAATACCTTATTCAATTTGAAATAAAAATTACCGCAAAGTATGGTTACTAGGCACGTGCACTGACTAGAGGTAGGCACAAGCCGCCATCGCCCCACCCCTTTACTCCCTTGCACTCCCGTTGAGTATTATGTCTACACTTTAGCTTATTACATGATTTTCAAAAAAAAATATTTTTTATTTTTATGATTAAAAAAAAATAAAGTATTTTTTTTATATTTTTTTTAGCACCAGTATCTGTTGTATTATCGACCCTGAGTCGCTCGTCGCTGACCAAAACAACGACCTGTATATATTTGTGAAGCGCTCGTGGTGTAGCTTGATTAGCCGTTCTTAATCGATCGGCAAAGTTAAGCTACGCCTGTCGTGGTCGGTACCTGGATGGGTGACCGCCTAGTGGTATTTGAAATCGAGCGTTTCCGTGCTTCGGAAGGCACGTAAAGCCGTTGGTCCCGGTTATCACTTAATTGTGATAGTCGTTAAGCTAGTTGGATGCCTCCTAGGCGGCTTGAAAAATTCCAACAGTAGGTTGACCACTAGCCTACCTCCACCGATCCGCAGTGGACACGCGTGGTGGAGTATTGCCCATTCCCTTTCACCTTCATTTGTGTGCAGGAGGCCTGAGCTCAGCAGTGGGACATTATAGGCTGATGATGATGATGATGATATCTTTGTAATAAAATAAAGGAAACATTAAAGTTGAAATTACCTATGTTTGTATCTGGCTCTCCATCTCATCTCATCTCACTAATCTCACTAATATCTCACACAGTTTGTATATTTGTGAGTTTGGATGTTTGTATGTACCTTAATCACGCTGCAATAACTCAACGGATTTGGATGAACTTTGGCACACAAATAGAAAATATATTCCCTGAGTACGAGGGTGAAACCGCGGGGCGCAATTAGTAGCTGATATTTTTGGAAGCATTTCATATGTGAGTGACAGTGAAGGTTTACCTATATTTAAGAGCCAAAGAATATTTTAAGTTTTATAACACTTTATTACCACATGATTTACAATATACAAAAGCAAAATATTAAAGAAAGTGCTACAATGGGCCGCCTTATCACTTAAAGTGATCTCTGCAAGGCAACCTTTAGGCAACTTAGGTCTGCATTTGAAGACAATTTCACGATAAATACATAGTTATAATGAATGCCAAATTTATCGATTATCGATACTTTTGCCGAGAACAAATGACAAGGAACTCATATCGATATTTGACAGTAAATCACTAGTGTGCGATATATCTGTGAATGCATCTATATGCAAACTACTCACACTTCGCACAAGGTAATGTTGTTAGCGAAAGAATGTTTATAAATTGATATACAGGTCGTTGTTTTGGTCAGCGACGAGCGACTCAGGGTCGATAATACAAATGATACTGGTGCTAAAAAAAAAAAAAAAAAAGTTTTGAAAATCATGTAATAAGCTAAAGTGTAGACATAATACTCAACGGGAGTACGAGGGAGTAAAGGGGTGGGGCGATGGCGGCTTGCGCCTAGCTCTAGTCTGTGCACGTGCCTAGTAACCATACGCGGTAATTTTATTTCAAATTGAATAAGGTATTTCTCAACATATTTACAGTATTTAATGGAATTAAGTCCATTTATGGGGAATATATATTATGTACTACCGCTCCTGGGTCGCTTGTCGCCGACCAAAACAACACCCTGTATTAACATTCTTACTCTGTGTGTATCACTATTCTAATATTAATAATATCAATATAGCTGTCAGATGCTCAAAGTAAATCTTACAAGTGCGTAGATCGATTAGATAAATCGTGTGACTCCCTGATACAGATCTGTAGCGGTTACGTCACCATGGGAATATTCATAATTGACTTATAAGACTTACTCGACATGATTACTTGACGTTTGAGAATGCTTTTTATGACGTTTAGATAAGATAGTGTTTTGAAAATCGATGTATTTTTGCTATGATTGTAGATAAACTTTATAGTACTTTTTAAGCTTTTGCAAACTAAATTCATTCATCCACTCGTGACCAAGATCAATGTAACTTGGTCGAAACATCGAGATTAGTCAAAATCACAGACACAAATCTAAAAAGATAACGCAAGTCCCTCCATACGTATGAAAACCAAGCGTGTAACTTTATGCGAGTTCCCTGTCCGCGCGAAACAGTTTCAAAAGAAGAACATTGTGCCCAATTTTTGAACAGATTTTGACACTCGAAGTACATACACTCGCGTCATATATTTAGATATAATCTGTGGTCAAAATCATAGTCTGATAATAATCTGAGACCCGATACATTAATATAACGAGAAACTTGATTTTTGACCATGTTCTCATCGTGGAAAGTGATGATTTATCCGAAGGTGGTAATCACACAAAGTCCCTTCAAAAAATACTGGCTCTTAAGTGTAGGTGTCGGAACACACCGATAGGTGCTTGGTGACAGATTTTCAAATTGAGGGTGGTAGCCAACCAGTCAGGTACTACAATGCTATATGTCCTTCTAAAGCTCAGTAGAACCCACGACCATCACAACCACTGAGCATTTATCGCCTTAATTACTTATTGTTGTATAAACTCAATAAATGTTTTAAAACATCTCGGAGCGAGTTAAACGGGTGCGGATGAATTACAAAGTGTCGGTTTAATGGCGACGCGGTTTCGGTTATAGCAACATTAATTATAATATTAATTATTAGCTAACTCGTGTCCCTTCCCTACCCTTGAGGGACGTGACTGCGTCCTTTGGTACTGACTGCACGACAAATACGCATTTTTACGCACTCACAAATATTATTGTAAATGATGAAGTTTGAATCTTTAGACGTTTGTGCCACACGCATCAACGGTTGAAGGCATTTTGGTGAAATTTGGCAAACAGATAGAATATGTTTTGGAAAAACACATAGGATAGGTTTTGTCCCGGAAAAACATTTAATCACTTAGCAATGCGGGTGAAACTGCGCGATAGAAACTAGTTACCAATATTTTAAAAAAACCTGTCACTTTTGGGTATAGGTAATAATACCCAAAAGTGTAGGCAAAAATGTCGATCCTAAGACCCAAATTTTACTCAAGATATGTTTAGTCCCAACCTGACATGACGTGGTGAGGATTATCGGCATCATTCGGGTGTACAAGACCATCCCTGGCTACATATTTTTCTACAGGTTCTAAGGCCTGCTTTCTAGCCAAACGTTATACCGATCGACTACCAAGACGCATTTTTTTGATAATGAATGTTTATCAATTTTAACCTTGTAATAGAAAACTGTAATACTTTTTGTTATTTGAAATTAAGCGATGAAAAAGGTTAAGTAATCATAAAAATTATGCGATGGAATTAATTAGAAAAGTAAAAAAAAAAACAACTTACCTTCAACCTACATAAGGCCTACCACATAATGACAACCGAATAAAATTACAACCAAAAGGAAATTTTAATTGTATTCAAGTAACGTCTTAAATAATAAGCCCACAATAAAAGCTTCAAATCTCGCCGATCAACAGTAATTGCTTCTGCGGACCGTACTTTAAACTGACGCATAAGCCCGAAGACGCGAGCGACATCTGTCGACGTAATTGAGGGATTAGGCAGATAATTGAAAGTGAGCGAGCGAAACAGACATACACAACTTTAGTAGGCGCGAAAGAGACACCCGCGATCACTCAGCGCCGCTTCTAAACGGAACGGTTAACAACGTGTCTTCTTGTATATTGTATTATCTTACGTTTTATGCCCTATTAATCTTGCTTGACTGCGGATTGGCGTCTGTTATACGATAGGCGACCTTAACGGTTAAGTGTTAAAGTTCATTGTAGTTCGCAGATCGTTTCATGTATAGGGTGTTTGGTAATAAATAATTGTTTGCGCGCGTAAAACTGGAGTGTTGTCGTTTATTCGGCTGTCAGAACTCGGGGCTGTCTCGTATTGTTTTATTTGAAGACATTGTTAAAGGTAATCTGGGATAACGAGGCGCCTGCAAGTTGAATCGGCGTCGCTCGTAAACACCTTGTCAACATTGACAAATACCTCTTGTCTTCTTATTTACGCCATGCATAATATTTAATTTAAACTAAGTCACAAATTTTTGGGAATGTTTTTGAGAGAGGTAGAGCGTAGCGTTAATTCGCTCAAAGAGCAGCTCGACTGGGGAAGTACCTCCACCTTACAGAATACCTCAGCCTAATAACTTTATGTCGTGTAAAGTTGTGTTCCTGCGCGTGAGTAAGGTCGCCAGAGCTCATAGGGGAGGGGGGAAAGGTCGGTAACGTGTGAGCGATGCTTCGTGTGTTGCAAGCGTCCATATGGCTACGGTAACCGCTTATCATCAGACGGGCCGTATACTTGTTTACCGACTTAGTCGTATAAAAAAAAACATCTATACATATAAAAAGACAAGCTAATGGACTGATTTATCAACGCATAACCTACACCGCTGGCGTTAGATATTAAATATTTTGCACAGCAGGTTCCCCTAAAAATGTTAAGCAATTCTGGATGGGTATTTCTAAATTAAATCCCCAAAGGAGTAAAATAATCGCAGGTGAATCCGTGAGGCGGAAACCTAGTTAAGATAAAAGGCATTTATTCAAATAGACCTTCGCAAGCACTTATGAAAAGTCTAACTCTAATACTCTAATACCGGTTCGGAAGTTTGCATTTGCTGAGAAGAGCCGGCAATAAACTCAGCAATTACTCTTTTCAAAACAAGCTTAGACTCATTACATAATATTTACATTCTAATCGCACTGACAACAATTGCTTACCACTTTTGAATTTAGGGCACTTATGGAGGTCAAAGCTGCTGAAACCACTAGTTCGAAAGTCGGCCTTCAACTGAGAAGAACAGTTACGAAACTCAGAAAGGTCATAAACAACTTTTTTCAATGATAACTTTTATGTTTCGAATCAAAATACAATGAATTCAAAAATTTCACAAAGTCAGTGAAGTAAATAAAGCCAAATCATTATTAAATATAACACTATGTATAAGACGAAAAAACTTATTTTTCTCACGCATAATTCACAGATCATAGAGACAAAGTCGATTATATAAATTAATAAGCAATACAGTTAAATCAAATCGACTGCCAACTCGATTATAATAATTCGATTGATACGGAAGTGTCACTCGATACATGACATATTGTTAATTAAAAAATATATATTTTAATTCATCGCCTACCATCGAGACGAATTGAGCAGTTAATTTTAATCTCGCCTTATTTTGATGATATTATGTTTTTTAATCCACAATTTATGTATTATGTTTTAAGTGCGTAAAGCGTTAATTATTTGGCAATAAATTTGTATTAAAGTTTGATTGATTATAAAAGCATTTTCCAAGTAGGTTTAGAGAAATATAATTGTCAAAAGTCTAATTATCTTTCTACTACTACCATAATCAAATTGTGTGTGTATGTTGGTACAGTAGTACCCAACTGATATGGCGCGTCGTGCATCTTCGTTCGCACAGAAAAGAAAGTATGGCCCCGAATATTAACGAAAGAATACTTAAAACTTACAATCAACCTTAAATCACTTGTATAAGGTTCATAATACACGGCAGCTGTTAGTTCCGTCTCACTCGCAAGTCACGCCCCTCCGCACGGGCGCGCTAACATGGCGGCAGCTGCCGACCAATAGCGTTTCCCGCGCTTTGAAATTGTATCTTCTTCGCAGGTATATAGGTAAGCCATATCAATTGGGTACTACTGTAACTCAATGACAACGTAATGCCTGGACGAATCAGGATAAAATTAAAAACCTATTATTATTATTGTAAATTGTTATTAATATTTAAATAATTAAAAAAAACAATAAGCAAAAAATATTTAAACGTAAATATTACAAAATATTCTCATTCAAAAATAGTTATAAAATATAAATGATTACGCCTTATAAATATTAGCAGACAGTTTGCTACAAGGAATTTAGAGAAGACTGCTACGGTGGTGCTACGTCATGCTACGAACCGCTACGGATTGCTACGAGCGCTAAATACAATAATTATTTTGACAAATATATGACCGTTTCTCGCTATTTTGGTCCACATAATGTAAATTCAATACTTTTTAGGGTTCCTATAACTAAGACTTAGTTTCATTATTATTTTCCGAAATCTATCGTGTGGTACTCAAAATATCACCTCCCTTTCCAACCAAACCCTTTCACATAACATACAAACAGAAAGGGACACTTAATTCAACTATACTTGTACTTGTTCATATATCGAGGGTAGGTACTCGTAGGTAGGGCGGGCGGCTGGCGTAGGGCGGGGGCGGCGCCCATAAAAATGCAAATGTCGGTGTCGACAGGGGATTTCATTGTATCAATCACACGCTGCTTATTATTGCGGGATTTGGCGCGGATCCTACACGTTTATTGTTTTCAAGAGGATGCTGCGGATTTGGCGGATCTTTTTTGGAAGATTTGATGTAATTGAATCGGGTTACTATTGGGTTTTTATATGCTTTTGTGGATTAGACTCAAAATACGATGTGTTAGTTCGGATAAACCTGCTTAGTCTATACCTAACTATCCTAGTTTAGGCATCAGTTACAATAACACTTATCGCTATTTACTTATTAAATGTTCCAGTCTTCTTTGTTTTTTATGCCACCGGGATACGCAAATTTATATAATTTTTAATGTAGATTATATGAGATAGTGAGGAGTGAATGAGATGATATTGTTGGCTTCACATCTGGACATAATGTTACTTGTGGAGGCTGGTCTGCTTAAGTTTGCCATTTATTTATTTACTTATTACATATAGATTCAGTCTACTTTGTAGTTTTGCCGCCGCGCCGGGGCACGCAATTGTTGTCAGTGCGATTAGAATGTAAATATTATGTAATGAATCTAAGCTTGTTTTGAAAAGAGTAATTGCTGAGTTTATTGCCGGCTCTTCTCAGCAAATGCAACCTTCCGAACCGGCATTAGAGTATTAGAGCAGACTTTTCACAAGTGCCTGCGAAGGCCTATTTGAATAATTTTTGATTTTTTTTTTAATGCTTATATGTATTGTTTCCTTACTATCTGGCAACACTAAGCCAGTCGCTATTGTGTAGCTGCGCAATGAGTGTTACTTTTTGATGTTAGGTCATCTATTATTAAATATTTTACATATAAATACAGTTCTTAAACGTTTATGTAGGTTTAATTTATATCAGCACCCTACAGATATTAGCGAGATGAGATGGGTCTCTTTTTTCATCGAGCAAAGCGGACAAAACCGCGGGCAACAACTAGTCTTAAATACATCGGTTCACCGCATGATGAACTGACATATTAATATTGATGTATTGCCTAATACTAATCATACAACAAAACCTTCTGTCATACAAACAAACAAATCTGTTATTAGTAGTGTGGGGTGCGCACTATTGTGATGGTAATGAGGCGGCAGTTGCGACGCGCGGACACGCGGCGCGGCGCGGCGCGGTCGACACGCCTACGGTTCATACGTTTGGAGAATTATATTAATATTTGTTTATAATTGTATGTTTAGTATATTATTTAATAATAAATATACACAACACAGTAAGAGGCAGTATTTGTATTTGGTAATTTTGTGAAATTCAATTAAGAGAGGTAGAGCATAGCGTTTATTCGCTTAAAGAGCAGCTCGACTGGGGAAGTACCTCCACCTTACAGAATACCGCAGCCTAATAACTTTATGTTGTGTAAAGTTGTGTTCCTGCGCGTGAGTAAGGTCGCCAGAGCTCATTGGGGAGGGGGGAAAGGTCGGTAACGCGTGAGCGATACTTCGTGTGTTGCAAGCGTCCATATGGTTACGGTTACTGCTTACCATCAGGCGGAACGTATGCTTGTTTACCGACTAAGTCGTATAAAAAAAAAAAAAAAAAAAAAAAATGTTTTCAACTTTTTTTAAACTTAATTTTCTACTCCAGAGTGATCAGTTTTACAATATTCGTATAATATTGTTGAGGAAATTTATAAAAACTGAATATTTGTGTTGATATTTCAGACTTCTACGTATTTTAATAATTCACGAATAAACTTATTGTTTTTTTTTTTGTACATCACAACATTTTAAATATTGGACCAAAAACCCAATTTGTGCAGTTTCAAAACATTCTCAAAAATAGAAAGAAATAGAAGTAAAAAAATACAAAAGATTCGACCGGATCGAGGATCGAATGTGGGATCCACTGGGCTATCGCTTATGCTGCAGTAAAATTACAAATTTTTCCCGTACCTGGGTCACCGAGCGTTGCTTGACACTCGGAAAAACGCGTTTTCCGCATTTTAAGCCCCCAAAAACCTCCATATAGTAAATGTTATTGAAATGTTTAGAGCTGGTTTCGAGATCAAATAATGCTCCTTTAAAAGTATAGAATATACAAATATCACCCGTTTAATAGGATATAATAACATTAAATAATAACAAATCGCATATAGAAACTCATTTTCCTATTTTTATGATTCTACAGTAAGCTCCTAACTCCACTTTCACCACCCAGAGATCAGCTGTGACCAAGCTGTGCGGTAAGCTGTGGTCATGATTGATTTCACCACACTCTCACACACACACACACTCACAGCTGCGATGTGAGGGTTGTTGACAGAGGGGTAGTACAGAAGAATTAACTAAAAATCCAACGCGGCTTTCAATCTTTACGGATTGTTGCATTGCGGAATGGAAAATCTGTTTATTATACTCGTGAAAGGTTTTAATTCCACTTTCTAAAGTTTATTTTTTTATACCACTAAGGTGGCAGACAAGCATACGGCCCGCTGGATGGTAAGCGGTTACCGTAGCCTATGCACACACGCAACACCAGGGGTATCACTCGCGCGTTGCCGACCCTAGAGTAAAACCTTAAGTTAATTTTATTGGATAGTAGTAAAAAAACTGATTAAAAACACTATCGGTTTTGTCATAAAGAAAAACTCAATGGTAACTTGTGGTTAATTCTTAGTTTTAATTTACCCAAAAAGACGTTGCCAAAAATTCCCATTAATTTCATTCGCAAAATTATCTATCCCAAATAAATACGCAATAAAATCAATGTACTTAATTAACAGGCAATAAATAAGGCGATAGTAAACGATAGTACTGACTACTGAACCCTAAAAATGCGTCGTTAACGCGAGCCAATCAATTAGGGGTCCGTAGAGCGGCTGCTTGCGCCCCACGACGCTCCAACCGCCCACGTGTGGGCGCCCTAACGACCTTATGGACAACTGTGCAAATTGTAATATTGCATTGACTAGCTTAGATATTCTCTTCGATAAAATATTGCCGTAAAAATGTTACAAAAATAATAATATTGGGTATTTGAAATTTTTTGGTAATTTTGGCTAAACTACTCAAGTTATCGATTTGGAAATTCTAACTAGCACAGCTTTCGGAAATCATTAACAAAAATTCTTAAACAAACTTAGTTATGCGACAGTTTTTACTAGCATATGGTTATACTGTGGTTATGCTGTCCAGCCCCCCTAGACAAGATGGTTGTCGACAATCGTAGTTAGTAAACGATCAACCTTTGTAAGGGATTGACATAAGTGATTGTTAGAAATCACGTGATATTTCGATTTGAAATGTCAATCCCATACAAAGGTAGATCGTTTACTAACGATGACGATTATCGATAATCGTCTACTGACCCAATTTTTATGGCCTATATGGAAAGCCAGCTTTATTAAATGCAATTAAAAATAGTGAATTATAAGAAATAATAAGGACTTTTTGGCGGGAACTTGCAGAGTGTCATAGCGTTTTCATTTTTATTTTCATAAATTCATGTATTTTAGTTTTATTGCATATTATCGGTGGTATTTTATCCAATAAAGATCAATCCATGTGCACCAGTGAAGTGAAGTGAAATGAATCATGTGTATCGTGCCTTTTCAAGTTGTCTCAAGAAGTCCGTGAAAAGTTTTAGTACATCCACCATTGTACATAAATATGACTTTTATGGACGGTGACTGACTGAGGACTATGTGAACGTGATTTATTGTGACGCGAACTTATAATATAACTGGAAAATGGCAAAATACACAAGCCGTGAGACGCCAACAAAAAAAATAAAAAGAAATAATAAAGGTTTATCGATGCACGAAGAAAACTTACAGTAGATTGTCTATGATCCAGTAGGACGCAGACAAAATGGTTATTCCAAACAAATCGATTCACTGAAACTCGACTAATGAGCAACGATTAACGTTCGCTCTCGCCTGTCATCGAAACAATCGATTGATCACCCATCGCTTCAATCATCATCATACAATTTCGAACTCTATTCGAATTTACATTGAATTGAAATTCGAATAACCGCCTAAATGTTTCATTGTTCCATAACGTCACAATAAAATAATATAACACAGATGAAATTGAACTGTATCTCTAATTGAACAGAGTTGGAAATTAAATGAATTTGAACGTAATGCATGGTATGGAAATAACACAAACTGCTGTCGGATAGATTTAGCGTTGGAATTTAGGCGGATATACGTCATCGAGTGTTGTGTCAATATCTGTACAAACATCGGGTCGGATATTGAAAACTTGTTTGGTTATAGTTTGACAAATTGTTTACTGTCTATACGTTTGTGGTCGTATATGTTTGTATTAGTTTTATTATTTTATTTTAAAAATTAAAACTTTTAAAACCTAATTTTCGACTGAAAATGACGCATTTATAATATGATTTTGAGAGAGACTCGCATCTTTAGAGAAAGCTCTATAATAGTCTCACATACTTGTATCATAGCTCAAAAGAGGTCAAGGGTACAATAGGCTAGTTTCCTGAAAATATCTAAGTCCTTCATTTACATTATTAAAAAATATTAGACACGTATTTTTTCTTTTGTCAATTAAACAAAAAAAAATACAAATATATGGTTTGTTGATGTTCCGCATTGTGGTGCACTTTTTACCGACTCCCGAACTTTGTCGCGCTTTATCTTTGTTAATTTTTAATGATTTGGTAAAGCAATAAATAAATGTCCAATATTTTTTGATAATCTAAGGCGCCGATCCCACAGAGAGAGTTCTACAGTTCCGAGTTCCGAGTTCTGCATTCCGTGTTGACTATTTTGCAGCAAGCAGTCTAGAGTTCTGCAATATTCGCACATCATACACTTTTTTTACTTTCAAAGGCCCCACTTAGCTTACAGTCAACGCGGAATGCAGAACTCGGAACGCAGAACTCTAGAAGTTGTCTCTGTGGGATCGGAGCCTAAATGACGGTTTACGGCCTTACTCATAAACGCTATTTAACTAAACCTACTGAATAAATGGTCAAATAAATAACGTCACCTTGCTGTCATTGTCAAACAATTTGACGTTATTTAGGAGACCACTTAATCAGCTTATTAGTTAAATAACGTTTTATGAGTAAGGGGGTTAATGTATATTTTTTTACACAGGAAACATCCCTATTCCTTTAAAGAAAGAAAGTCACAAATTCTTCTCCATCTTACTGGTATAAAAAAATATATGACGGCTAGCTAAAACAACAATAAAATATGAACGATACTTTGTCTCCTTCTTTGGTATTCCTACTAATTGTTTGTTTGTCTATTTGCCTCTTGACGACTCAACGGCAACGCAAAAAGGATCCGCAGGAACGCGGGTGAAACCGGAGGCGAAAACTAGTTAATCTTTTTCATACTAATGCTTTATCTTTCCCAGTAAAACATCTGTAGCACAATTTTGTCGATATTATCTTCAACAACGTCATATCTCGACATATCACTTCACAAATACAGATTACAGGCACCGCCTACACGGTAGACATATGTCGCGGCGCTGCGTAGCACATAATTAAACCTACCTTTGCCACCCTACCCCCCACACCCTTTAATACATACCATTTTAATTAATTTTATTATGTGGCAAGTTAATTTTCATCGTATGCTAACCGTATATAATTCTAAATCCAGTGTTCATGATGACTCTTTTTTGACATCTCAAGTTCTATTATTTTGAGTTTTATTATGTTACTAATATGGTGTAAATTTACGTGAAATTAAGTACTACGTAGCACATTAAGGTTTCACAAGCATCTACTCTGTTAGCCAGCCAATGTTACCCAATCTCTATATATAAAAATCAATGCCATTTTTCGTTGTAATTTTATAACTTAAGAACGGGCTCACCTATCCAAACCAAATGTTTAGGCTTTGTTCGGATTTAGTAGATGGTTTATGTGAAGTTTGCACAAAATCGGTCGAGCGGTTCTTCATTTATCACATTTTTTGTAACAAATGAATTCAATAAATGGCGGATCATTTTTGGATGGTTTAGATAGAGTAGGGTAGGGTAGGGTAGGCTAGCACTACGCGAATGAAGTCGCGCCGGGCAGCTAGTCATGTATAGATTTACTCAAATTCTATATTTTGTTTTATTAATTTATTTAAGCTTGATTATTGGTAATGGTAATATTTTTTTATTAGGTATTAGAATAGGTACTTTACTTTTTACTAATCTAGAATGGCCAAAATTTTACTCTTACTCTACTATAATATCTCAATGATAATGATACTTGTAAAAGTTTGTGTCTCAATCACGCATAAAGAGCTGTGCGGATTTAGATGAAATTTGGCACATCGATGGAATATATTCTGGATTAACAAATAAGATACTTTTATGCCGGGAAAATCATCGCATCCCTCGGGGAAAGTAATCATCTATGTATAGAAATCATTACTAATGAATAACTCAATATAAAAACTGAGAACAATACAAAAAATATGTCCGCCTCATTACCCCTCGACCTTAGATGAATATCATTAGTGTAACACCATTCAGATCATCACAAAAACGTTGTCTTCACTCTATTGAAGATCATTAGACGCCTCACAAAGAGTAAGCGGTATTTTTTGTCTGTTACATCTTCATAATCAATCAAGTTCACCACATTAAAGCTAACATTTGCAAAAGTACAGTTAAACTATAAATATTATTAATCAAAAAAAAATGCAGCGTCACTAAATACCGTCTAAAATAAAACTGCATCGGCGCCCTTCTCTCGTAAATTATATTTCAATTACTAATAAGTTTATAAAAAGCAGTTCCGCGATTTAGCATACATAAAAGCGTTATTTTATCAAAACACATTAAAATTAAATTATAGCGTCATCCATCAAAATAATTTAATATGCTTGAGTCCTCGTCTGTCCCTGGTGTCTGCCACAGTATGGTATAAAAAGCAGTATAGCAACTTGCCATTACTTTAAATAGGGGAGGTGTATTCACTGAATTACTAATCACCATAAAAAATATACAAAAAAAGAAAAGTAAGAACTTTTTTGCAAATAACAGTTATTTCTCTTCCGTTCTGATTTGCTTTACCATTTTGTTTTTATATGTGTTTGAAAAAACTTTTACTTCAGATAAATACTCTCACTATACTCTTTATTGTATACTATACTCTATTTCACATATGATGAGTCGTCAAGGTCAAGGGTTTTTTACCAATATCTAGTGAAGTTCCATTTGATTACTTTAAAATAGTACTCACAATATTTCATGTAATCTCGCTCTATCATAGTATTCCTTTATTATATCGAAATGAACATTAACCATTGAGAAATCTATCATAAAATACCATGTGTCACCGAACTCATGCTATTTGAAATCTATTATAATAAATAAATACGATATCAATAAAAATAATATACAAGAATAAACTTAAGTTACTGACTACTGTGCAACCTCAATAACTCATATAAAAGAACGCTTCATTATTTTCACGAGCATTTGTCTTACTGTACATAACTATACTGCGTACCCGTCGGTGGTCCACTATCAATAGTCATCTACATGAGTTTAAATAATCGTTTATCTTATCTGTGACGTCGTTAGAGGGCGCCACACTCGCTCACAGCTACGCGCGGATAATTGCATTAAAATGGCTTTTATAAAGTGTTTCATGCATCTATTATAAAATATTATTTATCAAGTTATCTATTTAATTCTTTTAATAACAATCTATAAATAATTTAAACAAAACTATACTAAATAACTTAAACTAAAAAATAAAATACTAATAATTGAAACTAAATCTTAAGAAAACTAAAAAAAGAAATTAACTAACTTATAAATAGGCTAGCCTATCAAGGTCGCTGCCAAGTGGTAGCGTGCCCAGAATGCTGGCGGCATTACCTCTCTGTATAGCTATGCTTATACGTTGAGCGAGGTATTCGCCAGCCCTCTGGTCACGCGACGCCTCGATCAGGCGCTTACAAATTCCGCGGTAAACGCGATGAGCAGCAGGCCCCCATGGACCCAACGTCTCTACCCCAAACGGCTCAAATATGTAACTGCTATCGAGGTTACTATATTTGCGCCGTTTGAGGCCTTCAGCACAGGCAGCAGCACCGCCGGCCTTATTCATGGTCTCTGGAAGATGAGACGGTGCCAAAGTATCGACACACGTGGCGTCCCAAACTAAGGGCCGCCCCATCTTCCAGGGAATCAAAGTCATGCCGTCGGGTCTCTTACCATCGTCACGCATCAACCCATTTGGTTCTAAAAGGGCTGAAACATTGGCGCTGGCAAGAGACCGACGAATGATGTCATTAAGGTCAGCGTGCCTAGCTATTCTGCCTGCACTTCTCTGACAGGAGAGTCCATGGTGGCCAAGAGGATCGACGGCGTCACCACATTGGCAGCGATGAGGCATATAGCACTGAGCGCCCAGACGCAAGCATGTAGCTAGCCGGAATGTTGATGAATCCAGGAGCGTGCCTAGATTGGCAGACGGAAGTGCCTGCAGCCAGAGCCCAGACTCCCAAACCGAGACTGCAAGGAGGCGGGCGCGCTCCGCGTGGCTAGAAGACGTTTCAATAAGATCCTTCCGCACTAGCTCGCACAGCGGCCCATCCCATTGCCTCTGCGATGATGGGATTCTGGGAAAGTCGGTGTTGGGGCAGGCTATATTTTAAATCATATTAAGATAAATTATAATAATAGATAATACATGTTTAGAAAACAGTCTTCAGATAGACGTACTATCATTATATTAAAATTTAAGAAAAAGGGTAAATGGGCGAATAATCAGCCACACACAATCTAATTGCTATTAATTATGCACATTTTAAAACACCCCAGCAAATCTAAAAGAAGATAAAATCCGACCATCGGCATCGCATCGGTATCGCTATGGGAACCAACGACTCTCTCGCAACTAATCCATAGAACTTTACAATAGCCATAAAAGGAACGATAATATTTCTGGATCTGCATTTAAAGCGAAGGAATTATGATGTGCAATAAGATATAACGACTGGTGCATATTAATGTTACAGCACATATGCTGTAAATGTGTCGGATCACTCGATAGCCAATGAATCGATCTCGATAAGGTAATCGATATATCGCTTATTAGCGTTAATGAAGTAAAAATTATTAAATCACTAATTGGTGAATTTAGTCATACTTGATCCATATTGGGTTGATACTTTTGAGATGACATCTTCCCAAAATAGTATGCTGTGTTCGATACTTTCAATGGAAATTGAAAAAAAAAAACTTTTCTAACAAAAGATCAACCATATTGGAAACCATGGATTTATCGGTCTACCTATAAAAGAGAATACCATGTGGTGACGCTATCTGATCCTGCATGCGGGAGGAGACCACGTATCTTAAAGGAATAACCAAAAAATAATAATAAATAAATTTTGATGTACCATTAAATAAATAAACCAATTTCTATTTATGCCCAGTGAAATACCATTTAGTCTTCTAACTATTGAAATTATTTATAAACAAAAAGATAAATAATAATAATTAGCTCGCATTGGATGGCTGGATCAAGGACAAGATTCAGAAGGCAGTGCTCCTGGAAACGGCACGCATAGTGAGGTAGTTCCCCTCTCTGGAGCCTTTACCATCGGTACCCAGGGACCTTGTTCCCGATGCCGGTACATGTATATTTTCTTTTATATATCTATATTTAAAAATGTAAAAATAAATAGATAGATAGATAAATAAATGGAATAATAATAATATCCTGGGACATTCCTAACACACGGCTAACTGATCCCAAACTAAGCAGAGCTTGTACTATAGAAACCAGATAACTGATATAATACATATATGTACTACTTTCTTTTTTGTAAATAATTATTACTTTTTACATGTAAACGCTAAAACAACTGTTACTACATCACTCTATAATGTGACTATCGACACAACGATAATTTCTTATGACACTAAAATATAGTTATTGAATAACCAGTTCTCACTCTACAATTAATTGCATTACGTATTCCTGATGCAACGGACACGATACAACGCGACACGACGCTATGCAACGCAACGCAATGCAACACAACGCGATGCGACGCTGTATAATACGCTACGACACATGTGTAAATACTGTTCCCTCCATTGTTAATCATCCCTATAGATTAATTTTATCGATTGCCAAATGAGCTATGACACCCATTTAAGGGGAATTGAAAGACCCTACACAATTATTCTTTACTATCAACGTAACGCTTAACTCAAGGTATTAAAGTTCATAATCGACTAAAGGAATGGTTGTTTAACTTAGTTTATAAAGCCCCTTTTGGTACATTGGCTTTTGAGCTCAATTTGTGAATGAATGCACTCATTTGTTGGGTGATACCGTATTTAGCGTTGTAAAGGATTATTGTGCCATTTATATGGTTATTGCGTGTATTGTTAAGATTATAGTTAGCTGATGGATTGGTATTTAGAATTTGATCTTTTTTTTTTAAGTATAGAAGTATGTTTTTATACAACCAATTAAGAAGAGAAGATAGAGAGGGAGTAACCAAAATGCAAAATCAAAAAGCTGTATTACGAAGCTTCTCTATTTGAAACCAAGATGAGTAATCTTAATCTGGTATCGCTGTAAGCATAATCATAAACATGTCCTATTAAGAGTCTCGATTGATAAATCTACATGTGAAATCATAAAATATATCTGCGAAGTGATAAACATTATATAAGGATGCATGTTTAGGAATAAAGTTTTCTTTATATCTTTTAACAAATAATTTTAACAGGAGTCTCCATTTAAGCATTTAATGCTTGTACTAGGTGAAATAAATATTTAAATATTATATTATGTTTCTATTGCAACTTTAAAAGTATTTTTTGTGCTTAATTTTGGACATGTACTGTCTCCAGGGATGTTCACAGCGTGTGGCGGCGTATTGTGGTTCATATTCGAGTAACATGGAGGCAGTTGATAAGTCTTTGCCTCAAGCACTAGGCGAATAATGTTTGGATAGATACTTATGATGAAGATAAGAATAAATGGTTGTAGTAGCTTCTCTTTGCACTGTCATCTGGCTAAGTGACAATTGTATGAATAAGCATATTAACTAATTTGGAACAATAAATTGTAATATTAAAAGAACGATCCACAAAAAAGAGCCCTGCTGGGTTTCTTGCCGGAGTCTTCTCAGTTTAAGTGTATTCCGAACCGGTGGTAAAGTCAGCTGTAACGTTTATAAGTGTCTTGTCGCGGCCTAAACTGAATAAAAGATATTTTGATTTTGTTTTTTTTACAATACAATCTATATACAGAAAATCTTAGTTTCCAGACAAAACATTTATTAGTCCATGATACATGATGACGCAACATTTTCGTAACATCACTTAACGCATGTCAAAGGTTTATGAGCAGTCGCACATCGCGTCATACATTAGCGAGTCGCGCAACTGTTTCCGAGCGATATATCACGTCCATTAATCTCATTATACACACTTGATTTCATTCGCAAACTTTCACTATTGCCTATACAATGGCTCCCTAAATTAAGCTGTATTAGGCAGTCTTCCAACTGGGATGCAGACTTTTGTGTTACGTACAAGTCGTCATCCTTTTTTGTATTACTGTTCCGACCGAACAAAATATGAGGTAATGGGTACAAACATAATCATTGTATGCTTAGATTGATCAAATATATTTCAGCTTTTACTGTGAAAAGGCTTGTGATTGACCATATCTCACCATGGACAGCGATGATATGGCCGAAGGTGGTAAGCACACAACGCTTAAATGGGGATAGTAAAGTTGTCTAAATACATACGTGGAAATAATTTTAATTAAGTATTTGTATAATTTTTATTTCTTAGACATCTTTTTTAACCACAAAGCATTAGATTTTTGGAGAGATAAACTAAATTCTTAAAATAAAACTCCTTCATCTATCTGCATTTTATTGCAATCAATCGCTCTCTCTGCAGACAGCCTAAAGCATCCATTTATTCCCCTAAAAGGAATGTATCACTTAGTATAATATAATTTGAACCCTCTGCATTAAATGCTTCCATACTTACTAGTATGATGTACAAAGACAGGATTGCAAGGGATCTTTCGCTAGTTTGATTATGGGATTTGACGTTGCTTTTTTCGCTTATCTCTTTTCTTTATAGTCATTGGGTTCAGCCTCTTGTCATTGTTTTAGATTTTACCAAGATTTATTCTTTTTTTTTTTTTTTTTTTTTTTTTTGTTATATATCTATAGTATAATTAATATTGAAGTTTTAGATGAAAATGGAATACTGTCTAAAGTTACTGTACTTTTCACAGATTCTCTAAAATCAAATAAAGTTGTTGAGTAAATTAATTTAGAGTCGGATCCTGAAATTATATGAACGTAATATAAATAATACTACAAAAAAACCTGCTGAAAAAGTAATCATAAATTAAGAACAAAAACAACAAAGCCATAAAAACCCCACTATTTTTATTTTCAATTAACTTAGCATTAAACAAAACTATATTGAATAAGCCTTAATTTTGCGAAATAGCGCTAAACACGCGTGACCGCAAGTAGGGTCGGCACCACTGTACCCGGCCCCCGCACTAACCCGGGACAAAGGGCTGGCGCCCCCTGACGGCGACATTTAGCAACCGTTTAGCCGAGGGGACGCCGTGTCACACCCTAATTAGTTTGAAATAAAAATGCGCCTTTTTACGCCTATTTTATGTGTTTGGATTAATTGAAAGACGCTCGTTTCGTATTATGTGTTTAGTTGATTGTACGGTAGTTACGAGCGTACAAATAGCTTTGCTAACTATAAAAGATATTGAAGTTATTACGTAATTATTAAGCTATCCTAGCTAGTTTAACTATGTAAGTATTATCTAAAAACATATTTTTATTAATAAAAAGATAAGTTTAAATAAAAAAAAAACATACGATACCGCTTCTTTGGATATTTTTCTAAAATAAATTCCAATCAAATATAAGCATATTATAAAATGTCACAAAATGATAATCATCAACATGAATAGAAATCTAAATATGTATGATGTTTAAAGTAATGGACACTATGCATAGAGCCAAGAGAAATATGTGAATCACGACATAAAACGCCTACGTGCAACAATTTAGTAGATATGAACAATAAAACAAAGTCGATACGTCCACATGTCGCCCGTATTTAATCCCCAGTAATAGAGCGAATCGTTTGATTGCGCCGCGCGACCGGCTAAGTGATTGACTTTTCAATCTGTGTAATCGGATTACTGAGCGGGAGAGTGGCCGCGTGTTGGTACTTTTACCCTACATGACGCGTCGCTGTCCACTCGAATATCATCTAGTTGGTTAATTGTTTCGTGTCAGTTTGTAGTGTTGATTAAATTGTATGAAAATTCATTATTTATTCATACATATTCAGTGCTCATTTACTAAGTACAGTAGTACCCAATGTACCTGCGCAGAAGATACATTTTCAAAGCGCGGGAAACGCTATTGGTCGGCAGCTGCCGCCATGTTAGCGCGCGCCGTGCGGAGGGGCGTGACTCGCGAGTGAGACGGAACTAACAGCTGCAGTGTATTATGAACCTTATAGTAGTGATCTAAGGTTGATTATAAGTTTTAAGCATTCTTTCGTTAATCTTCGGTGACATACTTTCTTTGTTGTGCGAACGAAGATTCACGACGCGCCTTATCAGTTGGGTACTACTGTACGCACGGCTACAGATCAAGCTATAAAGGAGACGTCCAGTAAATGTATAGGGCTTGGTACTAAAATAATTAATAATTTGAACCACAATCTGAGCTATATAGGCAGAAAGGACATAATTTTTTAGATTTTTTTGAGTAGTTAAAAAGGTTTTAGAGCCCTCCGTTTTTTTTTAAACTGAAACTGAAAATGGAGTCGGAAAAAAAAATGGGTTGGCAACACTACAAATATTATCTAAAGGTTGGCAGCCATGTGGAATGACATTCAGTCAGAAAGACGACTTTCGATTAATTTCGTTGTACTTTGAGTATTGTTGTGCTGTTGTCCTTTCTTCCATTAGACCATTGCATCTGCCCAATGGCAAACAACCTAGGCTCGTGTAAAACATAACTGACTGGACTGATTTGAATTATCGTTTATGTTTGGAAACCATGGCTGTATGTGTTAATTTTATGTTATCTTACGATCTGAACTGAATACTTGGAGCATGAATACCATCCAGAAGACCTAACTCTAGAGTTAGCCTCGATAATTGACGAATGGTACGGCTGTGAGGTTAGTAATTTTTTGCATAACCTAGAAGTATTCTATTCTAATTTTATTTTCTGGTAATTTAATGCCGTTTTTGACAATTATCCTTCTAGAAGTAGGTAGCCATAACATTCTATAGTGTCAAATATATTTTTTGATATAATTAGTTGTTTTCCAGTCAGTCGATAGTATGCGTCTCACAGAATTTATAAACAACTAGCTTTATAGCCCGCGACTTCGTCCGCGTAGATTATTTCTTTTTTCTAGATATTAATCATTGTAACAATATAGAGCTGTGTTCATGGCTATTTTCCGCCACTACGTGTGATATTGACAAAAGTTCAGGTAGATCATATGCGAGGATGCCACATAAAACTGAAACAGTCCTGCCGCAAATCAACTCTAGCAAATTTCAGAGTTTTTCCCTGTGACTACAAACCTTAATTAGGAACTGTTATCTTTTAAATTCAAACGGAAGGTGATTTGGGATCAATGGTATACGCGGCAAGAAGACTGTTTCTCCTCTGGCAGAACCAGTAAATATTTTGGTCTCAATAACATTGCGGTGGAGAGCTGTTACTTGTAGTCTAGTTCCACAGCACAATTTTGGAGGCCTTATCTCTCTTTCCCTCATGTCTGAGGATCGTGGTCAACATCGGGTTTGCTTCTAGAGCGAATGATCTGCCTCCACTGGTTTCTGTCTTCTGGTTTCTGTAAAACTTGGAGGACGATGAGTCTTTTACTTGATCGGACCATCTTGTTGGTGAACGACCACGTAGTCGTTTTCCTTCCGTGTTCCCAACTATGATCAGATTTCCAAACTTTCATCGCCTTTGCGCACCATGTGGCCGAAATACGAAAAAATACGTTGGTGGCATATGGTGGACAATCGTGTTTTAATTTTGAGCTGCGATAGGATTGATGCATTGTTGCATTTAGCGGTCCAAGGTATTTCCAACATCCGTCTCCAGCACCACATCTCGAATGCATCAATCCTTTTTCTTTCTCGGGCCAGTATAGTCCAAGCTTCCACTCCATACATGAAAATGAGGAATACCAATGCTCGTATTAACCGGATCTTTGTTTTAATACCGATTCCTCTCTTTTTCCTGATGTTGTTTAGACGACTCATTTCAATACGCCAATACCATAAGCCGAAATAAAACATTTTGAAATTTTCACTCCGAAAATAAAGAACTTCATATACTAAATTTAATCCCCCTTTTCACTCCTTAAGGGTTCAAACTCCAACAACACCGATATTCCGTTAGTTTATAACCATAAGCTTAAATAATAAATTTAGTGTACTTCCATACACAAATTCATCCCCCTTTTTACCCTTTCGGGATCGGAATAATCAAAAACGTTGAGGCATATATAAATTAATTTTCAATTGTCAACCTAAACACAAAATTTGAAGGTCCTAACTTCGAAACTGATGGACTTTCATATAAACTTGCATCCCCTATTTTACCCCCTTAAGGATGGAATATCCAAAAATCCTTAGTGGTTGCCTACACTGTGTAATAATATATTAAGTGACGTTTACTTTGAAACTGAATGACTTACATACATCCCATACCTTTTCACCCTGTCGGGGGTGGAATTGTCAAAAAAGCTGAAACATGAATAAATTAATTTTCAATCGTTAGCCTAAATACAAAATTTGAAGATCCTAACATCAAAACTGACGAACTTTCATACAAACTTTCATCCCCTATTTTACCCCCCTAGGAGTGGAATTTCCAAAAATCCTTCCTTACTTTATACCTACACTGTATAATATTAAATTTAGTGGAGTTTACTTTGAAATTGAAGGACTTGCATACACAACTTCATCCCCCTTTTCCTCCCTTCGGTGGTGGAATAATCACAAACGCTGAGATAACTATACATTAATTTTCAATCGTCAGCCTAAAAACTAAATTTGAAGATCCTAACTTCAAAACTGACGGACTTGCATACAAACTTTCATCCCTTATTTTACCCTGTTAGGGGTGGAGTTTCCAAAAATCCTTCCTTAGTTTATGCCTACACCGTATAATAATACATTTAGTAAAGTTTACTTTGAAATTGAAGGACTTACATACACAACTTCATCCCCCTTTTCCTCCCTTCGGTGGTGGAATTAATACAAACGCTGAGATAACTATATATTAATTTTCAAACGTCAGCCTAAACACAAAATTTGAAGATCCTAACTTCAAAACTGACGAACTTGCATACAAACTTTCATCCCTTATTTTACCCTGTTAGGGGTGGAATTTCCAACAATCCTTCCTTAGTGAATGCCTACACCGTGTAATAATACATTTAGTGAAGTTTACTTTGAAATTGAAGGACTTGCATACCCAACTTCATCCCCCTTTTCCTCCCTTCCGTGGTGGAATTATCACAAACGCTGAGATAACTACACATTCATTTTCAATCGTCAGCCTAAATACAAAATTTGAAGATCCTAACTTCAAAACTGACGGACTTGCATACAAACTGTCATCCCCTATTTTACCGTCTTAGGGGTGGAATTTCCAAAAATCCTTCCTTAGTGGATGCCTCCACTATATAAGGTTTTGAAGGCGATGATAGCTCAGTGGTAGTGACGTCGGATACCGAGATGAAGGTCCCGGGTTCGAATCCTACAATGAGCTTGAGCTTTCGGTGAAGGAAAACATCGTGAGGAAACCATAGCACGGTGGTAGGGTACTTTGTAGTACCCGCCTGGCTGGCTACCACCCTCGAGTTGAAAATCTGTCGCCAAGCACCTTTCGGTGTGTTCCGACAGCTGCACTTGAGAGCCAGTTCCTTCTAGGCTTTGTGTGTTTACCACCTTCGGCCGCATCATCACTTACCATGGTGAGATTGCGGTCAAACACAGGCCTATAAACAATAAAAAAAAAAAAAAAAAAAAAAAAAGGTATCTTTGTGCAAAATTTCAAATCTCTAGGTCCAGCGGTTTGGGCTGTGGGCTGATATATCAACAATCAGTTTATCATTTTATATATTAAGATTAATGTATCATAATGTTTCAATTATTGAAATATTTGATCATACCTATAATTATTTGAATTTCAGATTACTGAAACGATGATGACCGGCTATGTCAAGAATGTGTTCACCTGGTAGTACAAGAATTGAATAATCATATTGAAAATTCCACTGGCAGATCCAGTTCATGCAGCCTTGTATATATCTTGAGGCATTTCATTAGCTCAATGCTCAAGATGTCTTCACAGATTAAGAGAAGGATCTGATGTGAGAAATCATTAAGAAAACCTAATATTTCCCCGACAGGTAATAAAATATTTAAACCCTTACTTATAAAACACTACATATTTATCAATCACATCCCTATAATTGTCAAAAAAGATACATTATTTACATGACCATTTCAGGAGTGTTTTAGTTAATTAAGTAGCATTTCATAAGTAAGGCCATTAGTTATTTATTTTATTACTTTACTTAAATAAGAATAGACTTTTTAATACATTAATTTCAATTACAGGTACCTGTTGAAGCTTGGGCATGTAATGCTTATTGGATGAGAGCTTATTAAAATACACCCTGGAAGTTGTAACAGCTATTTTTAATTGTTTCCATCCCGTTTATAACCAACTATCCAGATGCCGAGTATATTGCATTATAGGGAAGCATACCATTAGGAGCTGTGCACATGTTATAACTTTAGTTTGGTAATTGGTATGGAGACAGCATCAAGAAAATATTATTCTGCCACATAACAGCTTATTAGATAGTATTTTAATAAGATATGACATAGATACTGAAGATGAAAAAAAATGTAAATAAAGCACAAATATTTCATGAACTTTCTTTTATTTTATATTAGTTGTATCAATATACAATATAGATGACAACATTTGTCAATATATTATGTACTTTCATAGTTACCTATGATTTAATAGATTGGTGAAGTAACAAGCTCCAAGGGCCAGAAAGCGACAGTAACTGACTAACGGACATGTACTTGACTACTGAATCATGCATGCATGCATCACAATGAAAACTAGTACACTCTTGAAACCAGATTGAGTGTTTGATAGACATAATATAGCACACAGAATGGAAACGCAAGCTCGAATAATGTTAGGCGTTCCCTGAAGAAAATCACGATGTTATGTTTTATTTGTATTTAACGTTCCTTGGTTGAGTTAGTAAGGTTCAAAAACAGCTGTTAGGCATTCCCTGAAGAAAACCATGATTATATGTTTTATTTGTATTTAATGTTCCTTGGTTTAATTGGTAAGGTTCAGTATCTTTTACACCTTTTCAAAAGAGGTTTTAACTTGATTATCAAGAATCTTTAATTCCAATAGTATAAAGAACCTTAGGAGAACATAGACATAAAACGTACCGCGTTAATAATATCATGCTGCGTATAACATTATGTATTGATTCTGTGAATGTAGTGATTTAAAATCTTTTCGTTTTATGGAATTAACATCATAGTATTAATAAAAAACATAGGAGCGAAGATTATCGTACTATGTTTATTTACTATACAAACGTCATGTCATGTCTGTCATTATGACATTACAGATTTGACCCTAAACCGACACGTTTTGATATTGCAATACATTTAAATTATTCAATAGTTTTCGATTTAATTACATGGAGCTATATACAGGTAAAATTCAAATAAAAACTCAAAGACCTCAATAGAAACGGCAATTTTAGTTACATTACAGTATATTATTACTCGGGAAACGAATATACCAAAGATACTTTGCGTTTTATTTTTGCTGAAACGTTTTTCCATTTTTTACAAAAACGGAGGGCTCAAAAATTTTTTTTTTATCGTAATCTAGTAGCTTTATTAATAACCTTTCAAATAAGGTACATCACATTGCTGTTCAAATTTCTTCAGAATATTATACCACTATTATTCGTCTCCTTTCCAATATAAGCTGACCTCTCATTGTAGGGAAATCCTATACAATGCGAGATCAGCTTATACTGGAATTGTATAGCTTGATGTGTTGCCGTATGTACGTACCTACGTATACGGTGAACGGTGTTAGGTCAATTTAGTGTGGATTTTTTTATCTAAATTCTAGATTCATATCTTATTCAAGTATCCAGTTTTGACTCAATTCCAGATTTATAGTAATAAGTTGGAGCATATATTATGAAAAATATATTTTGACGATTTATTAGTTCGAAAACGAATACATGGTTCTGTAAACTTGTAAATGTATAATGCAATTTTCTTATGTGTCCATAATTTTTTCAACCTTACATGTTTTTAAAGCACCGTGTTTCTATCTGAGACTCACTAGATAGATTTTGACGTGGTTCAGAGACAAATATAACTTGCGGGCATACATCGTTCTCAATAGAATAAAGAACCTACCTTGACTTGCGACTCGGTCATCCCCAGGGCATAGGCAAGCTTCGCCCGCTCAGGGCCGGCGAGGTACTTGGTCTGTTCGAAGGTCTTCTCCAGAGCGAAGATCTGTTGTCCGCTGAACGTGGGCCGCGTGTGTTTCTTCTTGCCGTCCTTGTCCATCCCCCCCTGACCGCACGCGCTTAGTGCACCGTTACTCACTGCGAACAAGGTTGGTTTTTGATTGTAGATGTTCTTAACGATAGCGTTGTTTCACTGTAATCTCAGTACCTATGACCTAAGGAGAAATATGGATTGTGATTCTTTACGCTCTCACGGGATTAAAGTACCTTTAAGCTACCTTTTTTCGAACCAAATAGACAATTTTTTTTTATTCGACTAAATCGGTAAACAAGCATACGGCTAGGTAAGCGGTTTCCGTAGCCATATGGACACTTGCAACACACGAAGCATCGCTCACGCGTTACCGACCTTTCCCCTCCCTTATGAGCTCTGACGACCTTACTCACGCGCAGGAACACAACATAAAGTTATTTGGCTGCGGTATTCTGTAAGGTGGAGGTACTTCCCCAGTCGAGCTGCTCTATAAGCGAATAAACGCTACCCTCTACCTATCTGAAAACTGATACTGGTTTTGTATTGATGATTTTTCAAATCAGGGAAGCTAAGAAGTAACCTTAATGTTATTTTTAATGTCATTTGTATGAATCTATAGCTACACTAATATTATAAAGTGTGTTTGTTGGCTTACGTTTGTATTTTTTTTACCACTAAGGTGGCAAACAAGCATACGGCCCGCCTGATGGTAAGCGGTTACCGTAGCCTATGGACGCTTGCAACACCAGGGGTATCACTCGCGCTTTGCCGACCCTGTATGTTACTAAGTTTGGATGTACGACGTAATCTTCGTAACTACTGATCTGATCCTGAAAATTATTTCATATATGGCTTATGATACCGGGAACGCGGGTGAAACCGCTGGAGACAGATAGTGATTATTAAAATACAAAGCATTTATAATAGTACAGTCGGTAGCAATATAGAGTGGCGCCCGCCAGGCCCGGCGTCCCTCGATGACGTCACGCCCCCCGAGGTACGCTCGCGACATAAAACTCTTCAATTCCGAATTCAATTCCGCTGTACATAATCTTCCTGCGAGTACCGTCAGCATATATTGTAATATACTTTATTTCAGAGTATTTTGAGTAGATTTGTCTAAATTTGAGGGTTCTTGAGGATATTGATATTGACCAAGAATGTATGTAATTCTGTAAAAAAAGAAGAAGTTGGAATGAACTTAACAATTGATCCTAAATGCCTGATCAATCATTTGAGCCATTTAAAATTCTAGACTTTCTGATATAAGATTGTGAGTAGGGTTGGCAGAGCTCATTGGGGGGGGGGGGGAAAGGTCGGTATCGCGTGAGCGATGCTTCGTGTATTGCAAGCGTCCATATGGCTACGATAACCGCTTACCATCAGGCAGGCCGTAAGCTTGCTTGCCGACTTAGTCGTATAAAAAATAATAATATATCAGTAATAAAATGTGACAGTGAAAAAATAATAATATTGACCTACTTATTAAAACGCAATTTAAACCAAAATAATGTTTAAATAGCTTGACCACCCGATGTACCAAAATGTTATGCTATTTACAATTATAAGATACATTTAAAGTTTGCATCAGATAAGGCAAATTAGGACATACATTATAACGTTATAGTAGTAGGGTAATTAATCGTCATTGAGTAATTAACGAACGATCGCTATCGTTTAATGCCAATTACAAACTATTTGATCTAAAGCTGCGGTAATCTAGCATACTATAAAATCAACTGTAATAGTATTGTGTCGAATGTAAAAAAATAATTTCAATTCTTACATTGATTATTTGATACAAAATAATAAGTATTTGAAAAAAAAATGCAAATATTATTTACGAACATTGAGTTTCTTGCCAGTTCTTCTCAGTTAAAGCCTGACTTCAAAAAGGCCACTCTCAAAGAATTAGGAAACGTTCTGTTGAAATTTGTACTAATTCAATATTTTTTAAATCCCGATAACTACATCTATGGTAATAATTGTTTATTCATTCGCTAGATTCACTATTCAGGAGATTTATAAAATAAATTTGGACATGTCATAACGTCACCATGATCAATATGGTAGTCAGTCTGATTAAAAAACATGAAAAATTGACATAAATCGAAAACTATAAAAAATTGCTGAACATACATGGTTGACTGGGGTTCCACTAAAAATGTTCTACCTCTAGACTTTCGATTGACCCTACTTCTTGGGACATCCTATAACTATAGATAACGTAAGTGTATATTTTTTACACATAATTCTTTGCATCAAAATCGTACAAATACATAAAATAAAACATGAAACCTCGCGAATCACACGGCTGACGCTCCCGCTGTCATCATGTCGACGTTTTTATCATTATTTCATTTTTTCGCCCCCTTCTCGAACCTCACCCCCTTCACCGCCTGCCCCGTGGCCCCCTCTCGCGGGAGCTTTACGTCGCCGACTGTACCGGCGTCTGTTCATCAAAACATTTTTATATGCGATGAAATATAACGTGGTCGGTGTATGATGACTTCTTGTTTTGGTTTATGTCGCTTTTATATTTTTGAGAAAATGTCGCTTTTGACGAGCTGCGGAAATTATTATTTTACTACATAGGTTCAAATATAACTTTTGATTGGGAAAATATAAAACTTCAGATAACCTACTACTTGTCGTAGGTGGAGGTGTAGCTTCTATCGAATTACGATTTATAGTTATCGGTCATCGATCAGGTATATTCGCGTACAGATTACTATTAAAATATTATTTTGACTAAACTCGACGTTTCGACCAGGTTACATTGATCGTGGTCACGGGTGGACCCGATATATAACTATAACTGTTTTTTTTTTTTCATGAAAGCGATTCATTTTCAAATATTGAATTTGACAACACAATCAATATATCAAGGATGTTACACTCAAATAAGATACTGAAATATTTATGTTGTTTTTATGCATTTACTATGCATAAAAACCACATGAAACCTACTTATTTAGATAGGTACTCTTGTAAATATAAATGCCGACAAAGCAGAGAAAATAACACGAAAGCAAATAAATAACGCTAAAAAACAGTATAGCTATTTATAACAATAACGATACGTTAGACAGGGTTACCATTAATATTAATAAACGTTAGAAGGTGGCTTGTTTACGAGTTGCTAGTAAACATATTGCTCTAACAAGAATTATTGCAATTTATTATGTGCATACTTGAATTATTTACCAACAACGTTTTGCCTCTTGACAAATTGTCGACGAAATGTTTTAGAAAAATAGAAGGAAGAAATATATTTGGTATGTACCTATACAGGGTGGAGATTTCGAGATGGCATATTTTCGAAACCTATGTTGGGTCATGCTGAATAACTTTTAATAAGGGACCAACTCGCAAAAAAATTATTACTTTTCATACATTATGATCGAGCAAGGCTGACATTTACAAAGGAAAGTAAAAAAAAAAATTGAGAATTCACCATTAGTCCCATAGCAAAAGTTGTTCATCATGACTAACCCAACATAGGTTTTGAAAATATGCCATCTCGAAATCTCCACCTGTTATATGTTTATTCATCTACATACAAGCGAAGAGAGGTAGAGTATAGCATTTATTCGCTCAAAGAGCAGCTCGATTGGGGAAGTACCTCCACCTTACAGAATACCGCAGCCGAATAACTTTATGTTGTGTTCCTGCGCATGAGTAAGGTTATCAGAGCTTATTGGTGAGGGGGAGGATTGGTAACGGGAATTACACGGATGTTGCATCTCAAGCGTTCATATGGCTACGGTAACTGCTTACCATCAGGTGGGCCATATTCTTATTTGCCGATTTAGCCGTATAAAAAAGACATCCACTGAAAGATTTTATAAACCTGTAGGTATATAAGTAAAAGGTATTATAGACCTGTGTATTTGATATGAATTTCAGCTTGATACCTCCATGCGTTCCTGAGAAAAAGGATTTTAACAGACAGAGAGACGGACAACAAAGTGATCCTATACGGGTTCCGTTTTTTCCTTTTGAGGTACGGAACCCTAAAATGTAGATACAGAGAGAACAAGTAAAAGCCGGGGGGTAAGGTTAGTTCTTGTAACGCATTTTCCAGCGCGACACCCTGCTGTATATCGTCTAGTAAATTGCCTAAACGTAACAATAATGTTGGTTCCACATTCACTGCGCGCAATGACCATTAAACAACGCGAGACCCATTACAGTACAGCTAATGTAACTGAAACAACACCGATTCGTTCACTGACCGCCCGCTCCGCTGAAACATCATCAAAACAGACACATGAAAATAAACTCTACCACTCTACAATTACCGTCGCTATTCGTTTCAAACGAAATGTATTTACAGTGACGGTTGATTTTCAACTTTATCAATAACAAGTTAAGGATTAAATTGTGTTGTCGGTGTCAGTGGACAGGGTAACTTTTGGGAGTGCGCTGCATTCATTTTAAGTTCAGTACATGTCTGTGTTTGTTTCAAAGCGGTGTGGAGGAGTTATCGTACAGCGACCAACTGCTAACGTTTTGTGCAATATATTATAGTAATAAATATGTTTGTTTTGTTGTACACGTTATAGTGGCGTCGTATAAATTAATTTGGTTAGTAGAACGGCGATAATTCATAATATGGCTAAATATTGGGTGAAAATTATGTGGTCAGCCTGTTCCCATATTACTCATTATTATCAATATACTCTGTAATTAAAAGAGGTATTATGCGGTTTGGAAACTATTTTAGTAAATTTTTCCTCGAATATAAAGCTTTTTTGAGCGGTGATATTTTTTATAGACGTGCGACCCGTAGCTCAATTCGTATAACAATAACAACAACCAACATCGCTGAAATTCAGAAATTGTTCTATCGAAACTCAGTTCATGATTCGTATTATCGTGTCTCTCATAATGTGTTTTGCTTCACCGAAAACCTAAACTCATAGTAAAATCCAAACCGTTCAACATCACTAAAATTTGAGACAATTCAGTTTAACGTCAGTATTTTGTATTCCCATCTGTGAATGTGAAGAAACAAATTCCATAGCTAACCAATGATCTCAAAACTAAGGATAGGCCCACCGGAACATTATGCAAAAAGTTACTTCATACAAGTACAAGTAAACCGCTACGGACCGCAGACGACTGAGTCGCGTTGGCCCTAAAATGACTTTTTAGGGCCATTTCGTCACGCAGTTGGCCCGGTCCTTACGCCAGTAATATATAAGTCAATGTAACTAAATCAAACTTCAGCTTGCATTTTTGTAAAGTAAACCATCGCAACATAAAGGCAGCCCCCCACAGTCCGCGCCCGCGTCAGCCGGTAGCCGCTACTGTTAGCCGCGGTCGCGCCATATTGCCGCGCCCGCGTCATGCATTATGCAGCCAACTGTTTGTTAATATTGTGCCTCCGGACGGCATTATGCAGAATGTGCAACTTTGGTTATTGTGGATATTGATAGATCGGGGATCCTGCTGAATTTGTCATCATTTTTTTTACGATTAGAACCTGACACTCAAATAAGGAAGATGAAAGCTATTTCTCGCTATTCAATATTGCGATGACAAGCACTTTAGTAACGTAATATTTGTTCAATTATGTATCAGCTAAAATTGAACTGAACTGAAAATTGAAGAGCGCGGGCTCAACGGAGCTTCCTTCGGCGGACGCTCAGACTGTGGAATGAGCTCCCTGCCGTGGTTTTCCCAATGGAGTACAGCATGGGGTTCTTCAAAAAGGGTGTGAAGAGATTTCTGCAGGGTCGGTAACGCGCGAGTGATAGATACCCCTGGTGTTGCAAGTGTCTATAGGCTACGGTAACCGCTTACCATCAGGCGGGTCGTATGCTTGTTTGCAACCTTAATGGTATATAAAAAAAATGATAAAAAAAATGAATAAGTATCTATTTTGGCTTTGAGACTTATGAAGACTTGTGAGAATCAAAGTGAATTCTACCCTTCATGAGTAACTTCAGGAAACCATGAAACATTTGTCAACCCCATCAAAGCAGTCACCATATTTAGAACTTCTTCAAGCCTCAAACAAATAACAATTAAAACTAAATACACAATTATGTGTCGCGAGGCGAGGCGAGGCGAGGCAAGGCGAGGCGCAATGAGGAGCGAGTAAATCTGTGCGCCTGTACGCATTCCGTATGCGGGCGGTACGGACCACGGTTCCTAAACCGCTAACCCCTTCCTCCCCTGTGTCATGGGCCGCCTACTCACCCTCAATGGTAAGGTAGCCATGTCTTTTATTTTTTATAGGAATATTATTGTATTGTCAAAGCTTTTTTTTTTCGTTTGGTTAGGGTATATGGAATCTCTCAGGAACTATGTTTTTTTTTTGTAAACTAGCTGTTCCCCGCGGTTTCAACCTCGTTCCTGGGATAAAAGTAGCCTATGTTCTTCTCCATACCATAGGCTATCAGCTTGCCAAATTTCATCGCGATCTATTCAGAGATTTAGGCATGAAACCGTAACAAACAAACAAACTCACTTTTGCATGTATAATATTAGTTAGGAAATGTACACAATAAGATGTAACCAGTATCTGACGGGCCAGTTGGCGCGGTTGGTTATGATTCCACCTATCGCAGGTCATGGGTTTGATTCCCACACAGAACATAATGTCAGTTGTCTGGTTTCCAGAGTACAAGCTCTGCTTAGTTTGGGATCAGATAGCCGTGTGTGAAGAATGACCCAGGAAATTTATTTATTCCCAAATTAAGTGTATTTCGAACCAGTGCCGGTAGCAGAGTCATCTATTACGTTTATATACGATTTGATTTGAGTATAAGGACACCAAGTAGATAATGAAAAACCATCGCCTATAAAATAGAAACAACGTGAAAACTCCATTGCCATTTTTGAAAGTCCTATATATTTGGAACGTATGTTGACCCTACCCGCCCCCGCTAACGTCCGTGTCTCAATTTGTCCCCTACTAACGAGGCGCAAACGGGGGCTCGTCCCGTACGTACGTTAACGCGCGCACATCCCGATGGTTTCTTTGGGACATATACGTCTTGCTATATACTAACTGTACTAAATAGGTACTTGACGGATTTATGCGTGAGGGGTGGTTTGTGAACCTTTGTTGAATGATGAAAGAAGACAAAATATAAATTCTTCTCTATTAGTTTGCTATGGTAATGTTTTTCTATATGTGTAGGTACTATTTTTTTTTAATATACCCTAAGATATCAAACAAACAAACATACAGCCCGTATGATGGTAAGCAGTTACTGTAACCTAAAGACGATTAGGTATTAGGTACCCTAGCTCTATATAATAACGTAAAATAACACAAGCCTAAATATTGGCATTACCCCTAGTAAAACAAATATCAAAATCACAATATATCTCATACAAAACGTAAAGGTAAGTAAGTAATTCATACCACTGTCTACACGGTACCCGGCACAACGCTGCGAACACGGCTCGAAATCTGCTACAATACAAGGTGTACAAATAAATCCAAACATTTACCACTCAGAACATGAAAAACAAAGAGATGTATTGTATACTCAATCAAGAATGAGTTTCTATCTTCTTTTTCGGGAGTTTGACTAAACCTGAAGCACTTTCCTTATCTTTGATTGAATTATTACATTTTTAAATGTGTGTGAATTTAAATCGTGAGTCCGTAGTATTATTATAGTAATATTTACTAATATTATAGAAATGTAAGTGTCTGTTTGACTGTTATTTACCTTTTTACGGCTAAGCTACGAAAATAAACATTGGATATTTTTTCCTCTATAACGTGGATCAATTAATTTCGATTTAACTACAAAAAATACGACGATAGTTAAGAGATCAGATATCTACGTTAAAATTATTCGTAAAAACTTAATCAAACACTTCTTCAAACCAAATCAAAGCGTCTCACGATATTCTTGACACAAATCCTTGTTTTCATGAGCAATGTTCCCCCCTACCTTTACACGTGGGAAAAGGGGTGGTTCACGATCCACCGAACGCGCAATAAAACTTGAAGAGCGCGTCAAAATGTTCTGAGTTTCCTTGTTATGAACATGAGTTTTAATTGTTCCCTTGTTCTTGCGTGCAGGAGTGTTGTTTAGAAGGTGACAATGTTACAGTTTGTTATGGATGATAATTTTATAAATCTTAGCTTAAAATTAGATGGGAAGACACGGTACATAATCTACTGCAAGGGATAAGAAATAAGGATGTAGTCGCACTATTGCTCAGGGTACAGTTGTCGTTTTGTGAGCACGTGCTATCTGACTATTATCATGTTCATATAGCTCTGCTTATATCTGAGTTAAAGTCATAACCTAAAGTTAATTTTGAACTCCAAATACAAAAAAAAATATACTTTCCTAGCTTCCGAGGTATACATGATGATATTAGAATATGATCTATATATGGGGCAGGTTTCATCCAAATCCGTTCAGTCGTAATGGAGCTAAATAGTACCAAACATACACACAAGCACATACAACTTCCGCATATATAAAAGAACTAGCTGTCCCCGCGATTTCTCCCGCATTCCCGAGGGATCGTACGTTTTTCCTGCATAAAGAATATGCTATTTGTTAATCCAAAACATAGTCTTTCTGTGTTACAAATTTCATCCAAATCCGTTAAGTAGTTTTTGGGTGAAACATATTCACAAATCACATTCAAACTTTTACATATTACTATATTATTTATCATATTTATAAAGAAGGATTGATGTAACTCCTAGAAGTAAGAGTTAATTTCCATCTAAGCTTAATTTCCACATTCAGATACATCATCAAATTCGATCATCAGATTTTTTTTATACCACTAAGGTGGCAATCAAGCATACGGCCCGCCTGATGGTAAGCAGTTACCGTAGCCTATGGACACTTGCGACACCAGGGGTATCACTCACGCTTTGCCGACCCTAGCCAAACACATTAAAAGTATAATCTTACATGACTCAATCGGAACATCCTATAAAACCTACCTAAGACATTACCACGCACGTTCCAATAATCGTTGCACGACATAACATAACAATGTAGTACAAGTCGTGTAATGAAGCGATGGAGTCGCGCCGTGTTGCCGCGACACGAGACGCACCTGTCGCCGATAGATAACAGTGGTGGGCTGCTCGAACGAGCTATATGCTATTATTATATTGTTGAAATGGTGTTGATAGGTGTTTGTTTTATTAGAATCTTAATGGTGAGTTACAGTATGTACTCCTTAGGCCTGTGTCTACGGGGTTAAAAAAATTGCCATTTAACCGGTACCACAGAATATTCAATACTACGCCCGTATGTCTTTTTAACTCAATTTAATCAAAAGCTGGATTGAAAAGACAACCATCGGGTTATGCGTTTTTTATATCCTAGAACGTTACTTACCTATCTGCTCTATCTATCTAAACCTATCTATCGTCTATCTGGTCCTAAAGTAAGCAGAGCTTTACCTACTTTGGAAACCAGATAACTGTCCCTAAATTGGATTCAAAGCCGCGACTCTTGGCATGGTATGATTGCCGTTTGGTTTTTTCTTTACGAGATTATTATAGTAGTCTATGGAGACCAGAAAATATAGTTCAACTTTTTGTCTTATCTAATTAAAAAAAAAACATTCAATTCACATTAAAGTTTTTGCAAATCTGTGTCCTCCCTTCAATGTTCGTAGCAAATAGCTATAATGTTCGTAGCACATATCGTAGCCGCCCTAAATCTCCCAGAATCTATATTCTGGGAGATTATGGCGTAAAATATGTTTTATTAGTTTTCGTAGCTCGGTTTAAACAATTTGAGGTTTATTTTAATAAACAAAGCCATAATTCATTAAAAAAAACGAAGCACTTTGACAATATCTGAAGTATCTAGAAATATAAATGAAAATTACTCGTATAGTGTATTTTGTTGCTAAATCATGCCCTAAGGGTAGAACCGATTTGAATAAAATTAAGCATATAGACAGATCATACCTTAGATTTGTTAATTGGATGCTATCTAACTTGGAAAAGTATTGTGGAACGGTGCAAAACTAGATCATTAATATCGATCAAAAATCATAATAAACTTCTATTTAATTGGTACTTAACTACCATATAAGTAAGTATAGCTAAGGATAGTATATAGCCCGTTACCCGGGTAACCGGGCAGACTTGCCCGGCAAACTGTTTTTGCCCCAGATCGGGCAAGCTTGGCTGTATCCCTCGTTATATGACGTTAACTACACGCTTTTTGTCAACTATTTGTTATGATTATAATACACTCAGTTTACTCATTGTGAGTTTATTGTATAAAACATCCCGGGTGTTTATTTATTTATGAATTATTATTAGTTATTCAAGTAAAAATAATTTACGATACAAAAATGATACACTGCGTAATGAGTTCGCCCCGTGATTTTAACTCACATTTCTGAGATATCAATTTTTTTCTGGTTTAAAAATTATACAATGTTCTATTCTTAGTAATTTTTTTCTATATAATAACCTATTAATATATTTAGTTTTATCTCAATTCTTGATTTGCCGTGATTGAGTATGTACTTATACTCTTTAATAGGATAGTCAGCGTAGATATTATGCTTTTTTATCAGAAACTTATCAACATTTTCCATAATAACACACTATAAATCCCCCAATTACCACTAATCTATAATCCGAAATTCCTTCACGCGGATTTAGTAATCCGTAAAACCGTACCTCTCCCTCCGTCGATGGGCAAAGCGGAGATAAGCCTCGAGTGGGGATCGCCGAGTGATTTTATTAAAATATTTTATCGTTGCGAGCAATCCGACACCCCATTGCGAGCCGCCATTGTTCACTGAACAGAATATATGAGCCTTTGTTATCAATCTATTTAGACCATTTTAGAATTATAAATATAAATAAATATCCTGGGACATTCCTCCCAAACTTAGCAGAGCTTGTACCATGGAAACTAGATTACTGTTATACTTTTGTAGAGATAACATCCAGAGTCAAAATAAACAGACACCTGGAAGAACTAATCTTTGCCCTGGGTGGATATCGAAATTATAACCTGTGCAGCAGTCAGGAAATCTAACCTTCACCTCAAGAATTCAAAGGGATTTGATTTCAGACTGTCAAAAGCTTATATATTTTGTAAATATATATTTTTTTTGTATAATTTCTGACTTACGTTCTGTTTAGAACACCAAGAACGATCAGCAATATGAATTGGTAATATCCATACATGCAGGTATTACATCTGAATTCTTGTCCACGTAACGGTAAAAAACCCATCTGTGACACACATCTTCTGGTTCATTAAAGTAAAATTGAATAGATGGTGATTTTATAAGAAAAAAATTGATATATTATTTCGCCTTGAATTGTTACATAAATGCTAATTGTACCGTTTAGTAGCAGTTTTTACAACGGTAATAACCACAAGAAAGATGGCTTAATATGAATAACTATGTTTTTAATTTTTATCCTTTGCCATAATGTTTGCATTTACACAATTAGACAAAGAATAATAAATTCACGCAAATCCAACTGTCATACAAAACTCAGACAAACTACTGCAATAATACAACCAAAACAACATCATACCACATTGACGGAGGCAAATAATAACCGTCACCTCATTTCTAAAAACAAAGATGGAGTCAAGGGGGCGCAGTGGGGCGGGGGCGAAGGGGGCGAGCGCACAACACGGGCGTCCGGGGGGCCACGCGAAAATGTGCGGTGTGAGTACCACGCGGGCGGAATTATGTTTTTCTTAATTTAATTTCATTAGGCTCGGCGAGATTGTACTTTAGGTTTTATGTCGACCGAGCTATAATTACTCGGGTACAGTCGGGCACAGTCGGCTCGGGTGCCGGTTAATTGTCGGTGAATCGTTTCTGTGATTTTTTATTGCTAATAAAAATGTTTATTGTGCTGCTACATGTAGCGTGTTTAATTATTGTGATTTGTATATCCTGAATTAATAACAATTTTTGTTTCAGAAAATTTGATATGTATATTATGACTTCAAGGACAATGGGTTGTGAGTTTAATTCCCATTCAAGATTTTCTCTGTCTAAATATGAACATACATTTTACAGTTATCTGGTTTCCATCGTACAAGCTTTGCAAAATTATTATAATATATATTAAAATATTAATTACGAGTCCTGAGTGTAGCGAGGGATTTAAGTTCACCTAAGACTAAGACAGCTTTATCACCGAGGGAAATACTCTACTTTTCGTACCATTTGCGAAAAAATTAACACAATAATAATATGAGATAAGCATTTATTAAAAATAATGACAATTAAAAGTAAAAGTTAACATTCGAAACATTGGTCCAATTATTGATAGAGAGAGTTACATTTTTGTTCGGTACATTTATTGTTGATGAGTTGATTTGCGTATTCCTTTTTATTTATTTATTTTATTTATTTATTAGGTTTAGATACACCAACAGTACACACATTGAAATAAGTTACACAGTCTTAATATTAATGATTATGACAAAATCATAAAGTACAGATGTGTGCACCTATTATAGGTGTACACAGCATTTACAGTAAGATAGACACAACTAGTGCTAGGTACCTACAGTAGAAACATAAATTAACTATACACAACTAAGTTTTAGAACACATGATTAAAACATAAAGCCAAAATAATAATAAACACTAAATATTAAATGTATACACATTATTAAAATAAGTTTTTTAAGAACTTTTGAAGTTTTTGTTTGAAAATATGCAGAGAGTCCGAAAAAATGTCTAGATCGCTTATGAGGCCACTTATCTCGTTAAAAAAGATTTTTCAAAAAGATGTACCTATAATGCTTTATATACAAACTCAATGTTGTAAACACAGGTGTAGTTCAGTATAAATTTCGGTGAGTATTCCTAATTTAAATCACATTCTCCCCCTAGAGGATGAATGAAATTCAGTACAATTTTCTTACACTGTTTTTAACAGATTAAAAATGACTATTATTATGTTCGCTTTTTGTGGCATAGAATGTCACTTTTTTGAGCAAGTGGTACGAAAAGCAGTATTATGTATTATTTGGTTTCCATAGTACAACTTCTGCTTAGTTTGGGATCAGATGACCGTGTGTGAGGAATGTCCCAGGATATTTATTTATAAAAGACCAGGCAAACTGGAGAAGGCTAAACTGGAAATTGGATTCTGATAAGCATTGCAAACGTTACGCTGATTAAAAATGGAAAGATTTATTATGTTGCATCTATTGAACTCACGAACTGTTTGAAAAAGATTTCGTTGATTTTATTTTATACTACGAAGTCGGCAAATAAGCAGCCCGGCTGGTGGTAAGCGGTAATTTATACATTGAACTGGAGGTTTTGTTTTTAAAGTTGAAGCTATAATTAATTTTATTAAATAAGTTGCTGAATTCGTGGTAATAAATTAATTTGAATAAATTTCTTAGTAACAAATGTTATAATGAAGACTGCCTACACACTTAAAAACTTGCTAACTTATTTGTATAAATTCAACTTTACAAAAAAATTGCTCGTACGTACGGACTGTTTTTAGAAACGAACTAGTCATACCGAGTTATGTTTTCCTTAACAATTAACGGCCTTACTCATAAACGCTATTTAACTAAACCTACTGAATAAATGGTCAAATAAATAACGTCACCTTGCTGTCATTGTCAAACAATTTGACGTTATTTAGGTGACCACTTAATCAGCTTATTAGTTAAATAACGTTTCATGAGTAAGGGGGAGAGTGACTAAATTTATATAAATCAGACATAATTTCATCAAAAAAATATTAAAATCGAAAAATTGTCTCCGTATCGCATAACCACATTCGCACGCCCGCAGCACAATTGAAAACTGCATCAGAAAACTGAAATTTTAATTCCCAGTAACATATGCCGCACAGTTTGGGAACTGTTGCCCGCAGGGGGGCAATCACACGGGTGGGTGGGGGCATAGGGGGGCGTAATTAAAAAAATGTGTCCCACTTCATTCGTGCGCGGCCAGTATGACCGCAGCCTTATCCCTCCCTAACTAATTAATAATTTCAAACGAAGCGCGTTATGTTCTCAAATGGGACGAAATTGTTTTGGAATTTTAATAATAATGTCCTTATGTTTCGAGAGCGGAGCGATTCTAATGTTTTAATAGATCATTGTTTGGATACTGTTTCATTAATTGAGTCTGGGTTACTGTTATTATGTTTATTTTGAGTTGCGATTCATTCTCTAACATCTCTTTTTAGATTTCAAATTGTTATTAAAATAACGAAACCTGTTCAATATAATCTTATGTACGAAATATATTTGATTTAATCTTATATTATATTATTAATCTTACATACTTTTGTTTGTACATAATATGTTCGTTCATTATACTTAATTATTTTCGCCCATCTATGTATATCAACAAATAATATGACATATAAAACTTTGTATAAAATATAAAAACATACAAACATCTGAATTGATAACCTCCTCCTTTTTGAAGTCGGTTAAATACTAACGCTATCACTGTTTGTGCTAATTCCCGCACGCACGCGCCACCCGCACCACCACGCTCGTGTTCGGTGGCTCTTACAACTCCAACATATTAACTCTAACGTATTTTATTACATGTTTATTACATTTTCCCATTAATACAATAATCAAATGATAAAAAAAAAAACTAATATAACTTCAACAATATTTAGATATTTCACGTTTACGACAAGTTTGCCCGACAGGTTATTATCGTTCATTACATATTATTACTTGATTAGTTATCTGTCAGATAAGTGTTACTAGTATTAGTTTATCAGGTATAATAAGCTTTAGCTGTAGTTATCGGCGATCACACGCTTTTATTAAAATCTGCGGTGAGCCGTGACGTAAACTGAACAATATTAAAATAAATGACATGTACACAATTTAATAAAATAAGATATGTTTTGTTTATCATGCGATTGTGATATAGATTTTTGTTTTTTATGGTAAAAATAGACAAAAAAACGCGTGGGAGAATCTAGATTTATACAATAAACGCGTTTCACACGCACCGCAAAAACATTTCAAACTAATCACAAACTTTATTTAAAAAACTAAAATTGTTTAATCAAATTATCAAATTCGTATCGAAATTATACATTTTATCAACAATTATTATTATTGCTAGTAGACTACTAAAAACAGTATTTTTTTAACTATAAAGGTTAATTTATATTAAATTATTAATTTAAAATTATATCAGACATTTATACAACGATATTTTTAGTAATATCAAAGACCAGATACACCCAACGATATTCCAATGCTAAAATAAATTTAATTATAAACAAAATACTTCATTATAACAAAGTTATGGTGGTTACAAAAAAATAGATAGTTTTTACAAAAAATTCAACCGCCTCTATAATAGGAACTCTAATCTGATACTGAAGACAGCGAAAATCTTGGCGTGTTCAAAATCAACGTCAAAGCCATGTATTCAATGTAGGCCCTAGTAGGGCACTTATGAAGGTCAAAGCTACTGAAGTTACCACCAGTTCGTAAGTCGGCCTTCAACTGAGAAATATCCAATTCCACCAAAATGCAGATGTTTTTCGCCGACTTCAAAAAAGTGTCAGTTTTGAGTTTCTACGATCTTATTTCATAATTTTTTGTGTATGTACTTTGAAGGCGGATTAATTTTTTTGTATTTTTTGTTTATTTTTCAATTTTGAGTTTCATATTCGTTTTCAATATCTCTCAAGATTTGTGACAATATTGAATAATAATGCTGCAATCTTTTCCATTTAGGAATTTCATCATATCTTCAAAGTCTATAGTCGGATTATGATAACATTTATATGGAACCACCATTGAATTCACAGTAATACAATACAGTTCAGATTCAGAATTCCTCCTCCTCTGAAGTCGTTAAAAATTACTTTTTTCAAAATATTTCATACTGCGGAACTACGTCACGAAAATACCATCCATATTTTATTTGTCATTAATTTGTTATTTTCAAATATGTAATAAAAGTCTCTATCTGGTTTCCATAGCATAAGTTTGCTAAGTTTGGGACAACGGCTTAGTTCATTTGCTATTACAAGCTTTTATTTAACATGCAATGTATGTATGTATGTTTGTTCGGGTGGAATCTTGCAAGTCGAATTTCACCCACTTCCAGTGGTCGGATTGACTTTATATTTGGTATACATTAGTATATTGGAAGACAATGCAACTACAGTCATCAAAAAGTACAGTCACTCAAAAAAAGCTTGTATAAAAAATTCAATTTTAAACAAAGAACTTATTTATTGGAATGTTTTATTAAAGCAGTCTCAATCAGAAATCTATCATTGCAATACAAACGATATGAAAAAGCTAGTTGCCTAGTCTATAATGCATAAAATGAAATTAGTGCGTCGCGTCGGTATCTCGAGTGGCGATATTACTTATTATACTGTAACGGGGTTTAATATCGTACAAGTATCGATTCATTACCGGTGCAGTGTGCATAAAGCAAAGAAATAACCGTTATGTTGCATTATGATGGATACTTTTATAAGGCCTTCAAGAGAGGTAGAGCGTAGCGTTACTTTGCTCACAGATCAGCTCGACTGGGGAAGTACCTCCACCTTACAGAATACCGCAGCCAAATAATGTTATGTTGTATTCCTGCGCGTGAATAAGGTCGCCACAGCTCATTGGGGAGGGGTGAAGGGCCGTGTATTCCAAGCGTAGATTTAACAGTGTGTTTAGGTTTAAAATTTTGTGTTACTGTTAAATAAAATTTTGTAGTCACTTGTAGTCCATTTTTTTCAGTGTTTTTACAAACATATTTTAATATGTAGTATATCACCGTAATTTTCATCATATTTCATCGTTCTACAACAACTCACTTAAACGGAACATAGTTGTGATGTGTGGCGTCTTCTTTAGTAATAATAGCTCAATGAGTATATCAATTATCTGGTTTCCATAGTACAAGCTCTGCTTAGTTTGGGATCAGATGACCGTGTGTGAGGAATGTCCCAGGGAATTTATATGTTAAATCGGTATACGGTAAAAATTAATCGCTATTGTATCGCAAACGTAAGAATTGTAAAAAATTGCACCTGAAAAATTTAGGAAATTAAATAATACATTAAAAAGTTAGTGTCTGCTTTTACCTACCTAAATCATCCCCGAATAACGGAATGGGTAGGACATACCCTAAACATAATATATCTGGGAAAACATTAGATCACAATCTATTAACTTATAAAAAGATAAATAAGGAATAGATTACAAATATTGTTATATAGAAATAATTGATTTATACATGATTTTTTAGAATTAATAGAATTTATGCATGTTTGTTAAATGCCTTGCGTGCACTACGACTTATATCAGCACAGTTTTTACAATAATGTTATTTTCGGGGGTAGTTTAGGCAACGGGAGAACCTACTACGATTTATTTTTAACAATCGTTTAGAAATAAACCACAGTACCTATACGCGGAACCATGATTCCATTAATAGTGTAATTAAATTATATTTTTCAACTACAGGCTGCTTTTTAATTGGTAATCAATTTTGCTTTTTACTGGATACCTACTAAAATCAATTACATATTATTTTGTGCCTTTGCTACCAAAATCTGTTACGAAGCATATTGTTTTTAGCAGCTATTATTCCCTAGGAGGCTTTTTTTTACAGAAAACGTTTCGGTATACTTATATACTAGGTGCTGCTTGTGGGGGTTGGTCTTCTTAAGTTTGCCATTTATTTATTTACTTATTAAATATAGATTCAGTCCGCTTTGTAGTTTTGCCGCCGCGCCGGGGCACGCAATTGTCAGTGCGATTAAAATGTAAATATTATGTAATTAATCTAAGCTTGTTTTGAAAAGAGTAATTGCTGAGTTTATTGCCGGCTCTTCTCAGCAAATGCAACCTTGCGAACCGATATTAGAGTCAGACTTTTCATAAGTGCCTGCGAAGGTCTATTTGAATAAATGATTTTGAATTTTGAATTGACTAGAACGGCTAAATGTACCTATAATCTGGCAAATAAAATCAAAATCAAAATCAAATCAAATCAAAAAGTCATTTATTCAGTTTAGGCCTTAGTAAGGCACTTATGAACGTTATGTACATACAGTTGAATTTACCACCGGTTCGGAATACACTTAAACTGAGAAGACTCCGGCAAGAAACTCAGCAAGGTTTTTTTTTTAAATAAACATGACACTCCTATATTCACGTAAATAAAATGAATTCTTTGTATGAAAGTGTATGTTACCAATAAACCTTAAACCGAATGTCTCAATAGGCAATAAGGAGCCGTTTACATAGTTATTGCACTGTACGTGGTTGTGCCGCGCCGTAAACGCGCCGCAAACGGCGCGGCACTCCGCCGGAGTAGGGCTATAACTTGCAGGGAGGCTCCGACGGCGCGAGAGCCTCCGTGTCGACGCCCGACGGGAGGATGTTTTACAATACATTGTACAGTGTATATGTAGCTTTATTTTTTTGATGTTATTTACAATGCATCTATTATTATACATCTATAGATGATCTATTCATACTAATACAAAAGTGGAAGAGGTTTTGTTTGTTCAAACGGCCTAATCTCTGGAACTACCAGTCAGATTCGAAAATTTCTATCACTAATAGAAAACTACATTATCTCCGAGTATTATAGAGTATTTATCCAGAGCACGCGGGTGAAACCGCGGGGACAGCTAGTAATTTAATAAAGTGGATGAGTGTTTTGTTTGTTTATACGGCCTAATCTCTGGAATTACCGGTCAGATTCGAAAATTTCTTTCTCTAATAGGAAGAAACATTTTTTTTATTATTATAGGCTTTTTATCCTGGGCAAACGGGTGAATACGCAGGGGACAGCTAGTTTTTTTATATTCCTCGCGATCCTCCTTAGAGGTCAAATATGATAAACCCTTTCATGGTTATAAGGTATATAAAGAATTTATGTGCAAAAATTCAAACGTATCAAAATCAAAAAGTCATTTAGGTATACAGTTTAGGCCCTGGTAAGACACTTATGAACGTTAAGTTGGTACATACATTTGAATTTACCACCGGTTCGGAATACACTTAAACTGAGACTCCGGCAAAAACTCAGCAAGGATTTTTTTGTTTGTTTAGACTAGTATAGACTCTGCAGTTAATAAAAACATATACAACGGAAAGGGTATATACATCCGAAAGGGGTGAACACTACATCAGGTATAGACTCTCTATAAAACTTTCAACTCAAAATAAATTACTCAAAAATTTATACAAAATTTTTGAGTAATTGAATTAAAATCATAACCAACATGCCGCTCAATGAGGGTAATTATCGTTTCACGTCTTTTCTAATATTGTTATGAAGTCGATAATCGATGTAGGTATGTATATAGATTACGAATAAAATTAATTATAGAATCTACGAAGATTGATATAAATCTCTGCTTATTTTTTTAAACAGGTGCTCCCTACATCCATATTGAGCAATTTTAATATTAATAAATTACGGATATAGTTTGCATAAATTAAAATTATTGTTACATAAATTAATCCTTAAAATCTGTATTCAATAAATACATTTTATCTTGTTTATCAAATATTCATTTATTTGCAACATTTGATTAGGTAATTTTTTGCCAATAAATATTTAAATCTGCAATTTTGTTTCACGGTTGTTTAATAGCAGTTTTATAGCTATATTTTAAACTAAAATTGAATTCAATAAAGTATTAAATTGAGGATACTAAATTTTTGTAAGAATATTATTTTTCTAAATTGTATAAGTAACTTATTTAAAATTACAATTATAGGTATTTAAACAGTTTTTGTTTATTTTACTATTAAATTTAATAGGTATTATTTTATTGACATAGGATAATGCTTGAATATGTTTTCAAATCAAATTGATGTAATTACAATAATGAAGTAATGCAAAATCATTACAACAATTAAATGTCTACAAAATAAATAGCGCGCGTTGATGTCTTTTCTATGATCACTTTAAAAACATGAAATATACTTTTAATTTCATTACAATACTATATCAGATACCTAATATTCAGTATTTACGTTATGTAAAGTACGTACCAATGTATGTTATTGTGTACATGACAATTTAAAGTAAACAAAAACTAATATACAAAGATATAGAATAGACAAGATTGTTCAGACATGACTAAAAATCCAAATATTTCTTTTGGTCATAAAGCCGACTTTTCACTATGGGATATAATATAATATAAATTACATCTTGACACATAATATTTTATCGCTCGTCATACATTTTTGTATATTACATATATTTTTTCGACACATTATATGACGAGCGATAAAATATTATATATCTTAAAACTATCAATAACAAAACTAAAATTACTTACTAGATTGCAATCGGTCCCTCCACGCCATCGGGTTGGAGACCAACCCTTGGAAGCCTGGCCAATAGAGCGGCTTGTGTTGAAGATAGTGCGCCATTCCAGCCGCGGCCGCCGCCAGCGACAACCTTGGAGCCAACAGGCCAGCACCAACGTTGGCTCCAACCGCCGGCCGCGACAATATGTGGTCTATGCCGTGAGGGTTTGGAGCCGGAGGAGGCGCCTCGGCCAACGAGCTCAACGCCGCCAGCGGAGCACCGAACCCGTTCTCCAAAGCACCTCGGGAAAGCGGCGGCGACCCGCGCAACTCAGACATGTTTATCATCTAAAGTTCACTTTGATACACTCCGTCTCAAGTCCTTATTCACACATCGTAAGTGTACCACAAACACAATGTACCGGGCGAGTGGCCGCGCGCGCGACCCGACACCAAATGAAAAGCTCACGGAACGCTTTTGCTTCGCGCAAATAAAAAAAAAACGATGAATAGAGAACGCCGCCCAGTCAATCTAAACCTTATATCGTTGACGCCGCCCATGGTTGAAGCGGCCGCGCGGAAATATACGCGTCTCGCTCAGTTCGGTACTTGAGAGACAGGGATGCGAGATGTGTGGTGTTAACACCAGAGCGTAGATTTAACGAATCGCTATTTAATGGCGCTTCTTGTCTCTTTATAATTAAGTCGGGTGCAGTTTTTGCGGTGTCCCCCCTGGTCCCCCGCGCTCGCCCCTCCGTCGCCCACCGGGCCGCCGCTAAAAACTATTGTGTGTCGAATAATAAGGGCTAACACAGTTTATTTTATGACTTCTACAGTATAATAGGAGCGGAAGGATCTCGAGTCATTTGTCGTTGGATAATTTATGTGACAAATATTTTATTAATTGACAGTGTGGCGCGGCGCGGTGAGCGGTGCGGTGTGAATGCCACTCGATCTAAGAGGAAATAAAACACCCATAGAATTAACTGTATAGTTACATCTGCTCTATTAAGGGGCTATGATACGATTGCTTGAGATGGTGAATCTGTATAGGAGAAACTGATTGATTGGTCCAGATACTTGAAATTGTACACACATGTTCCTCATATCTGTAGGCAATTAGGCATTTATTAACAAAGTGTTTTCTAACAACAAGTAAACAGGAAAGTGTTAAAGTAACAAGAGAGAGAAATGGCCGGTGGAAAGCCAGTAAAATAATAATAAGGATAATACAAAAATAAAAAAAATAAAAAATTATACGACCAAACCAGAAAACAAACATACGGCCCACCTGATGGTAAGCGGTTAGTCACATGAACGGCTCCAACACATGAAGCATCACTCCCGCGTAACTGACCCTTTGCCCCTTCCCCAATGAGCTCTGGCGACCTTACTCACGCGCAGGAACACAACATAAAGTTATTTGGCTGCGGTATTCTGTAAGGTGGAGGTACTTCCCCAGTCGAGCTGCTCTTTGAGCGAATAAACGCTACGCTCTACCTTTCTTATCTATTATATTATTTATCTATAGTAGATACTTTTTATTGAAATTGGATCGGATATTATCAAAATATAAAAGTTTATTTTAAAAAAGAAAAGCTGCAGCCATATCCGGCTTAAATTTGTCTTTAACATATCATACACCAGAAATTATTAATTCACCCTTATATTTGATTAGTTTCTTAACACCTTTGATATAAAGATCAAAATCCCTTGCAATTATAACAATGGTTTAAGTTAACTACCACAATATAAAAGTTAAATTTAACGCCTCTCCCTCTAAATCCGTAATGTAAGGGTATTATCTAATATTAAAAAACCACTTCCCTTTGTAAAATATGGCTGCATTATAAAATAATATAACAATAAACAATTTGGAATTAAATGATTAAAACTATTAAAATAAAAATAAAATGATACGTGGAGCATCCTAGAGGATTCTTTAGGGTTCTTAGGAGAACCTTATGTTTTGTTATTATGAGTTTGTGTTTGACCGCAATCTCACCATGGAAAGTGATGATATGTCCGAAGGTGCGCACACAAAGCCTAGAAGGAACTGGCTATCAATTGCAGGTGTCGGAACACACTGATAGGTACTTGTTATTTTTTTTTTTATACCACTAAGGTGGCAAACAAGCATACGGCCCGCCTGATGGTAAGCAGTTACCGTAGCCTATGGACACTTGCAACACCAGGGGTATCACTCGCGCGTTGCCGACCCTAAAAATTGGTGAGGAATTATTAATTTTAGAGCTCCATTACTCTGTGGTGGTCTAGCCAGGTGGGTATTTCAAAGTACCCTACCACCATGTTATGGTTTTTTTCCTTCACCGAAAGCTCAAGCTCAATATAGGGTTCAAACTCACGATCTTTATCACGCTACAGCATGGCTTTTAATTTTTTAGGAAATAACATAGATACCTCCATAGATTTTCACATCATAACACTCTCATATTCATATGATGCTCCAGTTGGTGTGGTTGTTTAAGATTCCACCTATCACGTCGCAGGATTTCTGTATATTTTCGAACCCTATGTTGGGTTATGCCCGGTTTCAATAAACAAAAACGAATCGTTTTGCTTACCAATGGTAGGTTTTTTTATTGCCAAACTGGGCATATAGACCATTTCGTAAGCTAATTTTATGTTTTATAAAATTATGCTATAATTGCTGTGATAGCTAATTCCATGTGGGAGGGTCTGCTGTGCAAAGCTTTGAGGTCTTTGCTTCATTATTAGTACAGATCCAAGAATCTTAATTTTAATAAATCTTAACCGATACCGGTCCGTAAATTATTGAAATCGGGCATTAGTCATACCTCAGAGTATATAAATACTACGTACAACAGAGAGACAGCGCCCATACTTCAAAAGTTACCACCATAACTCGCGCAAGTACAGCGCCGGTGGTGAGATTGGGGTACTAATTCCTATTCTGGGTTTGTAAGTGACTACAGCAATGTTTGTTTTTCAGTAAATGACAACAGATGACACTGTTGAAAGAATTTAATTTTAAAGAACAATGGGCATATTTTTTTTTTTTTTGTTTCTTTGTAAGAGAGGTAGATCGTAGCATTTACTATATACTTTTGTTCAAAAAAGATAAAAATTCCATACATTAAGTCCTAAACTAATCCAAAGAATTATTATTATGTTATTCAATTCTAAAAATACTGATTTTAAGTTGCATCTTACCCCACGGTTAATTGAGTCAATTCCCAAAATACTCTAGCTATTGTTCATCAACAAAGAAGAATGTTCACTAATTCTGAATGTTAGCTCATCGTATTTTCTGTAGAAAATAAAAAATATATGTGAAAGAATTATTTCAATACGACAATTACATTCCGAGATATAGAATTTTTAAATGAGCGCGCGACGCGGGATCAACCGCCCGGTACTCGATGCGTGTGACGTCATGTTCCAACGCTCGCTCAGTCCGTCGCGCTTTTTCTCTTGAAAAATCTCATTCCTTGGGTTTATAAATTTGAAACTTAGACCTATTACTTATCTAATCAAATCAAATGCTGCTTCTCATTATTAGATTTTTAAAACTACCCTTAAAAGGGGGTTTAGGGGGCGTTAAAGTTTGTATGGAAGAAACCTACTGCGCGGTCAGATTAACTTGAAACACGGTTTTAATACATCGTATAAAAAATAAAGAAACACGTGTTTTTGGGTTTCGCGAAAATCGAACCCTAGTAGGGCAAAAAGGGGTAATTATGTTTTAAGGGGAGGAGATTACTATGTCTCTATTAACTAAAAAATTGGAATACCTTGGTTCCTTTTGTAGTCGAAGATAGGATTTTAGAAATTACATCCCTACATCCAGTGGGTAAAGCAGAGGGCGCAGGTAAAACGGCGGGGCGGAGTGTTAGTTTAGAGATAAAATCAAAGCTTATTGTTTTGAAGATCGTCAGTATAGTGAGAGTCTGCTATCTAAACATTATTCATTTATAGTGTGCATTATTTTGGTACCCCCACAGTTTCACCCGCGCGTACCTACAGTTTGAATTTGTTGCGTGGAACCCCTTATTATTATTTTTCTAAAATAAAAGTAGCCTAAGTTCCTTCTTATAATATACGCTGTCTACCTGTGATAGTCTCCTTAAAATCGGTCCAGCCGTTCCGAAGGTTAGGACACAGATTACTACGTAAGTTAGGAGGCCGGAACAAAATGTGTCAAATGTTTAACCCGCGTGCGACGACGGTTATTTATATTTTATAAATTTTTATTTTTATTGGAAAACTTACGGCGGTATAACAAGAGTATAAATAGGTACAGATAAAACATTACTACTTATTTGTTATTGATAACGTAAAACTTACCGTCTTATTGATAAATAAGGTGTAAGTCAAGTATAGTTAAGCCCATCACAGACGTAGCTATAATATATATTAATATGCCCAGCAATTATATAAATTACAGTACAGGTTGGCGAAGAAACAGAAATATATATTATAGCGTGCGGTCACTCGAAGATTTGTATTGAAAATATATCGTAATATGCCTTGCTATGATTTATATTAATATATATATTATAGCTACGTCTGTGATGGGCTTTAGCGTCACTTTCTAATGTCATATAAAGAGAAATTAAATAAAAGGCATTGGCGTGAAATCTTTAGAATAACTGCAAATTGAGTTGGTGACCGTAATTTATTTTACAATAGTGAACATGTCATCATATAGTGAGAAGGAACATAATGCACAGATGGCAGAGAAAGAGAAAAAAAAAATTGTATTGGTTGATTTTATTTTTTCGCAATCGTAGTGAAAAATAGAATGTTACACACGGCGCTAAAATCCCATTATAACTCTGTTTCTATTTACTCCTCTCTAAAGCTCGGAAGTAGAACTACCTCGTGTATGATGGGTAATTTTAGCTCCTTAAATAACAATCTACTATTCTATCACATCCTGATTGACTCTGTATGCCATGTTAAACCTAATTTTCGTAATAAATTAATATGCCATCTCGAAATCTCCACCTGTTATAGGCATAATTATTAATTAGAATTGAGCCTTGAATTAACTGCCAAGGGAAGCAAGTGCAGACAGGCTACTTCAATACATCCTTGTCGTCAATGTAGTTGCTGAGTAAGCTTCCCAACTAGCAAACAGTCGAATAATGAATGAGTTATTGGGCTACAGATCGAATAAATGTTGAGTAGTTGCTACGTAGTACCCACAATGTAGTGTAAAAGCTTTTATTACGACTTTTTAGCATTTTTTGCTTTAAGTGCTTTAACCGTGTTGTTTAAACGTTTACTCGATATTCTCATAGTGCATTTATTCAATAGTCGTATAGTAGCTACCATTTCTCGTTTATACCACACATGAGTGCAGTAATAGAGTTGTCGATTCCCAAGTTTCATGTTTAAGAAGCTACTATATAGCTGCTACTCGACATTACTATATTAGAGCAAATTCGCCGAGTAAAAGCTGTATATTTACTGAAAAGTATCTTAATATCTGTAATTGTAATCTAAGCTATTTTGCTGAATAAATTAAACGACTATAACTTTTTCCTTGCACGCGATACATACTTAAGTATGCCCATACTAACAAATGTAATACTCATGGAGACCTTTCATATGACATAGATTTCATTTGATATGATAAGGTTTACAACACAAAGTACGACACCGCCCATTATCCTTTACAAAATTTCGTAAATTGACGCGCGACGCTTAGGCCATCTATGTAAGGTCGTAAGATTTAAGTAAAATTACATAAATTGCAAATATTTAAGATACGAGTTTTACATATGAATTTAATAAATTATTAAACCTCAAATTATATTCCCTTGCAACAAAGCTTCATCAAAAATGATTTAGTAGCGTTTTGACTAAGAATTAATTCTCAATCAGTCCAAACGATGTTTGTAGCGACATCTATACGTGTAAATTCTACACTAATTATAAAATGTATGTGATTGACCAGACATGGTCATACTATGGGACCAACACTGAATTCTCAATTTTTTTTTTCATACAAAATGTCAACCTTGCTCGATCGTAATGTATGAAAAGTTAAAAAAAACTCGAAATCTCCACCAAGTATATGAACATGTCTAATTGTTCTCATATTAACCCACAGTATGTTATAAGCGCATCTAAAGAGTATAAAGCTATCTAGTTTCCATAGCACAAACTCCCATGTCTAAATTATATCCTACATTTGTTTTCATTATACACATCTTTAAAAGGCAATGATACAATTAGCTATCTAAAATTAAATCTCGTCTTGTTTATCAATTAGGGGATGGCTATAGAAATAAATAAATAAATATAATAATGGTATGTTTCCCTCGAACTCGTTGCAAGGAGAGTCGTTGAGGCTTTGTTGTCGGCCGACGAGCGGATGTAGCATAATACCCGTACGATGAGCAAACTGCGAGGGCGCGGTCGCACTGCGAGCGGGAAGCGGGCACGGATACCATTAAAGTTAAAAATTATGTTTTCACATACGTAGACCTTTTCAGGCACTTATGAATAGTCTATCTCTAATACTCTAATACCGGTTTGGAAGGTTGCATTTGCTGAGAAGAGCCGGCAATAAACTCAGCAATTACTCTTTTCAAAACAAGCTTAGATTCATTACACAATATTTTGTATTCTAACCTCACTGACAATATGTTTTTTGTTCATACAAGCATCTTTTGGTGATTGTGCTTTTTGTTGACTGTACTTGCATTGTCATCCAATATACTAATGCACACCAAATATCAAGTCAATCCGACCACTGGAAGTGGGTGAAATTCGACTTGCAAGATTCCACCCGAACAAACATACATACATACATTGCAAGTTAAATAAAAGCTTGTAAAATAGCGTGTCACGGCAGCAAAACTACTAGATTCTTAATCGAGATTTAAAAGGTAAATAGCAAACTTAAGCAGACCAGTCCCTACAAGCAGCATCTGTTCACAAGTATGACTCTTATAGCAGCCATCGCCCATAATAATAGTTTATTGATTTTTCTTCAAACATGCAGACTCAATTTAATAATAGTCAAATAGTAGTTTGCCTCAGACTACGGAGGACATATTCTCGCTAAAAAAAACTGTGTCTACGGAGTCGGCCACCTCTCACGCACACCTTAGTTGGCTATTCCACGGGAAATTAGACTCTGTCGCCGTTTACACAGAGTAGATTACTCGCGCTCAACTAATTTGTGAATGTGTGCGTGCCGGCTTGTACGTACAGCGTGGTGGCCGACTTGAGTGACACAGTTTTTTGTTAGCGAGAATATATCCGACTTCTTAAATATCTATGAAGTTTGATAAATAATTATGTTAGAATTTAGTAATCTTTCAATACTTTTGCAAAAATGACAATAATACCTAAAATTAGGTAATATATAACTTTATAAAACAAACTGCTGATGAAAGGCCTCGCTAATAAGAAAATGTAATAGGTAGTACATTTTAAAATACTTCTTCTTTTGAAAACGTAGTAATTATTATATTCAGAAGAAAAATTATACATTATTTCGAGAAATGTCTATATTATATGTTTATATTATGTATATATTTTATTTATTTATTTATTTATGTATGTCTGTATTTTTCATGAAAACCAGCAATGATACAAAAGCCGTTGACAAAATGAGAACGCCAATCAAAGGTTTAAGGTAATTAGCGAGCAGAGTATTAATATTATTTTTTATCATTCGTTGTATTTTAATTGTTATTTTTATATCAAGTCTAATTTATATTCAATACATAAATAAAAAATGGGTCGTCCCCCGCTCCGCTCAGGGCCCCGCTCGCACTGCGACCCCGGCCCCCCAGCGTCCCCCCAGCGGCGGCTCGTCGGCCATTCATCCCGACGTCAATTAGGCCAACACCTTTGCATTGTCCCGATTTTATCATCCGCTTATTATAACACCTATGACGTGACTTTTGCTCACTAAAACTTGACACGCGATATTGAACTTTATGTCGATGTTATGAGGGTTAATATGATGAGGTTTTGTATTTTAATAATTGGGTGTATTTATTGGTGGGATTAGTGAATTGGGTAGTTGGGTTTGGATACACATTAAAATCATTGGACTCATGTTTTTTTTTAATAATAAATAATTGATAGAATCTTGATTTTTGACAGTTGCACTTGAGAGCCAGTTGCTAAAGGTCAGCAGCAAAATAAAAAATTTAATAAAATCCCCCTGGTGGAGAGAACCACTTTCCATCAGGTGAAACGCCATGATGTCTTTTTAAGCCATAAGCAGATTCACTCCCAAAATGTTTTTCTGTGATTATTTTTTCTCCTGCATTTCTTTATAATTAAATCATAAAATTGGTATGAAGTCAATATCTGAATCTCATAATACGCCTGAAAAATATGATCCATTATATTTTAATAGGGCTACATTTAAAACGTATTGCGGAGTCCACCATTTGGCAACGCGTTCCAAACTTTAAAACGGCAATAAAAAAATCAAGCACCCAGATATGAGGAATCGACTACGGTAATCTACGAATTAGAGTGAGATAGCAAGCAGGCGAGAAAGAGGCAGGGTATCAGCTGAGAGTGGTGATTGGCTGATTATGTTTTAGGCTCCGCCCATCGTGGTTGAGTTTCCCACGTGTTTTTGTTGGGCTCAGACGATATTCAGCTGCGTCCCAGAGTGGATGTGTTGTAAAATGGATGAAACTTTCAGGAGTTTACGTTTATAGATTGTTTGGATCAGATTCCTGGGATGAATAATTCAAATTTTGGATATAAAATAGATAACAATAAATATATTATGTGCTTCTAGCCTTATTTATAAACATACTGCCATTTTATATATAGATTTATATTATGAAGTTGTGTTATAATGAAACTAGATTCCCCCCGCGGCTTTTTCCGTATCCTCGAGGAATCTTATGTTTTCCCGTAATAAAAAGTATCCTTTGTTTTATTCCAGTGTATGATCTAGCTGTACACCAAATTTCATCCAAATTTGCTACGCCATAACACTTGATGAAGTAATAAATATATATGGAATCATTTGCTTTATTAATATTAGTAGAATTTAATGTGTGTTAGGACCTTATAATAATTACCTACCTTTATCTTTACCCTCATGCAGTTAAATCTTCACATCACAGGGCACAAATCTTGGAGCTATAATAAATTTTATTTTGACAAACTCGTGTGAGAATTTAACACAATTTCAAATTGCATCTTTCAATTTAAAACTCTTCGGCTTTTAAAATAAACATCCATAAAAATTGCAATAAAAGCCGTCTTTACGACTTACAGTTAATTTTTAATCTTCAAAAATGATCAGTAAATCAATCGGAATTGCTTTAATATCACTAAACAAACTAAAATTAAATCACGCGAGAGGCCCCTACACACGAGGGTTCCGTAATTCCATTATTTAGGGTTCCCCAACCCTAGTTTGTATTAAAAGTTAAGTAATGCATCATAAGGGGTATCTATTATTGTAAAATGGAATTATTTCGCTCGATTTACTGCGAGGCAAACATCAGCTTAATGAAAACGTTAATTTGGTTACTGTCCTTGATGGTGAAAAAGCGTGGTGATTCGATTTAAAATTTAATTCATTTTAATGTAGAGTTTGTATTAATCACTCCTAGTAAAATAATATTATAAAACTATAGTTCATTTTCACTACTCCCATGATTAAATCACATTCTATTCACGGCTTGACGGTCAAGTTGGCGCAGTTGGTTAAGATTCACCTTACGCGCCGCAGGTCGTGGGTTCGATTCCCATACAGGACATGCATTTGTGTGCATTAAGATGTATGTACGTCCTAAGTCTGGGTGTAATTATGTTTATTAAGTATGTATTTACATACAAAAATAGTATATGTATTATATCAGTTATCTGGTTTCCATAGTACAAGCTCTGCTTAGTTTGGGATCAGATGCCCGTGTGTGAGGAATGTCCCAGGATATTTTTTCTTTATATATAAGCATAATATACATACGATGAAGCGGTAACTTTCTAAATCAATTATTTTCCAACTGGCAACAAATAAATTTTGTTTTTCTTTGGAGAATTAGTGAAACCTTTTTTTAAATAAACAGTTATTTTTTTGGATTTTTTTCTGAAAACTACAACAAGCCTCTAAATACGCTAATTTTGAAATACAATGTAAAGAATGAACACACTATAGACGTCATTATCTGCTTGAAATTTTTCATACATATATTTTTCTAGCTTACATTTCTTCATTTAATATAAACCACAGTACAGGTTAATTAAGAGCAAAGCAACACATTCTTGTTGGCGCGTGTTAACATCGTTACATCGAACGAACAGCAAATACAATAAACATGGCGGCGGCAGGTGTAGCGGCCCCTATTGGAAAACTTGAACTGCTAACGAACGGTGCTACTAGGCGGGAAAACTTGTCGATGACGGTATATCGATAAATGGTCGATATGCTAAATCTACAAATAAAAGGAATCTAATACAATCGAAGTAGCATTTAATAAAAATATTATTTTACATTCACTTTTGCTTTCTTGCTTCGTCTTCTTGTTTATTGCCTAGTGTCGCTTAAAATTAAGTAACAGTGCGTCATCTAAAAGTAGTTATATCTACCCAAAACCCTGTGATTGGTACCGTATAATCCCCTTTTTGTCATTATCTAACTTAACTCACATTATTTCTATCAAAACTTCGTAAATAACAGAATATCAAAGTCACTTTATAAAAGAGTAACAAATAAGTCTGTACTTTTTGTAATTATATCGTAGTATCAAAGAAAATGTATCGTCACTTGCCCATCCCTAGAGAAGCTAAAGTGCAATAGGTAAATATTTATTTGATATCGAATCAAGTGATTGGCGAGAACTGTATCGCGACCACCTGAATTAAAAACGATAAATTTCCCCCCCCATGCCCCCAGCACCGTCTAGTGAAAGAACGGGCCTGCGATTAAAAAAGTTTAAGAAACGCTTTATTGTTTATCGTTAATTTATCACCTTATTTCATGAGGCATTAAGGTATTTGTTTTTACCTTATGTTTCTAGATATTTGATTTATACTTTGTATTGGATTTTGACTTGCAAACAATCCTTATGAAGATCTATGATTGAAAAGAGATTGATCTTCCTTCCCAAAACCACTTTTTTCCGATTCTATAAATTTCATTTTTCAATCACTTTTTTTTTACTCTGCATAAGCGTGTGGTAATCTCACCATGATAAGTGAATATGGAACTGATTCTCAAGTGCATCTGTGGGAACACACCGATAGGTGCTTGGCGACAGATTTCGACTTCAGGGTGGTGGCCAGCCAGGTGGGTACTACAAAGTACCCTACCATCGTGTTTTGGTTTCCTCACGATGTTTTCCTTCACCGAAAGCTTAAGTTTATGGTAGGATTGGAACCCAAGACCTCTCGCCGGGCCCGGGGTATCGGGTCGACGTCACTACCGCTGAGCTAGCATCGCCTTAAAACTTACTCTTTATTAAACCCGACCCATTTGAGAAACGGTGACTAACCGTAATGGTGCGTCCATGCTACGCGAAGCGAACACGAGCTGAGCCACGAACGAACAGGATTCGTTCGTTGTTCGCGTAGCGTGGACGGACAAACTTGCGAGCCTCGAACGAGCATTCGTCTTGCGCTCCGCCCGATTGTCAGTTTTTTCACGAACACAGGGATTCGCATGGCGCTCGTTGTAACGTCCACACTTGACATCGCGAGCAAAGAACGAATTCAGTTCGTTCGTGGCTCGGCTCGTGCTCGCTTCGCGTAGCATGGACGCACCATGAAGGTTCAGGAGGCGCGATTTACTACATGGTATATAGAACACTACTCAAAATCTTAGCGCTGCGTCTAAGAGCGCTGTGTCGCTTTAACGCGTCCTGTTTGGCTTTAATCTCCGAACAAGAGCCGCAACATTAGTGTCCGTAAAGTAGTTGTTGTTTGAACCCCAAATGTTAGAACCAAACAATAGTTAGCATCAATGACTTTTAATAACAACTGGCTCCTAATCACCCTATATTTCGTTCCCTAATACCCTACAACGTCGCTAATTAACCTTACGATTGCTGGTAGCACACCGGTGCAAAGATTTTTATAACAGAAACCTGCGCTGATTACGTACGTATTTATTTTCGTATACGAATACACTGTATTAATAACTTGTTTTTTTTCTGGATTAGCGTAGCATAGACTTCTCTAGGCTTATCTAGGCTTTTCCATAAATCTTTGTAAAGTAAGCTTACCGGATACCTTATTTTGATTACTATACCTGAGATATTGAGAATCCAAAATACCTAGTACAGGCTCTTTCTATTTCTCACTGATATTATGTTCATTATAACTTAATTTCTATTAATTGCCATTGTTTTATATTATGGATAGAAGTTTGACTTCAATTACACCACGGTAAGTGATAATGTGCCACAAAATCTTCAGGATAAATAGCTCTCAAGTGTTTGATAGCTAGCGTAAGTACCTTATTATTTTAGACATAAACCTTGGACAGCGAAGCTTTACAACATATTACAACCACATTTATTATTCTATAATTTTTTTTACAATACCGCGCGTCTGTATGCTACACCGACACGGTCGAAGACGGTGGTATAGTGCGAGTTATTCGGGCATAAACAACCGTCCAGTGGGCAAACTCGGCACATTCACTGGACGTAACGAGTCCACTCTAATCCCCCTTTATGCCATCCACTAATAATTCAGATTGTCCTACTGTTTTAATTGTACTAATTAAGGATTTGTTAACGATTGGGATATTAGAACTTAACGACTGTTAACGTTAAATAGAGTTACATTGTCTTGATAAATGCAAAGGCAGAGCTTATATTTAGTATTGTCAGATGGTTTGAAGACTGTGATAATACAGTGGTAGTGATGAAGATTAAGATTCGAATCCTGTAATGAGGTTGAGCTGTCCGTAAAGGTTGACATTGTTTGGAAACCATAGTGCGGGAGGAAGTTGTCTTCAGAAAATCTGTCGCCAAGCACCTATCAGTGTATTTCGAAAGTCGCCTAGTATATTTTGTAAAATTCGGATATACAATAGTAATGCCTCGGCTAGTTGGCTATTGGTGACCATAAACATAACATAAATATACTTTATTTGTACACCACAAAAACAGTACACAAAAAGAAGAAAAACAAATACAAGAGGAAGTGATACAAAACAGGCGGTCTTATCGCTTAAGCTTCAAACCATCAAATGGATCACCTGCTTGCTTGTCAACCATCTGACGGGCCAGTTGGCGATTCCACCTATCACGCTGCAGGTCCGGGTTCGATTCCCACACAGGACATGCATTTGTGTGCATGAACATGTCTGTATGTTCTGAACCTAGGTGTAATTATGTATATTAAGTATGTATTTACAAACACAAAGTAGTATATATGTAGTAGGTAGGTATATCAGTTATCTGGTTTCCATAGTACAAGCTCAGCTCATGTGTGACGAATTCCCAGGATATTTATCTAATTTTCACGGTATATCACGGTAAATAGGTTCTCACTGCACCCCAGTTCCCTGCCAGGCTTCATCTTCTACCACATCAAGACATTCCATGGTATCGTAGTCCAGCAAAGTAAGTAGGCAAGGCAAGCCTATAAAAACCATCCGTAATTATATCAAGATTAAAGTACAATTTAAATTGAATGTGAATCAAGCTGTGGAGCGCGTTAAATCTAGCCCCATTAACCGGCACTTAGAGCGGACACCAGGGGGCGCCACTGTGACACTTAGACGAGGGGAAGATGTACATTCAATTTGGTACATCTCTTGTTTTGGTGTTTTGGAGAGCAAACATTTGACGGGACGATATTTAGATGGAGTTATTGAATTGATCTAGATATACCTAGGTGTTGTGAATTATTTGGGATATAAAAAGGAATATCCTTGATGATTGACTAAACTCTGATTTATAAAGCTTAAAATTTTATTGCTAAAGGACATCAATGGTGAGGAATAAATTGTATTCTTCGTTAAGTATAATGCCCTATGGGGCGTCGTCGGCCACCTCTTCTCTCGTATGTCAATACTCTGAGTTCTGTGTAGTGTATGTATCTATTGATTTTAGTCCATTTTTTCAGCTATTATCAAACCAAAGGTCATTTTCCTTCTTTCTTTCCCTTCCATTATTATAAATATTGTATATTTAGAATATAATATAATATACAGGGCGAATTTTTATTTCTAGCCAGTGTGGGCAACTTCTGAACTACAGGTCTTAGAGAAAAACGCTGAAAGGAACCCCGAGCTGAATTTTTAAGAAAATTAAAATGCCATTAAAATTTATTTTAAAAAATTCGTATTTTCGAAGATATTGAATTTTTTCAATTTTTTTTTTTTTAATATTCTGCTTCTTCCTCACAATATAAACAAAATTATGGAAGACAATCTTGCTCTCAAGTTGCTAGAATTTATCCAAAATATTATTTTATATTTTCCTTGACCATGGTTTTATGCTGTGTAAAGTTTGACGAGGTGTAGCAGATCTCGCAGGGACCTCACTATGTTTAGCCATAAAGAATTGTCTCTTAGCATTCTGACAAAAAAATTGAGGTCAATTTTGATAACTTCTAGCAACTTCAGACCAAGATTGTCATAGATAATTTTGTTCGTATTGTGAAGTAGAAGCAGAAAAAGAAAAAAAAAATGTTGAAAAAAAAATAAAAACACTTTTTTTTTCTTTTTTTTTAATGGCATTTTTATTTTCTTCAAAATTTAGCTCGGAGTTCCCTTCAGCGTTTTTCTCTAAGACCTGCAGTTCAGAAGTTGCCCTCACTGGCTAGAAAAAAAAAAACACCCTGTATAATAATTATTATTTACAATAAAATGACTTAAGACTAATAATATAATATATAATAATAATTGTGAGAGAGGTAGAGCATAGCGTAATATTCGCTCAAAGAGCAGCTCGACTGGGGAAGTACCTCCACCTTACAGAATACCGCAGCCAAATAACTTTATGTTCTGTAAAGTTGTGTTCCTGCGCGTGAGTAAGGTCGCCAGGGCTCACAGGGGAGGGGGGAAAGGTCGGTAACGCGTGAGCGATGCTTCGTGTGTTGCAAGCGTCCATATGGCTACGGTAACCGCTTACCATCAGGCGGGCCGTATGCTTGTTTACCGACTTAGTTGTATAAAAAAAAAAAAAAAAAAAAAAAAAAAAAAAAAAAAAAAAAAAAAAAAAACTAAAACTAAACTAAATAATAGATAAATAACAATAAAATAATCATAAATGCGAAAGTGAGTTTGTTTGTTTATTTGTTTGTTACGCCTTCACGCCTCAACTACTCAACAGATCATCATGAAATTTGGCATGCAGATAGCCCATGGTATGGAGAAGGACGTAGACTTTTTTATCCTGAGAACGTGGGTGAAACCGCGGGGGATAGCTAGTTTACAATATTTCTGGAAATATGTAAAGTAAATTATCCAATCATTAAAATTTCTTTATTTAAATATTTTTTTTAATTTTCAACATTTCCATTCGTTTTCATAAATTCTCAAACTAAAACTACACACCTAATTTAAATAAATGGCAATCTCGTTAATGGCGATTGGTCGCATTAGCACACGACACCACATCAGGCCCCCATTCCTCCATGTAACCGTATTAAGAACCACTTGGCTATCTGTCACTGTGTGGAACACTTCCAAGCTTGCTCCACCGCATTGACACGCGGAGTACGTGTAAATTACCACGCCGCACCGGGCGACCGTTCTTGAGCAGAAACGCATCCCTAGACAAGAGCTACTTTCTGTCAATGTCACTTAAACTTTCCGATTCAAGTTCATTTGGTCAAGGACTAGATCACGTGACTGTTGCATACAAAACCCAAACAAAATCCTAAATGCCAAATGCGGAAAAAATATCGTCTGGCTTTTGTCTTATGCTCTATATGAATAGAGAAGAATCGTCTATCTGCTGAAAAGGTACACAAACAATCAAATTTATTTTTTCTATTTATTACTTACTAAACAGATTTATTCATAAGTTAACTGATAATACTGACTGCAACTGTGGTCACTATGGTTTATAAAAGATAGCTTGATCTCTGCGACAGTGGTTTGAGTCATATGAAAATTAACCTTATAGCTTTACAATAAGGTTCATCTATGTAATCTGTGGTTGATTTGATGATGACACAGATAAACCTTATACTAAATCCATAAGGTTCATTTTTCAAGCTATCTTTTATAAACCATAGCCCAACCAAAGTAAAATAAATGTTTACCTGATTTACACTGAATCCATATAAAACAAACGCAAATCGTTGAAGGAAACATTGCTGTGGTATGCACCAAGCATAGCTAGAAGCTACCTAATTGATAAAATAGAAGACGCGCGTATAACCGCAGCGTGCCGGGCGGGCAGCGGGCGTGGCGCCGGCAAGACGCGCGTCCCGAACGCTGCGGCCGCTCGTAAATCGCAATTTGTCGCGAGGAACACTACCCGAGATCGAGGCTTTTGTGATACTATAGACATTGCTATTTGTAGACAGTCCTGCAGGTTTTCAGAGTTACCTATCGGTGTGTTCGGACAGCTGCACTTGAGAGCCAGTTCCTTCTAGGCTTTGAATGCTTACCACATTCGGGCACATCATTACTTATCATGGTGAGATTGCGGTCAAACACAAATCTATACACAGTAAAAAAATGACCAATAAATATTAAAATAATATAACCTTACTAAGTGTCAACTGAGTTCTTCTCACTTGAAGTCTGACTCCCGAATCTGTGGTCCTCCTAGGATCTAAACTGAATTTGACTTCAGTACCACTTCAGCACATTATAATAATACATAATATGTAATAGACCGCAGTGGATGCGCTCACGTTGCGTGCTCGATACGTTCGCGTCCGCTACACATGGAATGCGAACGCTAGGCTTAAGAGTGCGTATAAAGCAAAATAACAATCTTAGAATTGAAATTTACCCAAGTAAATAGTATTTAAATGAAAAAATATTTTTATATGGGTATTTTCATTATATACGCGAGGGTTCTATCTGAACAAAAACATAATGGAATGAAATTTCCTCGATAGAAAAAAATCACAAAGCTACCTCTAATAATAATGAATTTTCGGTTTTATTCGTTCATGGTGTATCTAATTAAGACAAAAATTCGATAAATAATATCACTAACTTATGACCTAGGGCTGCTACTAACGATTTTTTAAAATATTCTATACTTTACGAGCTATTTAGATAAAAAGCGCTTAGTTAATTTTTGTTCCGCGGAACACGCTATCTCCATCTCATCTCCACGCGAAGATTAGACATAAGTTTGTTTCATCTGACATTGCCATATTTTTCTGGCTTGGTACGCTCTCTTAAGGTTGATAATGATTATTGTTAATGTGTGATTTAAAGGAACTAATAAAGAAAGTAGTCTTACGAGGAATTTTGGACTCACACAACATCGAAAAGAGGAGCCATCAGCGCTCGACATGTGTAAAAGTTCATAGCTCTACACAATTGGCTTTTAACACTTCCGAACACATTTCCTGTAGCCTGAGAGTTACAATATTTGCTAATTTAACACCACTCTCTACTCCCCTCCCCCTACACCCCCTCGTATTCTCTCTTCTTAACTCTACTACAAAGTGCTCTATAAATTCTAAAAATGTATAAATTTTAAACATACAGTTTATCTAAGGACACATTGGAAAGCTTCACAAAAATCACTCGATTTACTGTATGGTATGTAGTACCCACCTGGCTGGCTCCCAACGTATAACTAGTTAATAAATCTAGGGCTACTTAGAGCAGTTGCACTTGCAAGTTACATAAATAAATATAAGTATAGTTAGAAAACCTTTAATAAAACTTAATTACACTTAAATTAAAATAATATTTACAACTTATTCTAAAACATAATTAAATATAACCTATTAAACTAATAAAACCTAAAAATCTAAATACTTAATAAATATTATTGTACGGAATCTACAAGTACGTATTAATGATGATGGTTCCCGCACCTACGCATCCCTAACAAATCTAACGGGTTTGCGAGCTGCGCCGGCGCGGCGGCCAACGCCCAGTCGTTCAGTTCGAGAATTCTCCACGGCCAGTGCGCTTTGAGACTTCACAGGTGACGGCTGCGTCACTTGCTTCGAATTTTGTATCTAGTTTAATATCACGTGGAATCCCGCTAGGGTAAGTTCCCATGTATTATCTATCTGATTCTCCATTGTAAGGTGTTCTAGCTTTCTATCTTTCCTATCCATGCTAGCGCTGCTTCCTTTTTATTGTTTGTCAGGGACACTGTAACCTAGATTCAAACCTACCTACACAGTTGCGCAGCAAACGCTTTAGCCTTTTTGTTTCTGGCCTTCCAGGATTTACGTCTACATTTACGCCTACCTTGCATCTACCTATGCAGCTTGATAACTAGCTGTGGAACGCTGAGGGACCTACCTCCTGTACTGCCTGCCTGGACTACCTACTCCCGCTGACATCCTGGGAGCTGGACCAGACCGAAGCGAAAACTGAAGCTGCTACTTCTACCTTAGTTCAGGCCAGTGTTCCCCCTGTTAAAAACTGTACCCCCTGTGAAATCTGGACGTGAGGCGGCCACAGAATTTTAGGCAATTAAATGTTTCATTGGACTAATTTCCATTGTTTCATTTAATCGAACCCTACCTACCTATCTGTTGGCGTCCCCCTAAGGGACTTGCCACATTCTAGCCTTTGTGAAGGGTGGCAATCTACACGAGAGTAGGGTACTTTGTACATTGTTTTTATTTACGTCAACGTCGGCAAACAAGCATACAGCCCGCCTGAAGGTAAGCGGTTACCGTAGACATATAGACGCTTGCAACACCCCCCTACTCGAAGAACTCTGATGACCTTAATCACGCGAACACGACATAAAGTTATTTGGCTGAGGTATTCTGTAAGGTGGAGGTACTTCCCCAGTCGAGCTGCTGTTTGAGCGAATCTGTTACCACCTGGCTGACTACTAACCTCATTGAATCTATCGCCAAGCACTTACTCTTTAGTCTGGTGTCTGGTGTGTTACGATAGCTGCACTTGAGAACAGGATACCTGTAGGCTTTGTGTGTTTAACACCTTCAGCCACAGTAACCGTAGGATTGTAGTTATATATTGTCCAAGATTCCAGGACCGACAGGCTTTACTAATTTTTTGATGGACAAAATATGCAGAATTGGGTAGTTTTAGTACGTACTTCAAACGTATACTTACTATATTGGCCCGACGGCCAATTAACAGGTACCGGGGCTCTACCGTGTATCTTTGGTGGTATCGTAATGAACACCATTAATTATTTTCTCCCAATCAGTGCCCATCAATGGTCGACATCGTTACGCGTTATTGGATTAAAATTTAAACATACTTTTCTTAAATTCGGTGAGCTGATTTATATGATACTCAGGGAACTATTGCAATACTTTTTGCACGCAGCCATACCAAATTTTCTATTATGGAATTATTAATTCCATTATGTTATTACTTTCACTAAAATAACTTTTTTAGGCTCGACTAATTTATTTAAAGTATATTTTTGATATTAATAAAATAAGAAAAACTTTTCCAATTTAGTTATTAGCACCTTAATCAAAAGTCATGCATTTATCACAATTAGACAACCCTTTTAATGACAAAAAACTTGTTATCTACTGAAGAAAACCATTTGGAAAATTAATAAAAAAGTTGCCAGGTTTTCATTAGCGCTAGTTGGTAATTATTTCAAAAAACAAAATTCGCTCCGTTTTTACGGAGTAGCCGTAAGTGGTCACTAAATTTCACTTCAATTCCATAAATCATATCGGAAAAAACACCTCATCTACAAATGGATCCGGAATAAGTCCCAATTCTTCGATTCCAATTTCGTACCGGATCCGATCCGATATTTATTGGATATTCGGATTAATCTTTAATCCGCCCTCTGTGATCCGTTTTAAAACGCGCTTATGAGTTTTGGACACAAACAACATTTTTTACTTTATACTCTACGAAATAAAGGTTATATTGTTCTGTCTCAATTTGCCGTGGAAGTAGTAAAAGTGGGCAATATTTATGAGCTTTCGAAGGAAATTCTTTGTGAATGTTTGCATTTATGAAAATATGCTCGAATCAATGGGGAGGGGGGGGGTCGCGGCGGCACAGGGTGCTTTAAATTGAAATGATTATTGGATTACTTTTTTAATTTGCAATCGTTCATTGCAATTGTACTACGGCGTAGTTAAGGCAGCGATCCCACAGAGAGAGTTCCGAGTTCCGAGTTCTGCATTCCGTGTTGACTATTGTGCACACAGCAAGCAGTCTAGAGTTTTAGAGTTCTGCAATATTCGCTACTGATCACACATAATACACTTTTTTTACTTTCAAAGGCGCCACATTGCTTACAATCAACACGGAATGCAGAACTTGGAACTCGGAACTCTAGAACTCTTTTCTGTGTGATCGGCGCCTAAGGGATGAGATATTAAATACACTGAACAAAGATGTAAAGTGTCACTGACAAAATCAAAGTGGATACTGAAACTAATAATAATCTTTACGTGGATGATAGTTACATTTAAATTAATGTTATATCAATGAAAAGTCATTCCTGTGAAGAACTTTGCATCTCAATTCTTGAAATTATTTAGACACACAGGTTTTCAACTTGACGACCTAACCATTTTTTTCTCATCTTACAGATCACGTCAATGATTTTTTTCTTGTTTATAGATCTGTGTTTGACTGCAATCTTACCATGGTAAGTGATGATGCGGCCGAAGGTGGTAAGCACACAAAGCCTAGAAGAACTGGCTCTCAAGTGCAGCTATTGGAACACACCGAAAGGTGCTTGGCGACAGATTTTCAACTTGAGGGTGGTAGCCAGCCAGGCGGGTACTACAAAGTACCCTACCACCGTGCTATAGTTTCCTCACGATGTTTTCCTCCGAAAGCTCAAGCTTATTGTAGGATTCGAACCCGGGACCTTCGTCTCGGTATCCGACGTCACTACCACTAAGCTATCATCGCCTTAAAATTACTGTTGACATTAACCTCACAAAATTGAGCTATTTTTAATTTAAAGCACTCAGCTATTTCGATATAAACTTTACATATACGCACCCCGTATTGAAAACATAATATATTTTATAAAATAATGCACCCTGTACACCTTAACAATCGTTTCCGATCACAGGGTGTAATTTATTCGGGATCAAATGGAGGCTAATAATGTTTCACCCTACTCCCCTCCCCCTGCACCCTGCCCGCTACTCCCCCCTCCGGTACACTTGCCAAATATCACTTAATTACACTTTGGTTTTTGTCAACACAAACTTTTTGTTTTTGATCTAATGGAATTTGAAAAAAACATTCCTGCGAGATACCATACACCGCGGAGGTAAATTATAATCGTGAATTTAATAAAATATATTGTACTACAAGTTAATTTAAAAAAAAAAAAAAAAAAAGTCTGTTTATTTCAAAAAAACTTACATTTAATTTTATAAGGTACTTAGGGATACTTAAAATCTTTGATTTTAAAGATTGTTGACCCTTAAGGAGTCGTTACATATTAAAGGTTAATATACTTAGTTACATATACAAGTAGAGTTAAGTCAATAATATAAGCACCGAAAACGCTGTGCGGTAATTCTCGATAATAAGCACGATATCTGCAGACAGATAGGCGTACAGTCAAAGACAGAAAGACGGCATAATATAATGTATATAGGCTGTAAAGCAACCAATTAAAATGGCTCCATTTTATGAATAAACAGGTGAGAAAGTACTGAAAGTCAGTCCTAAACTTAAATGAATAACCACCCTGAAATAAAATCATAAATCCCGACATCCCCAATATTTAATACACAGTGAAATCATTCACAGTCGCCTTCCGCAGCGATATTAAAAAGCATTAGCTTTCCCAATAGCTTTACACAAACATACACGATGATTTTTCTATTTATTACACAAAGGAAACTAAACCTTACCTTCTAGGATTAAAGTAGGTTTCAGAGTGTATTGTTCTGAAGGAGGTTAACGTCTTAAAGAGGTTCGATTCGTAGAGAATTCTTTTAATAAGGAGGAATGATTTACGCGACGCCAAGCGCACTCGGTGCTCGAAACTCCCTCTTAATTAGAGTGAGAAAAAAAAATTGCAGCGCACCTCACGTTCAATTGTCGACTGGATAGTTAACGACATTTGTAATTAGTATTTTAAGGCATTTCATGTTGAAGACGGATTCATTTAGCATATTTTTGATGAAAAAGAAATTCAGATTTTCGTACAAGATTCATGATATTCAACTATTGTAGATAAATTACTTACAGGTATATAGGTACATTAGTGATATTAATTATTTATTATTCAAATTATGAGTCCTAGCTGATGTAGATTCTTTTCCGCACGTAATTTTTTTACCTAAGACTACTTACTATAATATTGTAATAGTCAAAGTCAAAGCCATTTATTCTACATATATCATATTAGCTGCACTTTTGTACACTTCTTTTGTTATGAATAAATATATTATTATTATTACTGCTGGGCAAAAACCATCAGCACATACATAGTCCATCCCGCGGTATTTTATTTGACTGCAGTAGAATTCAATTATGATTTCAGTGACATAAACATACACTTTCTACATTTATCATATACAGGGTGTTGTTTTGGTCGGCGACAAGCGACCCAGGAGCGGTAGTACAAAATATATATTCCCCAAAAATGGACTTAATTCCATTAAATACTGTAAATATGTTGAGAAATACCTTATTCAATTTGAAATAAAATTACCGCAAAGTATGGTTACTAGGCACGTGCACAGACTAGAGCTAGGCACAAGCCGCCATCGCCCCACCCCTTTACTCCCTCGTACTCCCGTTGAGTATTATGTCTACACTTTAGCTTATTACATGATTTTCAAAATTTTAATTTTTTTTATTTTTATTATTAAAAAAAAATAAAGTATTTTTTTTATATTTTTTTAGCACCAGTCTCATTTGTATTATCGACCCTGAGTCGCTTGTCCCTGACCAAAACAACGACCTGTATAATAAAAATGTTTTCTTAATGTTTTTTACACGAGACGAAAAGAAACGAGAAGAAAACAGAGAAACTGTAGTAGTTTCAGAAATGCACGAACACACGTCCATCCCCCACCTCTCCCACTAATAACACGTGTGGTGTAGTTATAACTGACTGTTTATGCTCCTTCTCCTTGTCAAGCAGTATCCTGAGGTCGCGCAGCTCCAGCAGGAACTCGCGGTCCATCTCGGTGTCGTAGTACTCCGGCCCGGAGCATGAATATGTCATTATAGCCTGACGAAAAATTTTAGGTTTTAAATTGTTGCGAAAAACTATATTATAAATGAGTGTATTATGTGTAATAAAAAATTGTATTATAAATGAGAAAATTAAAATGATTAGTAAATTAAATTAATCATTGCACTCAGCGACCGCGGCGGTCAAGGAGAACCTGAGGAGAACTCACGTAGAACTTTAGTCCCAGTCATAGTGATCTATGCTCTAGACCGCTCGCTTTGGGATAGGCGCTTTAGTGCTTGTTTCTTTCGTTGTCATAAACATAACTCAATCACCTTCTATGACCCAACAGATTTGATTGATACACACAGATAAATAAAACATTAGTAAACTATTTATCTCAGAAAAACATTACAGCCTCGACAATTCCAATAAAAACAAAAGCTTTCATAAAAAAATATGTCCGTGTTTTAATTCCTTTGTAAAGACATTTGTCTATAGCCTGTGGGCTGTTGCCAATGATAACATTGATAGTAGAATAGCGCAGGTTTGTGCGGTGCTGGGGCACTACCCGGGGTACAGCTCGGGGCACCCCGGACCCCAGTAGTGGACGATCAAATCAAAACACTACAGGTACTAATATCAAACGTCCCTTGTTGTCGGGACACCATGTTGCTATGTTGGTTGTGGATAATCTTCAGGTATTTATTCTTCATCCTAAATACTGTTTTGGCTTTTTATCAACGTCGGATAGCACTTATCACGGTATAAAAATGGCCGTGACGGAATTTCTATAGAGAATCTGTCTGCCATTACGGATAAAAGTTACTCGGAGCGGAGTTGATAAAATTGTTTTTTTTTTAATTGGTTTAAACTAGTTACTACAGACACGTGGTCCGTACTTTTTTTATATTATGTTTTACAAATTTTATTCTTTAACATTTTCACCAATAAAAAAAAATTGAGCCTTAACAACCTTGTACCAAAATTAGTTTAAAAAAAAATTAATTTGAATCTGACTGAACAATCTCATAAAGAAAATTTCGCAACCGCATTAATAAGTCATTTGATAAGCACTGCGTATCTAAATAGTGGAAGTATTTATATTGGCGGTGCTTAAATGCTTAGGTGCTCTAATAAGGCCTTAAAACTCCTACTTTCCAAAAGTTATTGTAGGTACATTGTAGAACGACTTTCCTTGGCTTGAGAAAATTTAAATGGTTACCCTACCTTCCACATTCAAACGGCCTCGTTCTAAATAAAAACATTGCTCCCAAATCGCTTCTATTTCCCCAGCATCTGTATCTGAACCACTTTAGGTGTGCCAACAATAAAATATACTTTCAACTCTATTCTCTTTGTTATAAGAATTAAAACAATAACATTTTGGATGATATATAAGTTTGTAATGTTATAGGTATGAGATTGCAAGCAGTCGCGTGTGTGGCAACATTAAGGCGAATAAAATTTAAATATGGCAACACTGGCGCAAGCTATAAAAGAAACAAAATAATATAAAGTGGAATAAAAATAATACAGAAATGGTTTTGGTATCCGGAATCACCTGGCGGCAGCGGGATCTTTACATATTTTTATTTGTAGTTAAGATATTCAGTTTTTGGATAAAACTATTACTTTGAATATTACCTATCAGAGTTTCCTTTACTTGGTTATTTTCTCAATTAAGCTGTAGATACGAAAGTACAGCTTACGGTATTATTTTGTACAGCTTTATTTAATAAAAATTAATTTCAGTGTGACTGCAAAAATAAATATCTAAAAAATTCATGACGCATACCAGTATTTTAGAAAATTTCTTTTTAACAGCTAAAATTTTATATAACACGCTGTTGTTAATGTGGACCCACCTTTAGTTCACCTCAGTGGACATTCAAACTGTTCTAAGGGTGACTATCTACCAGAGATGTGTACCAATAGGATCGCATCATGTTCACGTCATAGCTCTAATGAAGCGATCCTATTTTTCAGCTAAAACACATTCCTCACTATATTTCTCTTGTGGATATCCACACAATTCGATCCAATAAATGCAGTTATTATGAGTGACATTGATGAGGGAGGAGACATTAAGTGTTGCAAAATAGGCAACCCGGCAGCATACTGTGATCTCATGTTTTCGCGTAATCATAAAAATAGCTCATTTTTAATTCTAACGGTGAATATACGTAGTATCAATTCTAACCTAGACCTTTTTCTTATATTTCTAAACAGTTTCAAAATAGCAATAGATGTCCTTGTTCTGACTGAATGTTGGACTACGGAAAATTTTATACCAGCTACTATTAATGGCTATAAAATGTTTCAAACTAAAACTAGCCTAAATAAAAATGACGGTGTAGTTGTTTATGTTCGAGAAGAGATTGATGCTGTTTCATTTGAGCCTTTATGTTCGGAAGGTAACTGTCTCGTTATACACATTAAGGATGAAGTTTCTATTGTGTGTACGTATCGTCCCCCATGCTTTAGAAACCCGCTTAACTATGTTAATTCTTTAGATGCCATTCTACAAAACTGTAACGCCAAAACAGTGATCCTCACAGGAGATATTAACATAGATATTATTTCGAGTAATCTTCATGGACATGCTGAAACTTATTTGAATTTAATGGCAACGTATGGATTGAAGCAAGGAGTAAATCTACCAACTAGGCAAGGAACTTGTTTGGATCATTTCATGGTAAAAACCGCATCTAAATGCCAATCTTTTATTTTTGATGAGCTAACGGATCACTCGCCTATATTATTACATATTGATCACAATAATATAGAACGTAGCCCAATTCAGCACAATAAAATCAAAGTGGACTTAAACGGTATTGGTAAGTGTTTGGCTGAGGAATCGTGGAGTTATCTGTACACAATATCCGATCCAAACCAAGCAGCTGATATAATTACTTCTAAATTAGAAAATATTATTGCTGAAAATACCGTAGTTACTAAAGTATCTAGGCGTAAACTCCCCCTGAAGCCGTGGATTACGCCAGGAATAGTAAGATCGATTCGAAAGAGGGATAGAATTCATAAACGTACAAAAAAAGATACCTGTAATGAAGAACTTAAAAATAAATATATAAATTATAGAAATATGCTAAAAAGAATTATAAAATCGCTAAAAAAGAATTATTATGAGAATCAACTACAACAAAATAAAGGCAATATGAAGAAGACGTGGGACATTGTTAAGGAGCTGGGTAATATGCAGAAGATAAAGGTATCATCCTCTGAACTACTAGAAATAAATAGAACACCGGTTGAATCTCTAGATGATGTTAATGGATTCTTTACCAAGGTTGGTCATGAACTCGCTAGTAAAACTCTTGAAAAGCTTGGCTTTGACGATAATACTATGTCTCAAAACGCTAAAACAAGCAGCCCACCACCAAATTCTATTTCACTTTTCCTTACAGACCCTATCGAGGTAGGTAGCGTCATTAGCAGTCTGAAATTAAATAGTGCACCTGGAATTGACAAAATAACATCAAAAATACTTAAAACCTTTCGTAAGTTTCTCATGGAACCTATAGCGTTTCTAATTAATCTATGTTTTGAATTGGGGGTGTTTCCAAAAATCTTTAAGCGCGCAATCATTTGTCCAATTTTTAAATCTGGAGATAAAAAACTACCAACAAATTATAGACCTATTTCACTTCTAAGTAACCTATCTAAAATTATTGAGAAAATAACAAATAAGAGATTAGTAAACTATTTGGAAAGTAAAAATATATTAAGTAGGAATCAATATGGATTTCGTTCTAAAATGTCTGCTGATGACGCCGTTCTACACCTTACCTCTAAGATAACTGCGTATGTAGACAACAATGAAAAGTGTATTGGAGTATTTCTAGACCTACAGAAGGCATTCGATACGGTTTCAGTTCCAATATTATTAACACGCTTAGAGAACATTGGAATCAGAGGAAATGCACTTCAGTGGTTCCGAGACTACCTAACTGAAAGGAGACAATGTGTAAAGGTGGATGGTGTTGTAAGCAACTATAAATTTAGTACATATGGTGTACCGCAAGGTAGTACACTAGGTCCAACTCTTTTTTTAATTTATGTCAACGAAATGTGCAACGCCGAAATTAGTAATGCTGACATTCAAATGTATGCTGATGATACTGTCATACTCTTCCATGGGCCAGATTGGAGATCAGTTGAGCAAATAGCTGAGCGAGGACTATGCCATGTTACATCTCGGCTAGAAGACAGTCTGCTGACACTAAACACAAGCAAAACGAAATTTCTATGCTTCAGCAAGACTAAAGCGACCTCGCCAAAGAGCCACACCTTAACTATACACACATTTCCTTGCAATCGTAAAGAGATCGAACCCCACGTGCAATGTAATTGTACCATGCTGGAAAGAGTCTCCAATATAAAGTATCTGGGTGTCACCATAGATGATAATTTAAATTGGAAAAGTCATATAGCAACTGTTACCAAACGCTTACGGAAATTAATTTTTGTATTTAAAGAACTACGTCAAGTTTGTAGTCATAAGCTACTCATTCAGACGTATAAGGCACTAGCAGAATGTGTAATCACATACTGCATCACGTCATGGGGTGGCGCCGCCAAAACACACCTACTTGAGCTGGAAAGGGCACAACGGGCATTGTTGAAGGTGCTATTATTCTTACCTTTTCGACATCCTACTAGTGCAGTTTATGAAGCAGCTGAAGTTCTCTCGGTGCGCAAACTTTTTATTTTCCAATGCATTCGGAAATATCACAAAAATACAATCCCACATTTGCCAATATTTGATAAAAGACATCAGCGCTGTCCTACTCCTAGGGTTAAAAGTAAATTCGCTCAACATCACTATAGTTACATAGCCCCAAGACTGTATAACACATTCAACCATTTGAAAAAGGTGAGGAACCTATCTAACCATCAAATAAAGGATAAAATTAAAACATGGTTAAATAAACTTAGTTACGGTGAAATCGAAGATTTATTTATTATTACAACGTAGGAACTGTAGTGAACCAGTTCGCAAAACAAACACATACATAACAAATTACATTAAATCATCACACACACATCCACACACCCCCACTCATACACGCACACACACCCCCACATCCTCACTCATACACACACACATACCCACACTATAACACTTACACACATGCTACACACAGGCACAGACATAACTCCTAGTCAAACAAATTTACTGTCTAATGGAAATGTATAACATCCGATCCCAAGAGTTTGCAGTCGTAGGGTTGGGCAGTAAACATACCACATCCAAAAACATTTAAAACAAGTATTTTTCTTTTGTTTCTTTTTTTTCTTTCAAAATTGTAAACTTTATTTCATTTTAATTTAACATTTTTGATTTGATTTTATATAAATTTTTATGTGAACTTTGTCTGTTGATCACCAATTAACAATATGTTTGTAATGCACTGATTGGGTGGGAACTGACTCCTGAAACACAGCTCACGCTAGTTCAGGAATCAGGGCTATTTAGAGTTGTACCCATTGTTATATACTTAAATAAATAAAAAAAAAAAAAAAAAAAAAAAAAAAAAAAAAAAAAAAAAAAAAAAAAACAATTATCATCTGACTATGTTATTCGAGAGTTCCAGAACAATACACAAACAGTTGCTTTTTCAGTCAATAGACACCACAAAAATATAAAGTGTAAGTATCAAAACGATGAAACGTGACCATTCTGACAATCTAAGGTAAAAAATTACGTACCCGAAGGTGATAAAGCCCTTGAAGAGTTTGCTCTCAACTGTAGTTAAAATCATTGAATCATTATCATGAAAAAGGTTGACTCACTAAATTGTGAAGTTTGTGGAAAGATTGATGATGTCCAACACTTGTTGATGGAATGTGAAAAGAACCAAAGAGAGAGGGAGCTACTGATAAGCAAGTTTAACATAAATAAATATGATGTTGGCAGGTTTATTAAAATATTATCAGAGCCTCAAACAGAAAGTGCAAAATATTTATTTGATATGGTTGGTGCAGCAGTAACTCAATCTTCTCAGTAGGTGTAAATTATAAGAATGAGATATATTGATTTTGCTGTGTAATAGATTTGTCTAGGGTACGATTAGGCTGACATATTGTAGGGCAAAAGCTAAATATCTGCATAAAAAATCTTATAACCCCAAATATCATGTCAACATAGACTAGTAATATATTAACAGTTCTTATATTTTATCTTATTTATAATGATTGGTTATAACAATCCATTTACCAAAAATCATATTTATACCTTCTTTTAAATATTCCCTCGAAAAGGATGACCAGTCAATGTCTCTCTACCCAGCTCTAGAGGAAGCTTTCATATTCAACGGATGATACACATTGGTGATCGGTAGATACTCGTGTGTAAGTACATTATGTATCGGCAGGTGGATTCTAAAGTAAATATTTTTGCGCATTACAAGTAACAGTCGGTGGTGCTCGTATTATTCAAATGTGAACCAATAAGAGAGCATTTACGGCCGCCCATAAAACTACAATCGAACCGTACGAATAAATATCCGAGCTCTGTAACTTATAACCTCGACTACCAAGATATATTGTGGACTGGATGTGGTAGGAAATTATCAATGAAGGCCTGACTGATTGATAATGACAGATCAAAGCAGAAATAACCGCTGGACTTAGAACCAATTTGAAGGGTAGCATAGATTATAAGATAGGGCTTAGAGGTGTAATAAGAGATCATGGTTATAAATAACTCATCTATAACCTGCATTTTAAATGTATCTTCTGGGTAATACTTACTATTTCTTATTTTATGCTTCTGGTATTAACGTAAGCTAGGTACTTTAAATTCATCGCGTTATTAATCAAGCGGCCGCGCTCATTGTATTTGGAGTTCTGCAAGGAAGCATTCTAGGGCCTATTTTGTTTCTTATATACATTACTGAGATATCAATTTTGAACCATGCCTTACAACGGTAACCACAATATCACCGTTGCAATTGATGGAGTAGCCAAAATTGGCAAGTACTTAGTAGTAAGTATTTGTACAATTGGTGACTTATTTACTAGTGTAAAATTAGATTGTACCTAGTAACATTAAGAAGAATGTGCTTTACCTCTTAATTTTATTTTTGTTAGTAATTTCAATTAATTTTGTAAAGGCTATCTAGAAAACAATAGTCCGTGTAAAAGTTATAATAATACAAGCCATAACGCGGGGTTATGGGTTAGGCTGTAACCCGCTGAAACAACCGGACGGAGGTTAATTCCGCACCTGTACTTATTTGTGTACGCCGCTGTACATCGCCCTAATATCGCCTATAACAACATTATTGATTTCTTTATTACATACAGGATTTCTGGAAGGCTGTACACGGTATTAAGTCAGTTATCATGAAGGTGGTAGAGAATGCTTTGAGCTTTTGATGAACAAAAATATCGCGAGAAACCCTTACACTTTGTAATACTTGTCGATCTTAGATGTTATTAAAAATTTTTTACAAAAAAAACGCATTCAAAACAAAATGCACTAAGAAATAACGACGTAGTAACTCTAATTTGACCTCTTTTTTGAAGTCAGCGAAGATCTCCTTCTTTTGATTGATGTCGTTTACTTAGTAAATTGATCTCAAAACTAATGATTAATTGAAATGTACTTCAAATAAAACCTTTGTTCATAGAAAGACTCACATCAGTAAATCTTCTTCAGTATTCCTCCAATACCTACTTACATTTATTTATATTTATTAATTTATATAGAAACCAAAGAACACATTCAGAATTCGATAACACACGAAAGTTCAGGTTTTATGTCATAATCGAGGTGCACCCGTACGTATCCCATATAGGGTAGTATAAAGTTTACACCCGCGCCACCTGCCGCCCGCGCCGCGGCTCACTGAGATGGTCAAATATTCCTAATGTTACATTATGAATACGTAAATCTATTTTTCAACACACTCGCTCGTAAAGTGACATTTATTGCACCGTTTTTAGTATATTAATGCAGCTTATTACGCACTAGTGCTTTTTACTTTACATTATCGCATATTTGTATGATAGTTATAATCCCGATTATGATAAGTTTGTACTTCACTGCAATTCAATGCAAGCATTCGATTCTTAATTTAATCGGGTAAAATAGTATGACAGTTCGCCGCTGTCAAAAAAAAAACAAAAACTTGCTCGCCATATTTGTTAACGTTCTCATTGTATGGTTGATTATTATCAAAAAATCTACAAAAAAATACAAGTTTGTCTTATTCCTCGCAAGTATGTTGAAATACTCCGTATGACACGCCTGTGCATTGATTATTACACTCTCGGCTCACTTATCGCTCAGAGTGCGTACCAAGCCAGAAAAATATGGCAATGTCAGATGAAACAAACTTATGTCTAATCTTCGCGTGGAGATGAGATGGAGATAGCGTGTTTCGCGGAACAAAAATGAACTAAGCGCTTTTCATCTAAATAACTCGTAAAGTATAGAATATTTTAAAAAATCGTTAGTAGCAGCCCTAGGTCATATGTTAGTGATATTATTTATCGAATTTTTGTCTTAATTAGATACACCATGAACGAATAAAACCGAAAATTCATTATTATTAGAGGTATCTTTGTGATTTTTTTCTATCGAGGAAATTTCATTCCATTATGTTTTTGCTCAGATAGAACCCTCAAGTATATAATGAAAATACCCATATAAAAATATTTTTTCATTTAAATCAAAATCAAAATCAAAATCAAAAAGTCATTTATTCAGTTTAGGCCCTAGTAAGGCACTTATGAACGTTATGTACATACAGTTGAATTTACCACCGGTTCGGAATACACTTAAACTGAGAAGACTCCGGCAAGAAACTCAGCAAGGTTTTTTTTTTTGTGGAAGATCTTTTAATATTACAGCTTTTTTCCAAATACTTATACAATATATACATTATTATTTTATGCTTATTCGTACAATTGTCACTTAGGCAGGGGGATGCAAGTGCAGAGAGAAGCTACTACAACCATATATTCTTGTCTTCCACGTAATGAGCCGCCTTATAGTAGGCTTTGTCAATTAACCTCTGCTTTATGAAATCTTTGAATTTATCATAAGACATTTTAGTTACTTCGAGTGGGATTTTATTATAGAATCGAACGCAATTTCCGAGAAAAGACTTATTAGCTCTAGATAACCTGAATCTAGGTGTCACAATTTTATCTTTATTTCTTGTATTGAAGTTATGGCGGCTACTATTAATTTCAAATAAATTTAAGTTTTTACGGACAAACATAATATTTTCATAAATGTACTGTGACGGTAACGTTAAAATTTTAAATTCCTTGAATCGACTTCGTAGTGATTCGCGAGGACCCAAACAATAGATTGCGCGAATTGCACTTTTCTGCAGAATAAATATAGTTTCAAAGTCTGCAGCTGAGCCCCACAGCAGAAGACTGTAGGACATTAAACTATGGAAATAAGCAAAGTAAACCAACCTGGCTGTAGCCACATCTGTTATTTGTCTAATTTTTCTAACTGCGAAGGCGGCGGAACTCAGTTTACTAGCTAATCTTTCTATATGAGGACCCCATTGTATTTTACTGTCTAATGTAACGCCGAGAAAAACTGCCTTATCCACTAGTGCAAGTCTTTTACCATCGACAAAGATATGAGTGTCACTCTTAACAACATTAGGGAGAGAAAACCTTATACATTTAGTTTTACAGGAATTAAGCATAAGATTATTGGCGGCAAACCATTTTGATACAGCTGATAATGTGTCATTGAGCTGCGTAAGGTCTGTATCTTTCCTATTGACTTTAAAAATTAGAGAAGTGTCATCAGCAAATAAAACTATATCCGACAATTCATTTACCATATAGGGCAGATCATTAATATATGCCAGAAACAAAAAAGGGCCTAAAATTGATCCTTGCGGTACGCCCGTTTTCACTAAAGACCCTGAGGACGTAGTACCGCTAATACCTACTTTTTGTTGGCGACCTGATAGATAAGATGATATAAGATCGAGTGCCACTCCACGAACTCCATAGTGTTGGAGTTTTAAAACTAGTGTGTAGTGATCTACGCAATCAAATGCCTTGGAGAGATCACAAAATACGCCAACCGCATCCTGTGAATTCTCCCAGGCTTCAAAAATATGCTTTAAAAGTTTAGCACCAGCGTCTGTCGTAGACCGGCCTTTTGTAAATCCAAACTGATGATCATGTAAAATCTGATTTTTGGTGAAATGAGTTAACAATTGATTTAGTATAACTTTCTCAAAGATTTTGCTTAACGCTGGAAGTATAGAGATGGGTCTATAATCAGAAGGATTATTTTTGCACCCAGATTTAAATATAGGAATGATCTTACTGTGTTTCATCAAATCGGGGAAAGAACCCTGAACAATACATTGATTAAAAATAGCTGCTAAAATAGGTGCTATACTAGTTATAACTGAGTGGATTACTTTAACTGATAAGCCCCATAAGTCTTCTGTATTTTTTATATTCAAAGACTTGAAAGCTCCTAATATTTCACTAGCATCAATAAACTTAAATAAAAAATTGGGAATATGTTTTGGGAAATTGTCTTTAAGGAGACACTCGGCTTTCTTAGGTGAAGATGCAAGATACTTAGTAGCTTCAGTAGGTATTGTTGAAAAAAAAGATTCGAAAGCACTCGCTACTTCAAATTTATCGGAGATAAACTTATCATTAATTTTAAGGTTAATTGTGTCTTCTTCCTTTTTATTTTTACCAGTCTCCGTGTTTATAATTTTCCACACCGTTTTAATTTTATTAGTCGAATCACTAACTTTTTTGGCAATGAAAATGGCTTTTGCTCTATTACAAACTAATTTAAATATTTTTGAATAATTCCTAACATATGTATGAAACTCTTCGTTAGTTGTGTTTGATTTTTTACGATAGAGTTCATACATGTTTTCTCTACTCAATCTTATTCCTTTAGTGGCCCAATCACAGAATTTTAGTTTATCAGTTACCTTAGTAGATTTAATCGGGCAATATTTATTAAATCCTTTACAAATCTCAGTAAACAATGTTTCATAGTTATGATTAGGATCATCAGATTCGAAATAGGTATTAGCAAGACTCAATTCTAAATGACTATTAAATTTCTCTAACTTGTACTTTGTGGTTGGTCTAAATTCCCTACTTACTTCATATAATATTTGGCTTTGAGAGGGCAATCTAACAACTTGAGCCAAATGATCCGAGCGAACACCAGGAATTAAGAACTTATCCAAAGTACTCCCATTTGTAATAATGTTGTCAATGCATGTTGAAGATGTGGCTGTTACCCGTGTCGGTTCACAAAACAAAAGATCCATATTAAATGATTTGAATAAAGAAATAAAATTGTTTCTATCTGATGAAGTAACAAGAATATCAATATTGAAGTCACCACAAACTACTATAGACTTTTTGGATTTGAAAAGTTTACTAAGAATCTCTTCTATTATAGAATAAAACAAAGAAAAATCAGAAGCCGGAGGTCTATATACACATACGATGATGGAGCTTTCAATCTCTGCACATGCCACCTCACAGACGCGCTCCACAGAATGACTACATATATCTGTACGATTTTTGAATTTTATGTTGCTGTTTAATAAAATAATAGATCCACCACCATTAGCAGACACTCTGTTGAACGCACTGGCGACGGTGAAATTGTTAATATTAAAGAGCATCATATCAGGTTTTAACCAGGTTTCAGTAAAGCATAAAATATCAACCTGGGTTTTATCCAATAAAAGTTCAATATCATATATTTTGCCAGAGAAGCGATTTATGTTCTGATGCAATAAAACAATACTTTGTCTAGGCTTCTCTTTTGTCGAAACTATATGTTTAAAGAATTAATCACAATATTATTAGAGTTACTAGATAATATTGCTTCGTCACTTAACCTACTGTTTGTTATCAATGTAGCAATCAGGTTTTTCGTCCTTCTAGGCATTTTCAGTGAATCCCGATTTAATTTTATTCCACTAACAAACCTATTAGTGTAAATACTATTTACTTGGGTAAATTTCAATTCTAAGATTGTTACTTTGCTTTATACGCACTCTTAATAACCAACTTTGCACACATATATCATAATGTACTATTTATTAAGTCAGCATCCACCATTGAATGGTATTTTAGCTGATTTTGAACGACTGTAGTGGAGAGCTTTCAATAGTTTTTGTATATATGCTAGTATGGTAGCAAACCACATATGCTTTGCTATCTTAGTACCTTGGGCCGTAGCCCGTCTGATGTGAAGCGGTTACCATAGCCTATAGTTGCTTGCACCACAACTCGCGTTATGCCAGCCCTGCAAACATTTCTTTACACCCTTCTTGAAGAACCACATGCTGTACTGTAGGAAAACCACAGCGGGGAGGTCATTCCACAACCTAAGCGCCTTTGTATGTACATTATATGAAAATTTAAAGACATAAAATGTATGGGCGTGTCTGATCAGACATTTCTTGTAATATGCACGGTCTCATTCTTGTGTCTTATCAGACATGTCTGATAAGACACAAGAATTTTTCTTATAATGTGCAAAGACGCTCACAATTACTAACATATTAGTAAAAACAATTAATATAACTTCTTTTTTCAATATCGCGATGTTTTTAAATTTTTATTTAAAAAGAGTTATTTTTCGTAGGTTAACTATAATCCTTACTTCCTTACTAATATTATAAACGCGAATGCTTACTAATTTTAGAAACAAATAAACGGAATTGGATGAAATTTGGCATACAGATAGAATATGTTTTGGATTAACACATAGGATACTTTTTATCCCGGAAAAACATACGATCCATAGGGAATGCGGGTAAAACCGCGCGGGACAGCTAGTACTTTCATAAACTAATGATTATTATTTATTGACTTTCGAATAGTAAAAGTTCCTTTAAATATAATCACATTGAAGACAAAGCCAGAACAAAGGCTTAGAGTAGGCAAGTCCTCAACCAAATACATAAATAATGATATTGAGCAATAAATTAAGTGTTACACTTAAAGCACTTAATGCCTCGTACGTAAGTGAAGTGATAGTTCTGGTAAGTTATAATAAGTTGCGTCAAGTTGCTCTAAGTTGCCAGTTTTTGCCAAAGTCCGCGACAAGTGTAACACCCGTCCACTATTTCCAGTTCACTACTTATTTGAATAATATCGGTGTATAGTCGGGGGAAAATTACAATGAGAAGATTTACTACGATATATTATTATGTAAAGCAGTAGTATGTGGCAAACTTTCCGCCACAAATTCTTTTTAGTACCACTACGGTAAGAAGTTCGAATTTTTATTTTATTTTATTTATTTGGAAAACAAACAGCTTACAATAACAAAAACAAGTAGAAGAAATAGATACTAAAAGCAATACAGTTTCCACATACAAAGACTAATACAGAAGATTTAATAGAGAAGAGGTGAACAGTTAAACAAACATTTAAAATGAAATAAAAGCTAGCGTGTTAGGAAGCCGAAGTATGAATTGGAATATAGAAGACACTTTGCCTGATTAGTACTTGTATTAAATAAATCTAAGGGTAATTCATTTATAGCACTATTAAAATGCCTGCCGGCTCTGCAAAAGAATGTATTCTGCCTGTAGTTTGTATTTGCATTGGGAATGAATAGACGAGCTGGATGTCTTTGAGACCTACTAGGGACACATAAATGTATGTTCGCTAGTCAAAATCAAAATCAAAATCAAAAAGTCATTTATTCAGTTTAGGCCCTAGTAAGGCACTTATGAACGTTAAATTGGTACATACAGTTGAATTTACCACCGGTTCGGAATACACTTAAACTGAGAAGACTCCGGCAGTAAAGAAGGGGAATCTATATGTCCTCTTGCAATCTTCATTAGGAGAGTTACATCCGCTATATAGGCAACTGCCTACGTTGTATAAATAATCTGTGTGCAAAATTTAAAGTTTCTAGACCCTGTAGTTTGAGATATGCGTGTGACAGGATAAGTTCTATTACGATACTGTATCAACAGGATAGGACCACTTGTCAATCAGTCAGTCCCGCCTATTTAAACGATTTCTCAGTTACTAGAGTTTGGGTACCTAACCTTTAATTATAGAATAATAGAGAAATATGACGCAAATTCACTCAAATACCAAAAATCATAACGCGACATATCACATAGGTACAATTTTATTTATACGTATTATATTAACAAATATCCAGAATATTTCGGCAGAGAATCTTTCCCCGAGTGTACCTCGTAGAAGCGGATGGCATTGATATAGATTTGATGGGCGCGAGACACTGCGAGGGCCGCGCCCGCCGTCTTACTGAATGTAAGCACATCCCTCCTCTCATATCATAAGCTTATATTATGTCACAACTATATAACATCTATACAGCTCTAATAACACTACCGAATACCTTCAGTGATTGTTCAGTTTGGACTCAAAGAGGGTATTTAAGAAATAAAAACTACTGTAGTCCCCCCTGCAAAAACCTCATCGAAATTGTTGTGGTAGTTTTTGAGGAATTTATATCACACAAACACATTTTTTTTTATACTACTTAGGCAGCAAACAAGCATACGGCCCGCCTGATGGTAAGCGGTCACCGCAGCCTATGGACGCTTGCATCACCAGGGGTGTTACTCGCGCGTTGCTGACCCTGCAGAAATCTCTTCAAACCTTTTTTGAAGAACCCCATGCTGTACTCCATTGGTAAAACCACGGCGGGGAGCTCATTCCACAATCCGAGCATCCGCGGAAGGAAGCTCCTTTGAGACCGCACAGTTCGAAACAATTTTGGTTCCAATATGTGAGGATCGATGGGGAGTCCATCTCCCCATCGATGGCGAGAGTTGCGATGGTAGAATGTAGCCGTGGTCATCATCTTAAACAATTCTTCAGAACACTGTCCGTTGTATAAGCGGTAGAACACACAAAAGGAGGCAAAGTCTCTCCTCAGACTGGGGGGGCTCTCTTATCTTCCAGTTCCATAGAAAGAATGTTGGAAAGAATAGATAGGTAGATAGAAAGCCTTGTAAATTGTAACAGATAAGTATAAATAATCAGTGTACTTACAAGCTATCCAACATTCATGTCAGCTGCACTGGCCTGGACTTGAGAGCCAGTTCCTTCTATGCTTTGTATGCTTACCTCGTGTTAGCGCTCGCTCTCGCAGAACACATCTTATGTAATAAATGTTAGTTTGTTTTTGGAAAGAGTAATTGCTGAGTTTAATTATTAATAACCTGTGAAGGTCTATTTGAATTTTTTTTTTTTTTTTTATACCACTAAGGTGGCAAACAAGCATACGGCCCGCCTGATGGTAAGCAGTTACCGTAGCCTATGGACGCTTGCAACACCAGGGGCATCACTCGCGCGTTGCCGACCCTGAAGAAATCTCTTCACGCCCACGCTTCACGCAATTTAATATCATTACCACCTTCGGCGACATCATCATTTACCATGGCGGGATTCAAACACAGGCTAAAAATGCCATAGAGAAGCTAATTATAAAGAACCTACTGACAAATTCGATAACGATTCGATTTCAGTGACATCGATCATACGTTTAATCCAGAAACACAAAGATCTTGTTGTCACGGCACGGTATTGCGTTTTAGCCGCGTGCGGGACACGTGCGGGTCGCGTGCGGGACGCGTGCGGGATGCGTGTAGCGTCGGTGGCGTACTACAGGCGTAGCGTTGTTTTACATTTTGTCAATGTACTTACAAGTGGGATTAGGTTAGATGATTAAGTTGATGACGTTGAACTAATGTATAACCGACTTTAACTGAGGGTGGTTGTTGTAGCAATGGAAATAAATGGTTAGAGCATTCGCGGTTTGGTTGCACAAGTGTTTTTTTTTACAGAAAAATATCTTTGCTACCTTGGCTCGCGGTTAGAAATATAACAATGACATCAATTGTTATAATAGGACGCGCGTCCCTCGCGAGAACCAATATAGAGTGGACGAGATACATGAAACAGTAGGGCGATTAGCTAACATTGATTTCAATTAAATTTCTATTGAAGTGAAATTGAAATCAAAAACATGGCAGGCATGTGAGGGCATAGTTCTTCTAATCTGTTGGAATCCTGCCTTTGTAAAAACAAAATGCGCAATATAATCCTCCTTTGGAAACTGGAATCGATCACTCCTGTCGCGCAAGCGGCGTCTCTTTATTCGTAAGACACTCATGTTCCTTTCTTCTTCCGCAATCCCCATCAAAAACGCACGGGATATGTATTATTGTTGTTTTTATGAAAACAATAAGGTTAATTCGGCCGGCAAAAAGATAAACAAACAATGAGTGAGTGAGTGACACCCCTGGTGTTGCAAACGTCCATAGGCTGCGGTAGCCGCTTACCATCAGGCGGGCCGTATGCTTGTTTGCTACCTAAGTAGTATAAAAAAAAAAAAAAAAAATGACATAATATGATTTCAATCACAGATTATACACATAAATGTCTGTCTAGAACTACGTACCAATCTGTTTAAACGGTTTATTAGAAAATGTAGTGCGTTTTTAGACGTATCATAATTCAATAGTACTTTTTAAATTGGTCGAATAGCCAGGTCTTGCACCAACTTCACATTGGAATATATCGATAGGTAAGGTAATGAAATCCTTGTGAAATAAGTTACGTGGTCGCGATTTATCGATAGAGGTTAATTTCAGTTCGCTTGTGTGGTTCTTAAGAACCTGATTTCTTAAAAATTGCGTAATCGCACTACTGGTCACCTTAATTTACATAACATTGATGATGATTTGGTCAAAGATGATGAGCATACATAGCCGAAAAACTGGATCTGACTGAACTAGTCTGAAGTGCAGGTTTAGGTATACAAGAGAGAATTTATTATTTAAGAGAGGTAGAGCGTAGCGTTTATTTGCTCAAAGAGCAGCTCGACTGGGGAAGTACCTCCACCTTACAGAATACCGCAGCCAAATAACTTTTTGTTGTGTTCCTGCGCGTGAGTAAGGTCGCCAGAGCTCATATGGGAGGGGGAAAGGTCGGTAACGCGTGAGCGATGCTTCGTGTGTTGTAAGCGTCCATATGGCTGCGGTAACCGCTTGCCATCAGGCGGGCTGTACGCTTGTTTGTCAACTTAGTCATATAAAAAAAAATATACCTGGGTGCTTGGCAATCGATTTTCAATTTTAGTGGTAACTAGGCCTTAGGTACCACTAACTACGATTTCTTCCCGATATTTTACCAACGAAATCTCAAGAAGAAGGCATCCCGATATAGTAAGTAATTATTTATCTACTGTTAATGCCCAAAATCGGTGATTTCAGTCCCTCCCAGAGTCAGATCCCAGTCAATAACTTCAAAACACAACAATTGTTTATATTACCTCCCAATATCAAAACATAATAAGATCAAAGCGTTATCCACAAACAGATAAAGGTAGATTTATCAAGTGAAGTGTTTACATTCGGACATCACGGCTAGGTGGAGCTCCCACCCATCGGCAACCATTACGATTGATATATATCACACCTATTTTGTCAGTTTGTCAAAGGTTCCGTTTCCCCCGAGGGATATTACCAGTAGATTATGTGACCATAATCAGTTCCTACCCATACTAATATTATAAATGCGAAATTAACTCTGTCTAACTTTCATGCCTAAACTGCTGAACCGATCGCGATAAAATTTTGCACAAGGATAGCATATCGTATGGATAACGCGCGTCAGTGCACAATACGTTGTGAAACAACTTACATTGCTACAATAGTAGGTATAGCTCTTAAAGTTATCTAATAAGTTAGCTGTGCGATTATAGTTCAATATTACTTATATGGATCCCAAATTAAAGTTGAGACAAACGGACAGTATGATACATGTGTGCAAAGTTGGTAATTACAGACGGTAATGATTAATGCACACGCGTGTCATACGACGTTTTACAACACACTTGTGAGGAAAAATACAGACTTGTTTTTAAGCAGATTTTTTTGATAATAATCAAGGAGAACGTTAACAAATATGGCGCGCGTTTTTTTTACAGCAAATCGCTGTCAAACTGTTTTACCCGTTTAAATAAAGAATGCTTCATCTACGCACATATCAATTGCATTGAGGTACAAACTTAACATTATCGGGATTATACCTGTCATAAAAATGTGCGGTAATGTAAAGTAAAAAGCACTAGTGCGTAATAAGCTGCATTAAGATACTAAAAATGGTGCAATAAATGTCACTTTATGAGCAAGTATGTTGAAAATTCCTTTTTCTGTCGCAAAAATACGCGTTACATACGTTTTTGTTATCTTTGTTCCACATTTATAGCTTACTAGTAGCGCCCCGCGGTTTCAGCCGCATACTCGAGGGATATACTACCATACCGTTAAAATTCAAAAAATTTCTTATTTTCTACGCAAATTTCTTAATTTTTTTTTCATAAGATGAGAAAACTTTTAAAAAAAGTGAATGAAATCGGTAAATTCGTTCTTAATTATAGCGTAACCGAGGGAAATAGGTATTCATTTTTATATACTGGGTGGAGACTTCGAGATGGCATATTTTCGAAACCTATGTTGGGTTAGTCATGCTGAACAACTTTTAATATGGGACCAATGGTGAATTCTCAAAAAAAAAATGTTAACCCTTCATAGTAAATGTCAACTTTGCTCGATCATAATGTATGAAAAGTAAAAAAAATTTTTTGAGAATTCAATGTTGGTTCCATAGTAAAAGTTGTTCAGCATGCCTAACCCAACATAGGTTTCGAAAATATGCCATCTCGAAATCTCCACCTGTTATAAAGATATTAATAATATGGTAAGTAACTACAAATGTACGTACCTACCATATAGACCTCTAATATCATCGTTCTACTTCTATGCTCAAATAAATTTAAATTCTTATAAAATGCTAATATCTATACAAAGATTTTGAAACAAACTGTGAACAGTGCGCAAAGTTCATCCTTTTACAATTTTCCAAACGTATCTTTGCGCTGACCGATATCAAATGCGCGTATTATTGTATGGATGCGACAGGTCATTCTCTTCGGCGACTAACGACTACCATTGGGTAAATGCAAGCAAGTGCCTACTTACTAAAAAGCATGCTTTTTAATCGGATCCTAAACCAGGCTCCTTGCCTTCAGGAAACGAATTGACGCCTTCTAGACTTGCGTTACCCTATATGTTAATAATCAGTCACAAATTGGTATAAAAGAACATTATGCCGTTTTTTACGAAGGGAGAATTCTTTAAAAAGTTTTTATGTACACTCTACATATTTTTTTTTAAAGAATTCTTCATATACAGGTACACTCCAAAACCCATGTGGATAATCCAAGTCAGTTCAGGACAAAGTAATAGCTAAATGTCTACAATTTAGAAAATAGCAAATATAATAACAATGTTGGCGCCATGTCCATATAAGCCATTCGGCGAATCGTTCGATTGATATTCAATTCCGAATTGCAAGTAGAAAGATCGCCCCGGGACAGCGCCCAATTGAATTTGAAAACAGAACATCACCCCCCCTCTGCCTCACCCCCTCACGGACACCCTACTCACCCTACGGCGATGCCCCAAAATGGGGGCACCATGTTTTCGATTGCTACCAGGATTGCGTTTGATTGTCACGATCTTCTTCCATCAATGCATCTTCAAAGAAGTTTTACTATTTTTTAGGGATCAGCCTTTAAAAAAGATTTATAAAGTCACTTTGCATATTGCTGCCAAAAATATGAATTGAAATTAAAATTGGAATACAAACTAATATAGGGGCAATTCGATTATCGATAAGTCATTTTTTTTTTATTAATGATGTTGATGATGGTGTTTTACTTTATTTCAAGAATAAACTGAATATATTTAAGTAGTTAGCATAAATTTAGCAAATTTTATCAATAAGTGTGTTAGGATATATTTTCTGTTTCGATGACTTTCGATGATATGAATTCTCTATCAGAAACTCAACGTTCAAAATATCATCCAACATAAACACATATTTCCACAAACCACAAAAAAAAGCCAAAATCATTCAATTATCATATAGAAGGAGAAATCTTGAATTATGAATAAGATTTGGTCACTACAACTGCCCTCTGCCCATCGCGGCCATTTTTCCGTCCATAGACAACAGTTTTATTGTTTTTATATTTATTTATCCGACGGTGTTTTTGCGTTATTCTGCCGTATCGCTTTTGGCGCGCGCCTTTATGACGTAGCAAAGGGCAGATGCTAGACGAACGATAACAATTTGGAGATATGACATAATTTTTGATTTAATTTTCTTAAGCATTGTACAAAAAATAATGCACAAAAAATGGTCTGATAAGGAAACTGATTAACTTTTATGCAATAAATAATGTAATTCAAATAACAATAGATACCCATATAAAATCCAATATTCCTGCGCGTCAGTAAGGTCGTCAGAGCTCATAGGGGAGGGGGAAAGGTCGGTAACTCGTAAGCGATACCTCGTGTGTTGCAAGCGTCCATATGGCTACGGTTACCGCTTACCATCAGGTGGGCCGTAAGCTTGTTTACCAACTTAGTAGTATAAAAAAAAACAATATTTTTTTAGATCTCTAGTTTAACGTTTGTTTTTCACAAAAAAAAAACAACAAAAAACAAAACTTCAGTATACTTCAAAACTTTTCTGAATAAATAAATTACAAACTGAATTCATGTATCGAAGAGTCTCATTAGAATGTTGTTTAAGTATATCTCAACTATTAATGGGTCACATCGGCACATCCCCGCTACACCAACGGAGTCAGGTGAAGCAAAGGTCCAACTATGATACGTCAGCGCGATTTAGAATAGCCACCCTCTTTTATCGCATATTTCCACAATCTTGTCAACATAATAACAAAAAGCAATGTAAACTCTAATTCCTTGCAATAAGAATTGTTACAAGTGTAACGTTATATTTGTGCCATCGGACGGACTCTTTGTATCAATTTGAAATCAGTCGCGTATGATCGTATTGCTTCATACATACACGGAATATTTCTCTCGTTATGCCTTGTTTGTGTGATGTTTGTCAATATTATTATGATTAAAGTATTCAACTTATCATATTAAGGAGCTCGGGGGTATAGACGTATAGCAATGATCGTGGATCACCGGAAAAATATGGTAGTATCTTTTTCTGGCAAGGATCTTATAGGTATCTACTGGTGTGCTCTGCTCCAGTGCTGTGCAGCAGTGGTACACTCATTCCATTGAGCTATTATTACTACGTAACTCATCTCATATCACTTTCTACAGGTACCTACTGTGTTCAAATACATGCAATTTATTAGGCGATTATAGCTCAGATGTTAGCGACCTCAATGCCGTGAGGACGGACAGGGTTGGAATCCTACAATAAGCTTGAGTTTTCGGTGAAGGAAAACACTGTGAGGTAACCATAGCAGGAATTGTTCAAACTTATTCCACCATCCCCATTCTTACACCGAATCACAAGACGCCGCGAAACGTTTCACCCGTACGTTGCTGACATACCGAAAATACGGACACAGCGTTTTGCATTCTCATTTATAATGCGGACAGCAAGGGAGTGGAACTTGCTTTGCTTCCTGCGTCTTGTGACTCGTAATACAATCTAGGGACTTTCAAGGCCAGAGTGAATAGGTTTCTTGGGTACCTAAGCGTGTTCCATCATAGGCTTCGTCTTCGTTCTTTAAGGGCGGTCAATGGCCAAACGCAATTCCATTTAATTAAAAAAAAATAGCACGTTGGTAAAGTATACTTTGTAACACCCGCCGCTGGCTAACAATCTGTCGCCAAGCCCTATCGGTGTGTACGACAGCTGCACTTGAGAGCCAGTTCCTTTCGAAGCTTTGTGAGCTTGTCAAACGCAAAGGCAAAAATAATTTTAAAAAATCAATCTAGTGTAAAATTAGGCATATAACAACAAGACGGAAAAGATATATCTATATCTACATAGTTTAAGTTTATCTTACAATGTATAATTAAGCAGATCATTATACTGACATCAAATCTTTTTGCTCTGATGTTGCTGGAAGTTATCGATAATTTATGTGTAGCGATGGACATACGATGACATCCCCAGGGCAGACAAGTTGGCGTTGATCGGTTTTTACACCAGCTGCTAAACTTTGCTCATTTAGTTTTTGACTGGACGTCGCTCAGCCGTCGTACTTGCCGTTGCATCGTCAATCACTGCTTACTATAATTCCTGATAATAAGTATAGCAACGGTTTCCAACCAGTGGTCAGTGGGAGCCAAAATATGGTCCGCGAACGATTTCACGGGCATTTCAGGAGAAATCCAGGAAGAACTTATTCAATTTCAAAGTTATAGAAATTAAAGGACGCATTTAAATGTCATTCATTTGAGAAGTTTTGGTGTAAAAAGGAATTTATTTGTCACCAAAATTTGAGAAATCTCCTTGCGCTATCTTATTGCTTTCTCAACAATTTATTTATGTGGACATGGGTTTCCTACTGCTTTGTTGGTAATTAAAAATAAGGTCAGGAGTTGATTGAAAGTAAGTGATTTGCGTGTAGTAAAAAATATTTAACTTTCTAACTAAAAATAACTTTTTTAAATGGTTTGAGTTTTTGGTTAACGTTACGTGGTCCCTGCTAATAACAAAGAAATCAAAGTCTGGTCAAGAAAAGGTTGGGAACTGCCTTATAGAGTCTTTAGGTAAGCCATTAGGTATGACTTGTCTTCTAAACTATTAGTTACTTTAGCTAGGTAAATAAATAATAGTTAGTAAGTAGTTAAATTACATGACACTTCAGAAACTCTTTGAAACTGCTTTACAATGCTCATTTGAGAACCGAAATTACCTAATAGTAAATAACAAAATGAAATCAATTTTTATCAGCTTACACAATGGTGCCTATTAAATGTTAACTAAAAGTTAAATAGTTTTTTCAGGATCACAATATATAGGTATATTCTCAACATTAATCTAATCCAAATAGGTACTTACTTAGTATAACTTATACAGGCAAGGGCGGATCCAGGGGGGGGTCATGGGGGTCGTGATTGTCGTGAACTAATGAACTCGAATCACTGGAACTACAGTTATTTTCGTTTGAATCTGCGGGTAACAGCTATAGAATAGGTACTTAGTATTGTGTATTTTGAAACCCATCCAAGCTGGATATAAGTGTGTAACCCCCCCTGACCTGAAGGCTGGATCCGCCCTTGTATACAGGGCAGGTAGATGATAAACTTTAAAAACGCCTTGAAAACTTTTAATTTCTACGTGTAATAACTTTCCTTGATTTTTGTTCAAGTCTAACTCAACAAAGAGTCAAGTTTGATAATTGTTTTCAATAGATGTCGCTCAAATCGCCTCTATGCTATAATCTAATTAGAAAATTATTTTCTAGACAAAGAACGAATAAAAATATCTGAAACTATAATATACCGATAATATAACATTAATCGATTTAAATTATCGGTTTTACAAATTTTATAGATCACTAAACGACTGACACTCGTTGTGGACTTCGGCTGTCAAACTGTCAATGTCATTGAATCCGGCGGCGGGCAAGCGACCGGTCGTGTGCAACGTGCTTTTAAATATTTTGTTATAGTGCAAAAACATTCCAAAATGAAGGGAGAAAAGAACGTTGATATCCAAGCTCTGAAGGACATCGCTAACAAGCTGAGGATCGACAGCATCGTCGCAACAAATGCCTCTAAATCGGGGTAAGTGACCTAACCTCATTCTTTGCTCGACGCATTTTTTTGCCCCTTTGCTGAAGGTCTCATGAAGGTTAATAGCTGGATACAAGCGTTTAGCTTATTAGAATCTTATTACCCATAAAACTTGCTAAAACTTTATTATAAAGGCTATACTTTGAATCGTGTAACAAGATAAAAAATGTAACCCTAAAAAGTTTCCGATTCCATACCTACTGATTACAGATTTGAAAGGTCTATTTCCATGGAATATTTAGTATCCAAATGAATGCATAATTAACTATTCATTGGACTTTCAGCCCAGGGAATTGTATGTAAATGGAAATTTTTCATTATCCAAACTGCGGATGCCGGTACCACGTGATGGCGTCACGCCATCCCCAAGGTCGACTAAGTGGTTATGTCAATATTATCTAATAAATCACTATTACTAAGCATTATTTTGTAATATAATGCTTATTAGCAAGTCTTATTGTGAGTGGTTAAAAATAGTGGGTACCTAAGTATGAATTTGAGTAACAAATCTGAATTATAAATGCCTAATCTGTCATCTTTCCAATTAGAAAAAGTTTTATTGAGACTTACTATGAATGGGCAATAATGCATGATGAATGGATGGATCTGTATTATTTCTATAAAATAATGAAGCATGGTTCATATTATGTGTATGTCTAAAAATAGATCTTAGGAGGGGCATTGGTTATAGAGGTCAATGACCCAGTGTTTGAGTAAGAAGTAGGTACCTGATGGAAATTATTATAACTAGTATACTATGCTAATATTATAAAGAGGTTTATTTTGTTAGTTTTTGGATGTAATTTCCAGAACTTCATATCTATTTATTTTTCTTTCATTAAAAGGAAGCTACACTGTTCTCAAGTACTATAAAGTAGTACATCTCAGGAACACAAGTGAAATCACGATGAAAACTAGCCTGTAATGATATTAAATGTCATGCTATCTACAACATTTAGTATATTTCACGTACAACCTTTAATTGACATTATTGAGCCTTGAACCCAACGTAATTATTGATGACCTCACAAGTGATTGCATAAGTTATCAGTTTGTAGGTAATATGAGAGATACATGCACATATAATTGTACATAATGGTTAAATTATTATAATATTTTATTCATGATTATATTTATTATCTTGTGAAAGTTATGAATTGTTTTGAATGTATTGATGAGTGTCACAGTTTCATTCCTGGTCAAGGTACTCCTCTGCCTACCTGGTTGACAGCTCTCAATGCTCAACAAATAGTCCACGTTACAGTGTAAAAGCCTCTGAGCACACATTCTAATCCTTTCAAAAGAGGTTACACCTCTGCCATTTCATAATTCTAGTAATTTTTACAATGTTTTTATTTACTTGCAATGTAGGTTATGTTTGGGTCAAATCTTGCAAGACGAATTTCACTTCCAGTGGTCACATTGACTCTGTATTTGGTATACATTAGAATATTGGCAGACAATGCAAGTACAGACACCAAAAAGAACTTGTATTAAAAAATTACCAGAAACTTTTTATATTGTTATTTATGTATTATTTATTATATGTTACTATAGAAATTGAGATATTTGCAAAGATTAAAGAAAAAAAAACTTGTTTGGCTTATCACAATTTATCTTTATCTAAAAGATTATTTTGGATCTTTATCAAATTACTATAGCATTATAATAAAATTCATTTATATCCAAGAATATGATTTTGTCATATTTGTTTATCTGTTTACATACCTACATAGATTATAACTACTAGAATGACTAAAAATATGTCAATATAATGAAATTTGTAAATATAAACCTGAAAATTCCTAAGTTATATTTTCCTAATCATTCTGCCAGTCTAAGTATTTACGGCAAATTCCCATCACCATCCTGAACTCATCATTTTACCATAACATTTTCAGAAGTTCTCTATATTTTCCATTGATCTAACAAAGCTCTTTATCCTAAGCTACTAACACTTAAAAATGCTTGACTATTAGCACAGACACTGTTATAACACAATATTACTATTATAATTGTGTATTGTGTTAGTGCAATAATAAGACAAGTGTTTGTCGTACCCACGGCGAGCTCATATTGCCGCGCGTGGGCAGTAGCATTCACACATTTGTTCTACAAGTAAGGGTACTGGGCCAGTAGTCAAGATGGTTGACGATAATCATTGTCGTTAGTAAACAATCAACCTTTGTATGGGATTGTCAATAACCATCTTGTCTACGGGGTCTGGTTGACTGGCACCATCAAGTTGTTCTGTCAGCAATTCAGTTATCCTCTAACTAAAGCGTTGTATGCTTCATCCATTTTTCTAAATTTCTGGCTTTACTAACTAAATCTCTTCTGCTAAGTAATTTCATGAGTAATGTTGTTTTAAGGCGATGATAGCTCAGTGGTAGTGTAGTGACGTCGGATACCGAGATGAAGGTCCCGGGTTCGAATCCTACAATGAGCTTGAGCTTTCGGTGAAGGAAAACATCGTGAGGAAACCATAGCATGGTGGTAGGGTACTTTATAGTACCCGCCTGGCTGGCTACCACCCTCAAGTTGAAAATCTGTCGCCAAGCACCTTTCGGTGTGTTCCGATAGCTGCACTTGAGAGCCAGTTTCTTCTAGGCTTTGTGTGCTTACCACCTTCGGCCGCATCATCACTTATCATGGTGAGATTGCAGTCAAACACAGGCCTATAAACAGTAAAAAAAAAAAAAAAAAAAACTGTCTTACTGTTTTTATGTCACAACTATCAGTTTAACTATCATCCTTCTGCACTGTCCAGTTGAATAATATCTAACATTCATTATAATTCCATTCCCATAAAACTAGTAGGCAATTTCTGTCACTAATGTGACCTAATTTTGCTGCTGCCAAAACTACTCATGGTATTTTAAACTCTTGACAATCTATTTTTAACTTTCCTGAAACTGTCACCAATTCGTGCTGGCAAAATAAAAAGTATGTTAAATATGTAGGTACTCATTTTACCTATTATGTATGTGTTGTTCCTTGCAACAAACTCTCATTCGCACATATTCATACTTTATCTTATTATGTTTATACAGTTCTATGCCTAAATCCTCTGCCCTTCCGTTCATCATTAATTCCTTTTGTAATCTTCATACAATACTTACGTTATCTTCTTTCTTTCATAAATAAATTTAATAACATATTTACTTCAAACCTTCTTATTGATATGTGATCATAGACATAACATATAGAATTTTCATAAAATTGTATACCCTATTTTTTTCATGAAAATGTTTTGTGTTGTGCAGTCACCCGACATCATGCGCGTCGATGGCAGAGATCATGTCGGTACTGTTCTTCCACACGATGCGGTACAAGATCTCCGCACCCCGTGACGCCTCCGCGGACAGATTCATTCTGTCCAAGGTATGTTGAAGCTGCCTTTATAACTCAAATGACATGACAATCTGCAAAATATTATTGTTATTATGTATTGACGCGGACAGTTGGCATGGTTGTGAAGACCTTGATGCAGGTTATGGCTTTGATTCACAGCACAAGCTCTGCTTAGTTTGGGATCAGATAAAATTAAGCAGTCATATATATTTCTATTCAGTTAACAGCTTTAAAATTAGCCTTGACATGCTTTATTTGTATTTGAAAAAAAAACTCAATAACTCGGTCTGAATATTATTTAGATTATTTTGTAATTGTGTGCTTATTAGACCATGAAAGGCCGAGATATAATGTAATAAAAATGTACTAGAACAATGAAAACTGAAGTATCTACATAGCTGCAATAATAATGTAACGGTTTTGCGTAATTTCAGATTTGCTACTAGTAACTATGCTAAAGTTGTCTAGATCTACGAGGCCCGTTTTGACAAGAGGGTGTAACTTCTTGTCGCACTATTATTGACACATTGATGTATGAGCCAAAACGGGCTTATTAGTTCTCGCTAACCTTAGTCGTGTTATTTTTGACATGTATTTAGTCAAATAAGCCATCTAATTCCAAACTAAGCAGAGCTTGTTATATGGGATTTATATGATTGATATACTGCATAGTACTTGACTTATATAGACTTACACAAATGCTTATACCCAGAAACAGCCTACCAGTTTCTACCGACAGCTGCAGAGATGATTAAATTGTGGTCACAATCAGGCCTAAACAATAATAATTTCCCCAGGGCCACGCCGCCCCAATCCTATACGCCGCTTGGGCGGAAGCAGGACTGTTCCCAGTGGAGGATCTGAAGAACTTGCGCAAGTTGGATTCGGACCTGGAGGGGCACCCCACGCCGCGCCTCAACTTTGTTGATGTGGGCACCGGCTCGCTCGGGCAGGGGCTGGCCGTCGCCGCCGGCATGGCCTATGTCGGGAAGTACTTCGACCAGACACCCTACAGGTAATATACCATTTTGGTCACAAACTTTTCGCCCGTGGCTTGCCTCGCGCAAACGCGCAAAATCGTAACGAACACCATAAATGAATTTTATCCAATCAGGGCCCGCGAATGGCTTATCGTCGTAATGGATTTCATCCATTCATTTAAGGCGGCCCTCTGTGGCCGGCGCAACTTCAACGCGAGCATAGTCTAAAAGCTTGTTGTTTCATCCAACGTAATGTTTGACTGCGAAAAAAGAGAGATAGCATCAGAGCCGTCGGTTATCAGTCGGTAAATTCCGCTGATCACTCGCGGCCTCTTCGCTAGGTCGTCATTCATGATTTCGCATTCATAAAACTTGTTCCAGGCGTGTACTTCTTGTGAAAAAATCTTACAAGTTTGTGAAAAAAAAGTTAGTTATTTAGAATTTCCAATACATTTGCAAGCCTGGTATCTAAATGTTTTCTTTACTTTTACAATTTATAGGTACATTAGATATGGCTAAAGTTCAGGCAAAAACGCTGTTTTTCGGATGCTTAGACTGAATGTGTTCCGCACTTTTTTTTAATTACGCCTAGATACAAGGCTAGATATAGTGCACAAGATACTAATTTGTTCAAAACATCTAACGAAATATGTTTAACAACGCCATAATAAGTACAGAGGTTTCGTATGAAAAGTATGACGAATTGAGTCCTCTTAATGGTGTTCGTTACGAGTACCACCAAAGATTAGCCGCCACCGCTACTGTAGTGTAATGTTTGTAGGAAAGTTTTCTTAGTAAATGTATTCTGAACCATACAGGGTCTATATTGAATAAACCAGTTTCGAGCTTGAAGGGTGATTGATTTTTTGTATTTACCAGGGTGTACTGCCTGATCGGTGATGGTGAAGCAGCGGAAGGCAGCGTGTGGGAGTCGCTGCACTTCGCGAGCCACTACAAGCTAGACAACCTGGTGGTAATCTTCGACGTGAACCGGCTGGGACAGTCCGAGCCCACCTCGCTGCAACACAAGGTACATCACCACACCACATCACACCACACAATATACTTAGATTCGTTGCACTTCGCGAACCACTACAACCTCCACTATGGTAGATATTGGCCCACCATGGCAGGTATAAGTAACAATAAATCAGCTTAGGGTGTCCGTGGTAATGCGTCAAGATATTCATTTATTTCTATAAATAATTTCTGTGTGCTTACCACCTACGGCCGTATCATCACTTACATGGTGAGATTGTGGTCAATCAGACTGGCAGGTGGCAACTATGATATATTATTTATTATTATTGATAGTTTTCTATAATCAACCGATCTTGAATTCCATCTGGCATTTACGAAATTAGAATAAACCATTTTGGAAAAGGATTTTTTCTCCAAAATTTAAATTATCTTGGCTTTGGTTGGCAATTATTTATTTGCTAAGAAAAGTGGTTTCAAGTTACAATGAATGCACGATTGAGAAGCGATATAACACGGCGTGTGTTGTTTCCGTAGACATGTTGTGCGATATTATGTGGCGTGTTATCGTTGCAGATAAGATAGTGTTGCGTACCTACAACCGCGACCGCTGCTAACCCCGCACAGTATCATATAACATTATTATATATTTGACCCAAATCATATCTTCATCCACAGTTTCAGTAAATAAAGCAACTTGTTGTCCCCCCGAGCGTTCCTGAGATAAAAATCTATAAGCACGCAGGATACTGTAGCTTCCTTTCGAAAGAATTTTTCCTCTATATACAGGATGTTGTTTTAGTCGGCGACAAGCGACCCAGGAGCGGTAGTACAAAATATATATTCCCCAAAAATTTACTTAATTCCATTAAATACTGTAAATATGTTGAGAAATACCTTATTCAATTTGAAATAAAATTACCGCAAAGTATGGTTACTCGGCACGTGCACATACTAGAGCTAGGCGCAAGCCGCCATCTCCCCACCCCTATACTCCCTCGTACTCCCGTTGAGTATTATGTCTACACTTTAGCTTATTACATGATTTTCAAAATTTTAATTTTTTTATTTTTATTATTAAAAAAAAATAAAGTATTTTTTTTATATTTTTTTTAGCACCAGTATCATTTGTATTATCGACCCTGAGTCGCTCGTCGCTGACCAAAACAACGACCTGTATAGGGTGACTGGTAATTAGTAAACGATACTTAGATACATGATTGTACTCACGATAACAAACAACTTCCCAAAGTTTTTTATTTCAAATTTACTTAGCACTTGAGCCCATAATATTTAGTAAAGAAGAATACACCATCAGCTTTTATTTAATTTAGTTATTTATCCCTATTTGTTTCTTTGGGAAAGTTGCCAACCTTCCGAACCGGTATTAGAGTCAGACTTTTCATAAGTGCCTGCGAAGGTCTATTTGAATAAATGATTTTGAATTTTGTTTGTTATCATAGTAAAATCATGTGTCTAAGTGTCGTTTATTAATTACCAGTCGCCACTATATACCTATGTATATACACAAAAATTTGCACTCTCTTTATAATTAGTATAGAACAGATTATGTAAACTCCCAAGATTAGGTTGACCGCTAGCCTAACTCCACCGATCCGCAGTTGCATATTATGGGTTCATGATGTAAGCAAGACAACATTTGTCCATTCAGCTGGAAGTATACGACGCGCGTCTGAAGGCCTTCGGTCTCCACTCGCTGGTGGTGGACGGCCACGACGTGTCGGAGCTGGTGAAGGCCTTCGACGAGGCCTCCAGTGTGGCCGGCAAGCCCACCGCACTCGTCGCCAAGACCTTCAAGGGGAGGGGTTTCCCCGGCATTGAGGACTTGGAGAACTGGCACGGAAAAGCCTTGGGAGCCGATGGCGAGAAGATCATAAAGGTATGTTTCTTTTATTTTGTGATTCTCTTTATACATGCATGAAAATGATAGTTTGTGTATTGGTCATCAATACATTGGCAATCTCTTTGGAATTATGTACTAATTCATTATGCAAGATTGTACAGTATGAGGTACGAGTCGTGAGCACATATTGACACCTGCGCAGTAGTTAATTTTTCGGTCTGTTTGGCGGAATGATGAAGGGGGGACCGCCGAGCTGCAATCGATTGGTTCGTCAGTAGATGCTCGTCGTCTATTGGATTCTTGCGTGTCATTTGGCTACTATGATTTGGCAACAAGTGTACATGCGCGAGCTTGCCCCACTACTGCCTATCTGTGCTCACGACTCGTGCCTCATACTGTACCCATTTAACATTAGGTGGACTTCTTACTTATTTGTCAGCCGTCTGACATATGAAGAAGGATTACTTATGAATTTCTTTTTACACTATACAACATGTAACGAAAAGAGTATATATATCCGAAAGGGGTGAATATTACATCAAGTATAGACTATAAAAACCTACGTGTCATCGCTCAATGAGGGTAATTATCTTTTCACGTCATTGCTAATATCATTATAAAAATTTCTTTTGCGTGATCTTTGCGCCTAGTACCAAAGAAGTCGTGTAATTTTATGGATACCATTTCACGTTGTATAGTATAATAAAGATATATATATTATTCATAAATCTATCTCGCTTTCCGTCTCACAGTTTTACCCCGCGATCCCTTATTTTAGTGGAATTTCCAAAAAATCTGGTAGTTTTCTGAAACTAACAAAAATTAACTCAAACTAACATAATACTACTGCTTCTACTAACAGTACGCACAGACTACAATAATAATGGTGTACATATATTGTACATTAGAGTGAGTCAGTGCGAGAGAGAACTGTGTGTCGTACTCACGCGACCACGCTTGGACGTAGTGGGCAGTAGCATTCAGACAATGTAACTAATATTAACCTCTATGTGGAAGGCTTTAAGTCCCATAGTGCAAAACTAGAATTAAATCATTAGTTTTGAGTCGAGAATATGCATCTTGGCCTGTTGATATGTAGTAAAGGGTTGCAGGAAAGAGTATATTTATCTGAAAGGTGTGAAGACTACATCAGATACAGACACTATAAAAAGTTTCAGCTCAAAATAAATTACTATAAAATTCAAACCAAATTTGTATGTCAAAGTCAAAGCCATTTATTTAATTTAGGCCCCAGAAGGGCACTTATGAAGGTTACATGTTAAGAAGTTACCACCGGTTCGGAACTCCGCCTTCAACTGATAAGAATCCGGCAAGAAACTCAGTGAACTCTATGAAGCAAATAATTTAGTTTAAGCCCTAATTGGGCCAAAAGATGAAATTACCACTGGTTCAGAAGTCTGCTTTGAACTGAGAAGAATCAATAAGATAAAATTTTTGGACAATATGACTATTTTCTTCCCACTATATTTATCTTGACTGTATACTTACATAAAATGTCCTCAACAGCACCTGCAGAGTCAGATCAAGAACAACAAGATCACGTTGAAACCCAGCCCTCCACTCGCAGAAGCCCCAGCAGTGCACCTGAGAGACATCACCCTCTCGTCCCCACCGAGCTATAAGGAAGGAGAACTGGTCGCCACCAGGCTCGCATACGGAACCGCCTTGAAGAAGATCGCTGATACCAACATGCGGTGAGTCTATGCCTCTTACTTGTACTCACTTGTTTTGTCCTCAGAAGTTTTCGAAGGATCGCGGGAAATATCCTTCCATACCAAATTAAAAAAAAAACTACCGTGGCCAGAAACCTATAACAAAAGATGATTTAAAACATGTTTAGTAAATCCAGTCACTTTCTAACGTCGTATAACAAAAAGAGACGTGCCTATTTAAAAACCTAGACTTGTTTTATAATAAGGGGGAAAGGGTTTTGAATAAACCCCGTTATCTAGTCGAATATACATATATCATAATAGGACAGGAAAATTATTATGGTGGTATAAAGTATTGTCATATATTTTTTGCCCTATTGTAACTGCGTCAATACCGCAAAGGGATGGTGAAGGGGTTGGAGTCTAGTCATAAATATATGTATGAAATCTATTGTATCAGTTTAAGTCGGATAGTCTACTCAACGGAGCTAGTTTCTCCAAACATAGAATTCCATAAGTAACTAACAAAAACTAACTCTAACTAACATAATACTACTGCTTCTACTAACAGTATGCACAGACTACAATAATAATAGTGTACATAGATTGTACATTAGAGTGAGTCAGTGCGAGAGAGAACTGTGTGTCGTACTCACGCGACCACGCTTGGACGTAGTGGGCAGTAGCATTCAGACAATGTAACTAATAACAACTAAAATTAACCTATAAGAAGAAGGCTTTAAGGTCTATAGGTGCAAAACAAATAATAGTTTTGAGATGAAAATGCATTATTTGAATATGCATCTTGGCCCATTGACATCTAGAATTGACAATCTAAAACTGTTTCCCGCTCGAGTGCTTTAGGCTACTTTCTGCAGAGGACAGCTAATATGTAATAAGTTGGTAGTTATTAATTAAAGCTAATATGTATGATTTATTTCAGAGTGATCGCATTGGACGGTGACACAAAGAACTCCACATTCAGCGACAAACTGCGCAACGCTTACCCTGAAAGGTGTGTACCGAGTACTCAATACTTGTAGAAGTATTGAGTACTATACTAACTATACTTATTTGCTAGTGCCGTAGGGCACTAGCAAATAAGTATAGTTCCCGCTTCAGTAAGCGGTCGTTGAGAAGCTAGCAACATGCTAATGGTAGACTTAGAATAACTATCCTTTCTGATTTGCTAGGTGGGACTTTGAGAGCCTCCCCAATCACCTTTTTGGTGATCCAACAACAGCACTTGTGAGTTTCCCTTCTATGGTTTATAAAAGATAGCTTGATCTCTGCGACAGTTGTATGAGTCATATGAAAATTAACCTTATGACTTTAGCATAAGGTTTATCTGTGTCATCATAAAATCAACCACAGATTAAAGAGATGAACCTTATTGTAAAGCTTTAAGGTTAATTTTCAAATGACTCAAACAACTGTCGCAGAAATCAAGCTATATTTTATAAACCATAGGCCTCTTCGGCCACATCTTCACTTATCAAGATGGGATTGTAGTCAAGTAAAAGCCAAAAACCCATCTACACTACAGTGGTAGAAAAAAAAGTAGGTTTAGGTGGCCCTCTGTGGCCGGCGCAACTTCAACGCAAGTATAGTCTAAAAGCTTGTTGTTTCATCCAACGTAATGTTTGACTGCGAAAAAAGAGAGAGCATCAGAGCCATCGGTTATCAGTCGGTAAATTCCGCTGATCACTCGCGACCGCTTCGCTAGGTCGTCATTCATGATTTCGCATTCATAAAACCTGTTCCAGGAGTATACTTCTTGTGAAAAAATCTTACAAGTTTGTGAAAAAAAAATTTGTTATTTAGAATCTCCAATACATTTGCAAGCCTGGTATCTAAATGTTTTCTTTACTTTTACAATTTATAGGTACATTAGATATGGCCAAAGTTCAGGCAAAAACGCTGTTTTTCGGAGGCTTTGACTGAATTTGTTTCACACTTTTTTTAAATTACGGCTAGATACACGGCTAGATATAGTGCACAAGATACTCATTTGTTCAAAACATCTAACGAAAAATGTTTAACAACGCCATAATAAGTACAGAGGTTTTGTATGAAAAGTATGACGAATTGAGTCCTCTTAAGAGAGGTAGAGCCTAGCGTTTATTCGCGGGGCCAGCAGCTCGTAGTGGGTAACTTAATGTTGTGTTTCTGCGCGGGAGTGGCGCGAGTCAGAGCTCATTGGGAGAGGAAAGAGTCAGTAAAGCGTGAGTGATGCCTCTTGTGTTTCAAGCGTCGGCTACGGTAACCGCGTCATCATGCTGATTTACCGACAGTCGTATAAAAAAGTATATTGTTATTGTGTGTTGTCTCAGATACATCGAGTGCTTCATCGCGGAACAGAACCTGGTGGGAGTGGCGACGGGCGTGGCGTGCAGGGACCGCGCCGTCGTCTTCGTCTCCACCTTCGCCGCCTTCTTCACCAGGACATTCGATCAGGTACACAACACTACAACTCTACATCGTTTATAAAAAAAAAACGTTTTAGTTATTTAATGGCCCTGATTCTGTTGTTCACAACTAAACTAATTTTAATGTCACTATGTCTCTTTCTAACAAAGAACATAAAAAAAGGATGTAAGAAATTTAGTCCTGTCAAATTAGTCCAATGCTTGTTTTCAATATAAATTTAGTCGCCATCTATCGCGGTCACGCCTAAATACACGCAAAATAGGACTGCAAAGATTAATTTGAGAACTTAAAATATTTTCTATCCTTTTTCAATCATGTTCGTAAGGAAGAGATGAGATGTGACTAAAATTAGTTTAGTGCGATTTACAACAGAATCGGCACCAATGTACATCAATCTTACTTACTACAAGTACATCCTAGTTACGTACCGTTAACGTACATCTTTGCTGCTTCGTGTAGTAGATCTTAGTTGCTTCCAATATATTAGTTACTTCAAGTCATGGAACAATTAACCTATAGAAGCGCAATGACGTTCATTTTGGTTGAAATAAATTCCGCCAATTTCCCACCGCCGACAATGCGCGCTGATTGGTTAAGACAAGGACGCATGCACTGTGATTGGCCAAGTCAAAAACAAACGACGCAGCGAGTGGTCCTTACTGTTCAAATTCAGTGACAAATCACTAACTAGTTGTGGAATTATATTGTTCAGTATTACTACTCTATAGGGATATTTCCTCGATGCTTCAAGTATATCTTAGCTACTTTTTTCTTTGACGTGTGGAAATCCTCATGGATACCCGTGCATTCCGGGGGGAGCGGGCGGGTTATGTCAGACTCTTACTGACTAAAGCCCCAGGGTGTTCCTACCTGTCGCTGCCGGCTGAGTATACGGGGAGGCCGAAGTATTCGTCTGTGTCCCTAGCAGCGACGGCCTGATGGGAGGCCTCCTGTTTATCGTGCGGGAACACCCGCTCCACTACTCAAGCCCGATGTATTGATGGATGGCAAAATCCTCCGAGTCCGCCACCCTTGGGCTCAAGTTGAGGGAAAAGTGGCTCTAAAAAGCCGTAGTCACAATAAATCACTTTCACATAGTCTTCAGTCAGTCACCGTCCACAAAAGTCATGTTTTACTACAACGGTGGTCATGTACTAAAACTCTTTCACTGGTGCACATGGATTGATCTTTATTGGATAAAATACCACCGATAATATGCAATAAAACTCAAAATACACGCATTTATGAAAATAAATATGAAAACGCAACGTCACTCGCAAATTCCCACCAAAAAGTCCCGGCGCCTCGTTCTCCAGCGGCGGATAGCCAGGGTGGTAGTGTCCTCCCTGTTTTGTTCCACCGCCTCCTTTGCCAGCATTACTCGCTCCCAAAAGGAGTGGAGTGCGCCCCATGATCTCTCGCAGTTAACAACAGCGCGAACCACACTCGGCAGCGAGAGATCTGTCCCCACTTGGGCGCAGGCTGCGTACACCTCCAACGTCTTATCTACCTACTTCAAGTCCTGAGTTACCAATAATGTTAGTTATTTGTGGTTATTATGTACAGATCCGCATGGGCGCCATCAGCCAGTCGAACATGAACCTTGTGGGGTCGCACTGTGGAGTGAGCATCGGCGAGGACGGGCCCTCGCAGATGGGCCTCGAAGACCTCGCGCTCTTCAGGACCATCCCCACCGCCACTGTCTTCTATCCCTCGTTAGTATACTATATTACACTAGAAGAACACACCAACATTATCTCATAAACATTTAAACACAGGAGGCTCAATTCATGTAATTGAATACAACATGTTTTTTAGAGATTTGATCCTCATTATGTCTCTTTCTTTTCATCCTGAATATCTATAGAGTTATCTGGTTACCATAGCACAAACTGCATAACTTATGATCGTATTGAAGTCCCAAAATATATATTTAACCTGTGGTATGTGTTACTCCAGTGACGCTGTATCTACGGAACGTGCGGTCGAGCTGGCCGCCAACACGAAAGGCATCTGCTACATTCGCACCTCCAGGCCTAACACTAGCATACTCTACGGAAACAACGAAGTATTCAAGGTAATTAACACTACTTTTCGGTTTTCTGCACAGATATACATCTAAATAGATGCCGCGAGTGTATGTTCTCCGCGTGTCAAAATCTGTGCACAATGTTCTTCTTTTGAAGCTGTTTTGCGCAGACAGGGAACTCGCATAAGGCTGCATGTCCACCAGAGATTTGTAGCGAGGGATATGTTTAGCTGACAAATAGGATACCTTTTCACGTTAAAAATCGAACCCCAGCCTAACTAAATCTTGCGACATTATGGAGGTACAAAAAAAGTTACATGCTTGGTTTTCATACGGATGGAGGGACTTGCGTTATTGATTTAGATTTATGTCTGCGTTTTTCTGTGTCTTATGAACGTATCACTCACTTCCCTCCAATATGGCGAGGAGGGCGATGGCTGCCACACGCGTCATACTTGTGAACAGGTGCTGTTTGTGGGGGCTAGTCTGCTTAAGTTTGCCATTTATTTATTTACTTATTAAATATAGATTCAGTCTACTTTGTAGTTTAGCCGCGCCGGGGCACGCAATTGTTGTCAGTGCGATTAGAATGTAAAATTATGTAATGAATCTAAGCTTGTTTTGAAAAGAGTAATTGCTGAGTTTATTGCCGGCTCTTCTCAGCAAATGCAACCTTCCGAACCGGTATTAGAGTATTAGAGTCAGACTTTTCATAAGTGCCTGCGAAGGTCTATTTGAATAAATGATTTTGAATTTTGAATTTTATCAAATGACTGTGTGAAAATTGTCCAGTGATATTTATTTGTGCTACTAACAGTACGCAAAGACTACAATAATAATGGTGTACATATATTGTACATTAGAGTGAGTCAGTGCGAGAGAGAACTGTGTGTCGTACTCACGCGACCACGCTTGGACGTAGTGGGCAGTAGCACTCAGACAATGTAACTAATAACAAAACTAACATTATTTGTATATCAGCAAAATATCTCATTAAAAATGGCTGTTTTTCGCTCAAAAAGCTTAGCTGTGGAAGTACTTCCACTTTACCACCAGGCGACCTGGGTAACAATATAATAATTCTAATTAGTCCTTCAGTTAGATAATCAAAAATATAAGACATGTCTTTTATTTTCTCAAATTAATACAAATTGACGTTCGCTCGGAAGTGGGGGCTCGTGACGTCACTTGTTTGTGAAACAAGTTTGTGTACCATCGCGTGAAATCACGCGGAATTTCAACACACCATATCACGTCTTCGTATTTTTTTGTTAGACAAAGAAAATATACGTGTCTAATATTTTTTATAATGTAAATGACGGACAATATAGAATTCCAGTATTGTAGAATATGTTTGTAAACATTGCCAGGTGGGCGAGAGCAAGATCTTGCGTCAGTCGGGCAAGGACCGCGTGCTGCTCATCGGCGCTGGAATCACGCTGCATGAAGCGCTCGCAGCCGCTGACAAACTTAAAGCTGAAGGTACCTAACCTTTACATATAAAGTAACAGTATGTGGTAGAAGTCAATTACTGCAAAATTTCAGGCGCTTTGAAACAATATTTTAGTAAATTCTGTGTGCAAACACGTTACTAAGAAAAGTAAAAGTTGGAGTCCTTTTTGGAATCTTACAGTACAGTATTACCCAACTGATATGGCGCGTCGTGAATCTTCGTTCGCACAGAAAAGAAAGTATGGCACCGAAGATTAACGAAAGAATGCTTAAAACTTACAATCAACCTTCACTACTATAAGATTCATAATACAGTGCAGCTGTTAGTTCCGTCTCACTCGCAAGTCACGCCCCTCCGCACGGCGCTAACATGGCGGCAGCTGCCGACCAATAGCGGTTTCCCGCGCTTTGAAAATGTATCTTCTGCGCAGGTACATCGGTAAGCCATATCAGTTGGGTACTACTGTACCTACATATTATATGCTTTGTGTGTTATTGTTTTTTATTTATTTCTTACAAGCTATTGTTTTGGTTATTTTTTTGCATTCCATGTCAATGTTCTCAATTGTTTTTGATGTCAAATAAACCTTGTGTATTTTCTACAAAATTAAACAGAGTAATAAGTGCAATAATGTCGGATGTGTGTAGGTATCGATGCTCGTGTGCTGGATCCGTTCACGATCAAGCCGCTGGATGAAGCGGGCGTGGTGCGGGCCGCGCGGGCCTCCGACGGGCGGGTCGTCGTCGTCGAGGATCACTACCAAGCCGGTACGCATAATACCCTAATTATATCGTTCACATACAATGGTGCCTACTGTCAGATACTGGGCATACGTCCCTGTAAGATATTTTGCACCCAAATATAGAACAAACATTTTTAATTAACTAGCTGTCCCCCGCGGTTTCACCCGCGTTACAGAGATAAAAGTAACCTGTGTCCTCCATACCATAGGCTATCTGCATGTGAAATTTCATGATGATCCGTTGAATACATCTTGTTGAGGCGTGAAGGCGTAACAAACAAACAAACTCACTTTCGCATTATATAATAGTTAGGATTATATATTTATTTTTAGCGAAAGTCCCGGGTTCGAATGCTACACTGAGATTGAGCTTTCGGTGAAGGAATCCATAGCACGGTGGTAGGGTACATTGTAGTACCCAACTGGCTGGCTACCACCCTCAAGTTAAATATCTGTCGCCAAGCTCCTATCGGTGTTTTCCGACAGCTGTACTTCAAAGCCAGTTCCTTCTAGGTTGTGTGTGGTCACCTTCAGCCACATCATCACTTACCGTGGTGAGATTGCGGTCAAACACAGGGCTACACTATGTAAAAAAAGGCTTGATATAGCACAGATGTTCTCAGTTATAACTAATAGACGAGATACCAAAATTTCGCCAGCTAATTAAAGAGTAAACTAACTATAATCATAATATTCGGCAGGTGGTCTCGGCGAGGCAGTTCTGTCAGCAGTGGCTCTAGAGCGCGATATCATAGTGAAACATGTTTGTGTACGTGAAGTACCGCGGTCGGGACCTCCCAATGCACTTCTCGACAAGTACGGAATCTCCGCACCGCATATCGTCGACGCCGCGAAGGCCTTACTTAAGGCCTAAGGTTGTCCCTTGGCTTAGGCGAAACGAGGCGAAACTATTTACAACTTTCTATGGTGTTAAGGAACTTACGATAGCCTCGACGTTTACCACTAAATAAGGTTTCAACTAGTATTGGAAAGTATGGTTCTTTTTATAGTGGTTAAAAGAATAACAATGAAAACAAGTCCAACATGTGAGACCGAGACCCAACGGCTTAATTATAGCTTTGGATCCACTTGTCTATTACGCGATGTAAGAATTTACGATAACTTCCTATTTGCTTTGCCAAACAACCTTGTTATATATTTATTTGGTGGTCAATAGTTTTGGCTATTGTAAAACAGGTGTGTTTCCATGTAGATGGAATTTAAGTGATTTGTTCTATCTTATAGTTGTAAGTTCGGTAGTGATGTTTCGCCTCATCGAATCCATATTATTTTGTCATCGTTCCTATCGATTCGTACGTGGAAACTTATAATTGAAAATGTGATAGTAATATATAAAATTTGTACGCTTCGATGGGATACTGTGACCAAAATCGTAGAGAATATATCAAAATTTAACATTCCCTCTACATTCCGACGATTCTCTACGGTTTGAAGGCCCATCGCTATTACAGAGTAGCTCGTCTAAAAATACTCTAGTTCCTAATGAAATAAGGCACGATTTCGTCTGCAGTTATTTGATTAAGAAACAAGGTTGTTACGCATATTATAGAGATATTTTTCTATATTTTTATATATGTATTGAAATGTTATATTCAGTGCCTTTACTGTGTGCGCACAATGCTGACGGTTTTTGGAAAGATTTTTGAATGATTAGAAAGTAAGGAAACTATATAGTTGTTTTTTTATATTGATTGTTTTAACAGACATAATCGGTATTGATTTATGATTTTTCCAGATTAAGATACCTTTATGTTGAAATAAATTATGTCTTAACCACTATCTTATAAGGTACAATTTCTGGTAAAAACATTAACTCGAAAAGTCTACAAGGGCTTCCGTATATGTTAAAAATCATACACAATGATTTGGTTAAATGTTTAATTGGTTCGTACATTCCTGTTGATTGCATTTTTTATGTTCTTATTACGGATTGAGTGTTTGTAATAAAGTTTATTGAGTATAAAAATTTACTTTTCTTATCCACAAAAACAATTTTAATATCCTAAATATATGTACAATTAATAACAACAACGTATAAAACTTAATATTAATGACTAGAATACCTCTTGATTGTTTATATTTACAGTTTTTAGATTATTTTAATAGCTTTTTTGCGGTGAACAGCAATATTTCTTGTTCACCACAAGAAAACAGTTCAACAATAAGTATGATCATAGTTACTATGTTAGAGGTGCCGGCTGACTAGTTGTGTTAGTATTGTATTAACTATTTAACAAACAGCGGTTTACATTGTCATCTTAACTCTATAGGCGCATTTATTTATCTATACCACTTTGGTTATAGGACTTGAATAGTAGGACTGTTTTACAAAAAACTTAAACCGACTTCAAAGTAAACTGAGAAGTAATCAAATCCTGATCTAGTGATAATGGGACCAAACGGGAAGTGTACCCTTTCAAATAAAAAAAGAATTTTCCAAATCGGTTAATAAATGACGGAGTTATGAGGTAACAAACATTAAAAAAAAATACAACCGAACTGAGAACCTCCTCCTTTTTTTGAAGTCGGTTAAAAAGGCAGATATGTTGTGACTACCAATAATATGAATTGTCTGACTTAACACCAGAAGAGCGCTATTGCTATGTGCTGTTTGATTCAGACAGAGAAACTTACATCGAAAAAAGTCATTCTGAATATAGCTATGCTTTTTACACAAATACTGAGAGTGATTTAAACTTTTATTTACAAACAGCCCTTAACCAGTCCTAAGTCCAATATAACAATAGTATCATTAATTAATAACATAGAATCATTTACACCAAGCGAAGGCATCCGCTGTAAAATATTAAATCAATTAATGTGGACGGAGTGGCGAACAACAACAAATTATGTTAAAATCTCACTATCATAAGAAACATTTATAAATGCATTATGCGGCCGCCATATTAGTAATTTAGCAGCCAAGTTTAGTTTTTTCACATTCCCCAACAGTTCAGTCACAACACTTAGCTAATAATAATTTAATAGTCCTTTTTCACAAATATGCACAAACATTTGGTAACCAACTTTGTTTTGTTTACTTCATATGTTAATCTGCACGCTGTGATGGCCGTTTTGACATGAGGGTGTCTCTTTTTGGCTCAGTTATATGCGTATCGCTAGTTTAGCTCACCAAATTACATTAATCTCTTAGGTCCGTATTCTAGAACAAGTCAAATTTTAGGTCGAGATTAAAACATTCGAATTTGGAACCTGCACCAATGGTATTAGGTTTTTTTCGACTAAGGTGCAGTGCATACGATAGACTATCCGTGCCGCACTTTTTAGTCTGAAAATAGAACCTATACAATTCTAAGCAGTAACGCATACGACGCGCAAAAAAGTCTTTGCCACACAGAAAGTGTTTTTCGCACAAAAAGTCTGTTGTCTGCTTGAAAAGGCTGGATTTGAGTTTTGATCTCGTTCTATACAGGCCTTAAAGATTTCACTCGGTATAGACTCTAGAGTGGATTTAATGTGTGTGTTCACCCCCACTCACCCGCCGTACCCTCAGTAGCGGGTGGTGGTGGGGGAGTGGGTTCTGCGAGTTGTTCCCCGGCGGGTCGCTCCTCCAGCTCCCCCGGCAGGTAGTCCTTCCAACTCCTGAACAGGTACCTGGTGAACTTCCGCAGCTGTCTGAACTTGCAGTAGGTAGCACCCTCCGCGGATTGCAGCTGCTGCGTCTGAATGAGAAACCCTTTCTCCTTGAACGTCTGCTCCAGCTTCTCGCGCTGAAGACTCTTCCGCGACTTCCTCTTCTTTTTACTGAGGTCCTCCTTGCTCACCGCAGGAGTTTGGACCTCCTTGGGCGCAGCGGAGGTCGACGTTTCTCCGGCATCAAGATTTCGACCCTGGTTGGAATCCCTGTGTAGGTAATCGTACCCCTTGGTCCCCTTGGTACCGGTTCCGCTGTAGTACCGGAAGTTTCCCCCGGAGTCCACGGATAGCATCTTCTTCTCCTGTAGCGAAGGTTTAGATCCCCCCGTAAATTTGAACTTGCAGATGCTGACCTCCGTGGTGGGCGTCGAGGAGTTCGTCTTCGTCGGGATCGGGGGAATGAATATCGCCGACCGCTTCCTCTTGACCGGACCCTGAACGGGGTTCGGCGACGCCCTCTTCATCTTCTGGTCGGGACTCCGCTTCGCCTCCTCCACCTGCTTGATCACCTTAGGGTCTAAAAGTTCGGAG